>BSUD01000001.1:4206936-4286282 GCA_033239045.1 Fagopyrum esculentum
GGTTTTTTTTTTTTTTTTTTTTTTAACTGTGACTTTATTTGTAATTCAGTATTTCAGCAGTATAATTTGCAGTGTGCCTGTAAAACTCGAAAAATATCATACAAACATAATCAAAAGGTTCAATTAGAAGTTTAGAACTTTAGGGTTATACGAAAGTAACGAAATGTATATATATATGTATATATATATTTTGCCGGGCTCCGGGCCGGGCCGAGCGGCCCGACCGGGCCTGGTACCTTGTTCGTACCCGGCCCGCCGGGACTGGTGGGCCGGGCCTAGCGGCCCGGTCGAGCCTCTGTCGATGTTCATACCCCCGCCCGTTTTCGCGGGCGGGCGGTCCGGGCCGGGCGGACTGGCCCGGACTTGAACAGGTCTAGTTTTACCCAATCAAAGGCAAAATGTGAAACCAAATAAACATTTTGAAAAAGTCTTACATGCATCGAAACATATACTAATATTCACAATTTGTAACTTTCAATCTCTATCTGCACATGTAATATGAATAAACCCAAATAAGACCTTTTCCTTATAATTTAGAAACAAACTCTTTATAAATAGTTCAAATCACATTAAGATTATGCACAAACTCAAACTAGCTATAAGCAAAAGCAACTTGAAGAACAATAAACACTTAGGATCATTTTTCGATCTTTCGCTCACCTAAGAGCGCAATGGCAATACTTCCGCAATTAATCGTCTTTTTGGCAGCTTTGAGTTGCATTGTCAATCTTGTGATAGCCGGTGAGTACGACTCATATTACTCACCACCATCGTACTACTCACCTCCTAAGTATTATTCTCCGCCTTCGTATTACTCTCCTCCAAAGTACTACTCACCACCCTCATACTACTACTCGCCTCCAAAATACTACTCTCCGCCTTCATACTACTACTCGCCTCCAAAATACGATTACTCGCCTCCAAAATACTACTCTCCGCCTTCGTACTACTACTCGCCTCCAAAATACGACTACTCGCCACCAAAGTACTACTACTCACCTCCAAAATATGACTATTCGCCTCCAAAATACGATTACTCACCACCAAAGTACTACTACTCACCTCCAAAATACGACTATTCGCCACCAAAATACTATTCACCGCCTCAATACTACTCCCCACCATCCTACAAGTCCCCTGGTTACAAAAAGAAGTAAACCCATCAGCATGCTCTTTTACGATTCCACTGACAATTTGTGATTGAATAAGTATGGTCCTCGGTGAAGATTAATTATACTTATGTGTATAATACTATACATTTTCACTGATTATCAGCATTACCGTTTGTTCTTACATATGTGTATCAGCCTATTAGGTAACTTTGTATTTGTGTGTAACAGTGCTATGATTGGGAATAATATATAGTTGTCATCATGTATTATGTTACGAAATATAAAGGAGCTTGTAGTTTACTACAAAAAGATTCTTTTGTTGTTGTTTATTGTTAGAAAGAGGTGCAGTGTTTTCCGCATATCTAAACGTGTTTTGCATAGATAAAAGAACTAAGTGATCAACACTCGGAGATAGCCCGACCTCTTATATCAGTAGATAAAAGGTCAATTCTACCCTCTAAGGGGTCACACAATACATTTAAGCCCAAAGGCAAATTATAAGCAAATGAAACTAAATAATTAGCCGTGTTATTCGCCTCGTAGTAGGCATATCGGAATTAGATAGATTAGATCCTTCGTAAAAAAGTTTTGACATTTCTGTACCAGACTAGAAAAAGGGTGATGACTAGGAAGGAAATGGCGAAGGAGAGTGATCACCAATCGAGAATTTGTCTCCAAAATTACCAATTGATTTCCTCTCTGTCACCCAATCTTTAGACTATGTATACACCCATAGCTAAGCCATGGGTACACTACATAATCCAACATTCATCCCCACCCCCCATGATCCCTATCTAATAAGACTAGCAACAATATCATGCCCCTTGGAATTACGTGCTCCATCAGTATTGATCTCCACCCATCCAACAATTTGAGGCTTCTATGCAACGTGAACAACCCTTCGATGAACCATAGATGGACGTCGATCACGAACCCATGCAACAACATGCTTTCAGACTCTAGCACGAACAATGCTAGCTCTATTTTCCTGCTCCTGAACACCTTCGAACAGAAGCCTAATGCGCCATTTTCACGCCCACCAGATGCCAACGGTAAATACTTAAAACATGGGCAATTAGTATCAAAATAACGAGTAGACATAAAACTTACCAAAAAAAAAAACGAGTAGACATAAAATTACCTATGATCTAGGATGAAAAGGGAAGATCAAAAAACAAATCCATAAATATATCAACTCGAGATCCCGCTAAAGTTATTGAGGACAAGCACAATCCTGAAACAAACACGCTAACGACCCCCCAAAGAACAGCAAGGGCACATCGGAGAAGCCTCAAGGTTACGGCTATAACATTCTTCATTACCAAAGACACCTCCCCAAACAATTTCCAAAAAAAAGAGACGTGTCCGCTCCGGTAGTCTAGCTTTCCAAAACAACCGAAACAAATCCCCATCACCATTAACCATGCATAAAGATAAGGAGATATGTACATACGTAGTAGAGAGAAACCACCCTAACTCATCACGGCATGCATTAGTGGAAGGAACATCAGCCACAAAAGTCTAAATTCATAGATAGCACACTAGTAAGACGAAGAGTGACAAAAAGAGGAACCATAGCGGAAAGCTCGTCCACAAGTCAATCCTCAATATTAGATCAGTAGTGACGAACAACGATTCTCTTAATAAATTTTCTCATGGTTCGGGATAAACTCCTAACCAAAGGATCGCCTACTCAACTCATTGCACTTATGACTGGCACGAATCAGAAATACCACGGTAAAGCCATCTACAACCTACTCAGAACTGCTGACCCTCCTCTCCCTTGGAATGTTTCTATTTGGGGCAGCCTCAACTCCCCTCGATGCAGCTTCATTACGTGGCTCGCCGCTCTTGGCAAGCTACCTACTAACACCAAACGCTTCTAATGGGGGTGCACCAACAACATGACCTGTCCCGTTTGCAACCTCCACCAGGAGACGGAGGACCACATCTTTCTCCACTGCCCCACCTCCAAAGCTACCCTGGACATCATCCTCAACTGGTTACTTATCACCCCTAGGCACCAAACTATCCTCGGATGGCTCGAATGGTTCAGATCATCCAACAGACAGAGCTTCAAGACTCAACTTTATATTGCCTCCTTCACTTCATTCATCTATCACATATGGAGGAGCCGTAACGACTTCATCTTCAATCACACCGCCCCCAACCCGGACTGCAATGCTCACAAAATAATGACCCACATTAAGCTTATTGCATCCTCAAAATGGACCAAACTATCTCCAACAAGCTCCCAATGGATGAACTTTCTCCAAATCTCCTAGTTTGGCTCCTAGTTTGGCCAGCTTTCCTCCTCTAGCCTCTCTTTGCTTTGCTCGGGTTTTACCCGCATGTATCTCGTCATTTTGTCTCTTTCTCTTGTAACTCTATTCCAAATCATAACACGTAAACCCCCTCGGTTTCAAAAAAAGATGTTAACAGGAAGAGAGACCGAAAGATCTACAAGAAGATTACACAACAGTTCATCCAGTAACCAACAATCTTCCCAAAAACGAATGAAATTACCGTCACCTAAAATCCAAGCACAAAGGCTTACCGTCCTCGGACCGTGGTCACTTAGCAGAGGCTCGGGGCATAATCTGAATTGGCTGACTGACCTTGAAGCGCCAGGCTCGTCGCCGTTCCGCATTTTTGGCCTTACTGTTTTTCTTCTTCTTCCTTGAAGGCTCAGATGATGTTGATGCCACTATTGATACTTCTAAATGTGCCGTAATGTGTTGCTCCTCCAAAGACTGAGGTACCACGCCTATTTTTGTGCCACTCGTGGAAGCCACAGTAATAAGAACCACCACCGGACGGGATGTAGACGGAGTGTCAGAATCCACAAAAGCCACGGTACACCTGTTTGGAACATCAAAAGATCGTTCTCATTCCGGAAACGAGCCCACTCAGCCTCCGATATCTTACGCTTCATCACTGGATAGGCAATAGGGTAACCCAAAACCTTAAAGACAATCGACCGATTCCACTCAGCCTCCAAAAGCGAGCGAGATCATTAGCAATAGTTATAACAGGGTCACCACTTGAGTAGGCACAGCATCGGGTGAAGGAAATCTAGAATGTACACCGGCGAGAAAGACAGTAGGTTAACACCAGAAGAAGCATTATAGAAATAACGGTAAATTTTAGGAGAGAGAAGAGAGATTTGTTCAGTCAAAAGACATAACCGGAAATACTTATTTTTGTTGTGCAACATTATAGGTGCAATTTGTTTCTTTTATTTGCATTGACAAACTATATATGAATTGAAAGTGGATATTACTCAATATAGGTGCAATTTGTTTCTTTTTTTTAGAAGTATCTTGATCAAAAATTTTCCCCAAAAATTAACATGTAGATAGAAGGAAGAAGGGGAATGTAGATATAGTCATCTAGGCTACATAACAACAAGGAAAAATCAAAATTTAAAATCGATCTAGATAAGATTGATCCCAAGGATCTCGGCCCAAGACGTGGAGTCCGAGCATCGGTCCTTTCATTGAGTAGTTTTTCATCGAAAGGATATGATTTTATTGGCGCATTCGACGGCGTTTCTAGTAGTGTTGTTGAAGATAGCATCATTTGATACGCGCCCCCGGATGGCGATGCCATCCGTGTTCCGGCTAGAAGGACCCGCACATTTTGGAAGACCGTTATTAGTATTCGGCTACTTAATAATAAGTCTTTTTGTATTCGGAACTTTAATTCCGGAACTTAATTCCGTGAATTAAATTCCGACCTTTCATATTTTAGGCTTTTCATATTCGGAACTTAATTCCGACTTTTAATTCCGTCATTTATGTTAAGACTCTTTGTATGGCCTCCATCCACTATATAAGGATTTGGCTCATTTGTAAAAGATATGTCTAAGTTGAATACTAAGTATTGAGAAGGAAAACCCTCTTACTTAGTTTAGGCATCATCTCTTCTTCCACCCTCTAAATATTCTATCTTGGATCTAGTCTTTGATCCAAGCCTTCACATTCGAGGAACCTTGTGAAGGATCAACCAAAGCTTCCGCCACCCAAAAACTATGTTTGATCCAATTCGAACGATCAAGAAGAAGTAGTTGAAGTTTCTCCTCGATCTAGATTGTCCCTTGTTGTCTATCATTGGTATCAGAGCTCGGGATCGAGGTCAAGTTCTTTACTTGTGTTCTTGATTGTTCATTAAAAAAAATTTTTTCTCTCTTTGGTGTTCTTTGAAGATCTTCAAGCGTTCTTCGGTGTTCTTCGAAGATCTTCAAGTGTTATTTGAAGATCTTCAAATTGTTCTTTAGTATTCTTCAAAGATCTTCAAGTGTTCTTCATCGTTCATCATGTTCTATGACGATTATGATTCTTATGATGAGGATGAAGAATGGTTACCTCCTCCATATCCACCGAAGGCCAAGCAAACCAGCCGGAGGTACCAACGGAGAGAATACTTTAAGGAGGTGTGGTTGCCTCCTCCGGAACCACCAAGGCCCCGCCGACGGCGTCCTAGTCTCCAAGAGGAGTGGTTGCCTCCTCCAAATCCACCAAGGCCTAAAGAGAGCATCCATGGGTATCCACATGAACACCGACAACGTGTTGCCGTCTTAGCTAAAGAGAATGTCGCTCTAAAGCATGAGATAGAAGCTTTGAAGGCACAAATGGTTTCTCTCATGACGGCCGCCCAACAAGAACAACCGTTGTGTGATGTTCTATTAGAAGAGGCAATGGAAGAAATCATCATTTCCGAGGTATCCCCGATCATTCCAATTCATCTTGTCAATCTGTTATGTGGAGAATATTTTGAAGATGACAAAGATGAGATCATCATCAAGGGTGAAGAAGCCATCAACCATGACAATGACACATTTATGTTGTTGGACTACAAATTCGAGCCGGTTGACCCGAGGTTTTGATTTTGTTTTGTCTCATGACATATTTACCGGCTTACCTTTGCTTCTTTCCGGCATGCCTCCGACGTACAATGTCATAAGCTTAAAGGGCATGGAAGACAAACTCACCGGCGAGGCCATCCTCATGTACTACAAGTTTGAGCCTCCCGATTTCAACAAGCTTGGCGGCCCCAACATCCTTGTGAAAGACTACAAGTCGAAGCCGCCCGACTCCGACATTATGCATCCAAGGTTGATTTTCAAGGGTCTTGTTCTTCAAGTGACTCCTTTCTTTTTTTACGGTGAAACGAGGACGTTTCACATTTAAGAGGAGGAGAATGATACGCCCCCGGATGGCGATGCCATCCGTGTTCCGGCTAGAAGGACCCGCACATTTTGGAAGACCGTTATTAGTATTCGGCTACTTAATAATAAGTCTTTTTGTATTCGGAACTTTAATTACGGAACTTAATTCCGTGAATTAAATTCCGACCTTTCATATTTTAGGCTTTTCATATTCGGAACTTAATTCCGACTTTTAATTCCGTTATTTATGTTAAGACTCTTTGTATGGCCTCCATCCACTATATAAGGATTTTGCTCATTTGTAAAAGATATGTCTAAGTTGAATACTAAGTATATATTGAGAAGGAAAACCCTCTTACTTAGTTTAGGCATCATCTCTTCTTCCACCCTCTAAATATTCTATCTTGGATCTAGTCTTTGATCCAAGCCTTCACATTCGAGGATCCTTGTGAATGATCAACCAAAGCTTCCGCCACCCAAAAACTATGTTTGATCCAATTCGAACGATCAAGAAGAAGTAGTTGAAGTTTCTCCTCGATCTAGATTGTCCCCTGTTTCTATCATCATTCCTCTCCTTCATGTGAAGTAGATGAAGGCAATGATGCTAGAGAGCCGAACAAGTTTGATGAAGCTTTGGTGATTGCTTGATTGGGAAACAAGTCAGTACCAAAGGTTATTGATATAGGGTAAGGGCGGAAGGAGTCGATTCCTTCTTGAGATATCAAGGACGAGGGCAGTAAAGGGACATTTAGTCTAGAGGTGATCTTCATCCTCGTTTTGGGTAAGGCAGAACCTGCAAATATTGTCAGGAATCAGGTGCCAACTGTGGAGCTTGGAAAGGGTAGGGAGCCTTCGGTGACCAGCGAGCCAAACAATAAAGCTAGACTTTGAGATGTCGAGAGTTATTTCCTTTTATGTGAGTTTTTTGTTTTTTGAGTCTTCTACATAGTCCGATGAATGTGTTTCTTTCTTGGTCTTGTATGCTTCGTGTCCTTGGAAGTCTCTAATGAATATTATTATCTATGCTAGCTTATTTATTAATTGTTCTTCATTTATCATGGTTATTTCTTCTCTATTCTATTTGATGATGTCAAAAGGGAAGAGTAAATCATCGAGTAAATTGCATTTTATATTTGCCCAGAAAATGACATTTTTCTGTTATTAGTTGAATTGCTACGACTTGCTTATTAAGGATTTCTTCACAAAAAAGTAAATCATTTCACATTAATGTATTTTTTGTACACTGTGTTGGGTATGATCTCGAGATTTTGTAACAATATACACAACTGTCAATGTACGTTCTTTTTATGTATATATAGACAGAGTCGATGTACAGTAGATGATTTGTAAATAAATTCATTGTGAAATTTCATTCATATCTCCATTGAATATACTATGTTGGGTATGATCTTGAGATTCTGTAACAATATACACAACTGTCAATGAACGTTCTTTTTCTGTACACCAGTCTGTATACAGACAGAGTCGATATACAATAGATGATTTTTAAATTAATTCATTGTGAAGATACATTTCATATCTCCGTGGTTGGGTGTAAAACTCATAGAGATAACTTATTTTTCAATTTAAGGAAATTAATCAGATTAAAACAAAGTCTAAATTATCGAGTAAGTTGCTTTTTATTTTTGGAAAAAAATGACGCTTTTTCGATATAGGTTGAATTGCTCGGACTTGTTTATTAAGGATTATTCACAAAAGAAACACATTAATGTATTCTTTTTACATCGTGTTGGGTATGATCTCGAGATTCTGTAATAATATACACAGCTGTCATGAACGTTCTTTTTCTGTAGAACAGTATGTATACAGACATAACCGATATATGGTAGATGATTTGTAAATAGATTCATTGTGAAAATACATTTCATATATCCATTGAAGATACTAATAATTCAAAGAAAAAAATGAAAGTACATTACAAAATAATGCTCAAATCAAATTAAAATTATAACACAAATTATATTTTTATATGAATATTATTTTCATAAAAATTGGATACCTCATACGCATGGTTGATGCACAAAGTCTCACCGCCCATTATGTTCCCCACATCTACCACACTTCCACAACTGTAAACACAATCGACCGAGTCCAATTGCAGAGGCAAGACAATGGGTGTAGACAGAGAATGCACAGGTGCCGTAGTGGCTGACCTAGGATTTGGGTTCAATTCTTCTAGGCTATAGAACAACAAGGAAAAATCAAAATAAAATCTAGATAAGATTGATCTCAAGAATCTTGACCCAAAAAGTGAAGTCCGATGATCAGTCGTTACAGTGAATGGATGAGTAGTTTTTTACCTAAAGAATGATTTGATTGGGGCATTCGATGGCGTTGGTCGTGATGTTGTTGAAGATAGTTTTGATTCTCTCCTTTCATCTGAAGTAGATGAAGGCAGTGATGCTGGAGACCCGAACAAGGTTGATGAAGCTTTGGTGCTTACTTGATCGGGAACTAAGCCAGTGCCAAAGGTCATTGATATAGGGTAAGGGTGGAGGGAGTCGACTCCATATTGAGATAATATCAAGGACGAGTGTGGTAAACGAACATTTAGTCCAAAGGTGATATTCATCCTCGTTCTAGGCAAGACAGAACTTGCAGGTGCTGTCAGGAATTAGGTGCCAGTCGTGGAGCTTGGAAGGGAGCCTTCGGTGACCAGCGAGTCAAGTAATAAGCTACACTTCGAGATGTTCGGAGTTATTTCCTTTTATGTGAGTTATTTGTTTTTGACTCTTCTACATAGTCTAATGAATGTGTTTCTTTCTTGGTCTTGTATGCTTCGTTTCCTTGGAAGTCTCTAATGAATGATATTATCTATGCTTGCTTTTTTATTAATTATTCTTCATTTATCATGGTTATTTCTTCTCTATTTTATTTGACGATGTCCAAAAGGAAAGAGTAAAAGTGAATATGTTAGCGAAAGAAAATTTAAGACCAAATAATGACTTGTAAAGATCAAAGTGTTCGAAGTATCTATACACCAGGGGAATTGTTCTTCATTTAATTTATCATGCTTATTTCTTTTAAGGATTTACTTTCTTTATTCTATTTGCTTGTAATTCTAAATCATCTAGTAAGTTGGATTTTATTTCTGGTCAGAAAATGACGTTTTTTCGATATAAGTTGAATTGCTCCGACTTGTTTATCAAAAATTTCATCACAAATAAGTAAATTATTTCACATTAATGTATTTTTTGTAAACTGTGTTGAGTATGATCTCGAGATTTTGTAACAATATACACAACTGTCAATGAACGTGCTTTTTTTGTAGACTAGTTTGTATACAAACAGAGTCGATATACAATAGATGATTTGTAAATAAATTCATTGTGAAAATACATTTCACATCTCCAATGAATATACTGTGTTGGGTATGATCTGGAGATTTTGTAACAATATGCACAACTGTCAATAAACGTTCTTTTTTTTATAGACTAGTCTGTATACAGACAGAGTCGATATACAGTAGATGATTTGTAAATAAATTCATTGTGAAAATACATTTCACATCTCCAAGGAATATACTGTGTTGGGTATAATCTCGAGATTTTGTAACAATATACACAACTGTCAATGAACGTTCTTTTTTCGTAGACCAGTCTATATACAGACAAAGTCGATATACGATGTGTATATAAATTCATTGTGAAAATACATTTCATATCTCCATGGTTGGGTGTAAAACTCATAGAGAAAACTTTTTGTTCAATTTAAGGAAATTAATCAGATTGAAAAAAAGTCTAAATCACCGAGTAAGTTGCTTTTTATTTTTGGCAAAAAAATGACACTTTTTCGATATAAGTTGAATTGTTCGGACTTGTTTATTAAGGATTATTCACAAAAGAAAGTAAACCCTTTCACATTAATGTATTCTCTGTACATCGTGTTGGGTATGATCTCGAGATTCTTTTTTTTTTGAAAAGTTACTGTATTGAATCAAGGAGGGGATATACAAGGCCCATCATGGGTAGAGGAGCGGTACAGATGCAGTAGAACTAAAACAGAAGACCAAGCCAAGAAGGCATTACATGAGCTGAATACCAAGTGTGTTAGCCCAGGAGAGAGTGAGTGTGGATCTATCCTTCTAGTGGTGAGAAAAGTGGTTTTTGGTTGCGAGGATGATGTTGTGAGCACAAGAAGCTTCATAGGTCGTAACATGGTTGAAGATCAGGTCGTTCCTAGCCTTCCAGACGAAGTAGACGAAGTTGAGGAGCGTGGCAATTCTGATGTGGGAGATGAGATGATGTTTACGAGGTTTGAGAGAGGCGAGCCAAGTCCAAATGTTGTTCGTGTAGGGAAAAGGAGCAGGGACTCGCAACCACCTGGAGATGAGCACAAGAGTGGTGTGGGCGAAGCGACAATTGTGGAATAGGTGAGATTCATCTTCGGGTCTTTCATTACAGAGGCAGCAGGTGTCACTCTGGGTGACGTTCCAGGCGATAAGCTTGACGAGGGTGGGTAGTCGCTGCTGGGAAGCGATCCAGGCAATGAAGCTGCTCTTCGGGGTGTTGGTTCTATTCCAGATGTTTTTGTAGAGGTGGGATGAAGTGGGAGGCAGGCGAGGCTTCAGGAAGAAGTAGGCGGAGGTTGTTGAGAACCTACCATTTGGATTTGTAGAAGCCGAAATGAACGAGTTGCCCTGGAGTGATCTTTGAGTGTGTAGTATCAAGTTCCTTACTTTCAAGATTGCGTTCCAAGAGAGGCTATACTTGTAGTTTGGTTCGCAGGTCCAAATGGAATGATTCTTAAGGATGTTGTTACGGACCCAAGCGGACCAAAGGTTGTGCAAGGCAGGCGGGGAATTAAGCTCAAAGATCAGCTTAGACATGCAAGCTTTGTTCCAGGCCAGCAGTTCTTTAAAGCCAAGACCCCCGTCTTCCTTGGGGTTGCAAATCAACGACCAGGCAACCAAGGCACGACTGCTTGAGTCCTTTCCAGACCACAAGAAAGAGCGAAGTAGTCCAGTGATCTTCAGGATGACCATGTGGGGAATGGGAAGCAGTGAACACCAGTAGTATTGGAGCGGGATAAGAATTGAGGAGATTAGCTGTTGTCTTCCGGCATAAGAGAGATTCCTCGCGCTCCAAGAGTTGATTTTTTGAGTAATCTTGGTGATGAGCGGAATGTAGTCAGAGTTCCTAAGTTTCTTGCTGCCGATAGGAATGCCCAGGTAGTTGAAAGGGAGAGAGCCGACAGGGAGGCCAGTGGAGGTCGCCAAACTGTCAAGGTTCTGAGGAGCAATGCCACCAAGGAAAAGGGAAGACTTGCTAGCGTTGATGAGTAACCCAGAATAGCGTCCAAAGTGTGTGAGTGTGTTTTGGAGAATCTTGATGGATTCAAAGTCACCCCTGCAAAAAAGTAAGATATCATCAGCAAAACATAGGTGGGTGATGTGTGGGGAGTTGCATTTGGAATGGTTGTTGAAGTTCGGATTGGAAGTGTTGGTCCGGATCATGGATGAAAGGACCTCAAGGCCAATGGCGAAGAGTGAGGGTGAGAGGGGGCAGCCTTGACGAAGTCCCCTGGAGCCATGGAAGTGACCTCTAAGAGTCCCATTGAGGTTGATAGAGTAAGTGGGATTGGCAATGCAGGCGTCGATGAGTTTGACGAATTTGATGGGGTATCCCATGCGGAGAAGGCAATTAATGATGAATCGATGGTCAATCGAATCGAAAGCCTTGGACAAGTCTAACTTCAAAGCACATCTAGGCGAGATATTCTTCTGGTTATAGCGTTTGAACAACTCCTGGGCTATAAGAATGTTATGTTTGATCGAGCGGCCCTTGATGAATGCACCCTGGTAAGTGCCAATCATGACAGGGAGTGTGGCATTGAGTCTGGATGCAAGAATCTTGGCAATCACTTTATAGGGAGTGTTACAACAGGAGATGGGTCTATAGTCGGAAGGAAGGCTTGGATTTGGTTTTTTTGCAATGAGGGAGATTGAGGTGTGATTGAAGTGTGAGGGGAGAACGCCTCTAGTGAAGAATTCAGTGATTGCTTTTGTGAATGCAGTGCCCGTGATGTTCCACGTCTGCTTGAAGAAGTACGCATTAAAACCGTCAGGGCCAGGCGCATTTGAATTTCCAATAGAGAAAAGAGCCGACTTAATCTCTTCAGGAGAGATATGAAGGCCGAGAGCCTCGTGGAGATCAGAGGGAATGGAGGGCAGTTGACAGTCAGGAAAACGGTTGAGAGGATTTGGGGCGGTTTGGGGGTTGAGGATGCTAGAAAAGTGGGAGGTTAGGATCTTGGAGATCTCCTCTTGATCTCTAGTGGAGCAGTTATCCAACGGATTAGATAGGGAATTAATTGCATTCAAAGCACGCCTCGCAGTAATGCTCTTGAAGAAGAAGCCACTGCATTGGTCCCCATACTTAAACCATGATGCTTTAGAGAGCTGTGCGAGGGTGCCATTGAGGTCCTTCTGACTGGTGAGCAGGGAATTGAGTGTGTTTCGTTCAAGGTCAATGAGAGCTTGATCGAAGGGGGAGGATTGTAGGTCTTTTTGGATGGCATCAAGGGATTTTTTGAGGCTTGTGAGGTTCGAATGGAGCGTTTCAAGCTTAACACTTGGGAACCGCTTCAGGATGGGCTTCAGACGCTTGAGTTTGTGAGACAATGTGAGCATTGGGCAGTTCGAAAGGTTAGAGCAAGGGGACTCCCAGGATGAAGCGACATTCTGTAAGAAGGTATCATGCTTGGACCAGTTGTTGTTGAATCTAAACTGGCGCTGAATGGAAGAAGGCTTGGGGCTGATAGAGAGAATGGCGGGAGAGTGGTCCGAAATACTGGGAGTGTCAAAGAAAGCAGTGGAGAGTGGGAATCTGGCTCGCCAAGGAGTGTTCACGACAATGCGGTCCAATTTGCACCAAACTCGGTTAGCAACCTGCTTATTATTCCATGTAAATGTACACCCCGAGAAATCCAGGTCAGAAAGAGTATTAGTCGTGAAGCATGAGGCAAGTTCACTCGATTGAACGCTAGCAGAGGAGGGGTTTTCCGAGATCTTTTCATCGGGGGAGAGGGTAGTGTTGAAGTCCCCCATGAGGAACCATGGAAGGTTTGTGTTAAGGCTGGATAACGTGGATATAGCGTCCCAAAGTGGCTGCCTATCCACAGCGAGATTATGACCATAAATGAATGAGCCATCGATGATGAGAGGGCTGTTGTCAGGGGTGTTAAGTGTGATGGAGCAATGCAGTATTTGGCTACTCTTAAGTATTGTGGTGATTTGAGTAGTGAGGGGGTTCCACCAAATCCAAATACGACACTTGAATTCGGGTGAGTAGTTGGAGGTGTGGTTCCAGTTGGGGATGAGTGAAGAGAGGTGGTTCATCTTGATGTCGGTTAACTTGGTTTCTATGATGGCGATGATGTCCAGGCTGTGGTTCTTAACCATGTCACGGATCACTTGGTGTTTGTTGGGGTGATTTAGGCCCCTTATATTCCAAGCGCAGATATTAAGATACATAAGCAATTTTGTGTGAGCATCCCGTATCCTTGATAGCGGGAGAAGAGCTAGGTGATGCGTTGGTCTGAGGGACGTGACCATTGACATCAGCATTGGTCAGAGGAGTGGTGTTTGGAGGAACTGAGGTGGTCTGAGGAGTGGTGCTAGGGGGAGCTGAGTTAGTCTGAGGAGAGTGATCATTGTCAGCAGCGTTCGAGACAAGTTGGGAAGGGGAGGGGAAGCAACTAGCTGTGAGAGTAGTAGTTGCAGCAACCATGTAAGCAGTGGTTGTGATGGTTTTTTGATGATTGTCAGGGATGGCGGTGTGATCAGAGCTGCAGTGTGGGCGTGTTGGTGGGAGAGTATGGGGACCATGTTGTGGGTTAGGTTTGGGTTTAAGGCTTGGTTTATGGCTAGTGAGCGGGTAAATGCGCTGGGAATCATCCGGAGTGGGTAGGATCGATTCCTGGTTTGGGATTTGGGGAGGGCTGAAGCTAGATGGTCGGGGAGGGATCACTGTATGGAGATTGATGTTTCCAGGCTTCTTGCATTTATGTCCGAACAGATTGCAAGCAGGACAATGATCAGGGAGCCAAGCATAGGTTACCTTCTGCTCTATACGTTCATTATCAGGGCCTTGGAGGGTGATAACGCGTTTAAGTGGTTTGTTTGCTTGAATCTCGACCAGCACCCTGGCGAAGCCAAGCCGTTCCTGGTTAGCAGAGGGTGCATCCGTTAAGAGCGGGATACCTAGAGCAGATCCAATTCTGGCTAGCATCTTGGGGGACCAAAAGCGATAATCAAGGTCTTGGAGAGTAGCCCAGACTGGGACCGATGAGAGGCCGGAGTAATCAAGGGCCATACCGTGTGCCCATCTTTTGAAAATGATGTATGAGTTCCCGTTTATAATCCAGGGACTGTCTTAGAGGATAACGTTCAGATCATCCTCAGAGTCGAATTGGAAGGCGTAGATGCCATTGTCGTTTTTAATGATCTTGGGTTTGGAGACATGGTTCCAAGCGGCGGCAGTGAAGCTTGTCATTCTATGGAAGGCCAAAGGGTTACCCACAGGAAAGCCGATGAGGGATAGGTGCCATCTGGAGGTGACATCCGAAACGTCCTCACTTGTGAAGTGAATAATACCGTGATCCAAGCCTGGGGAGTATTCGAGGGGGACATGGTTTCTAGGTAGGGCATTGATGAGCATGCTTTTGAAGGTGTCTTTTTGGCTTTCCAAAATAAGGGGAAGCTGGGGGTCGTGGTAGGTAGAGGGGTAGAGTTGTTTGCATGGGAATTCGAATGGTCTGGGGAAGCAGGGTTTGGGAGGGGGCTGGGCTCTTCAGTGACGTGGCCGGCTTTGGTTGGGAGAGCAGTCGAAGTGACTGGGGGTTTGCGGATTTGGGTGAAGTGTCGGAATGAGGGTTAGCATGGGTGATGGTCTCAAGCAGTGGCGTGGATGGGATTGTTGGTTCAGCAGTGGCAGCACAGTAGCATGCATTATTTCCCTTCACCACATCAGTAAACCTGCCTGTATACAGACAGAGTCGATATAAAGTATATACAGTAGATGTTTTGTAAATAGATTCATTGTGAAAATACATTTCATAGAAGATACTAATTAATTCAAAAAAAAAATGAAAGTAGCATTACAAATCAATGTTCAAATCAATTTGAAATTATAACACAAATTATATATTTGTATGAATATTATTTTCATAAGATTTGATACCTCATACGCATGGCGATGCACAAAGTCTCACCGCCCATTATGTTCCTCACATCCACCACACTTCCACAAATTCACGCTATAAGCTAAAAAATATTTTTTTGATACAATTTGGTGGATTATGAGAATATGAATTACCAAATTATGAAATATCTGTAAAAATTGAGTTATTAATAATATATAGTGTAAGATTCTATGTATAAATTACGAATTAACAATATGTTATGGACTATGAGTATATGAATTACAAATTTACGAATCAATTAAATTATGAATTACCAAATTATGAAACACAAATTCACGCTAGATTGGTGATATTGTATATGAATGTGGACAAAGAGTGTATTAATTAGCATATAAAAGAGTGGATTCTTGGTATCAAGACTCTAATGTCCATTTTAACCATGTTGTTAAGTGACAATCAAAATGGGCAATTGTACTTGAATGGGATATTAGTTGTTGACAAGGAACTTCTTGTGAATATATCGGTTAAGGATCTTTAGAAGTATCTTAATCAAATTTTGTATCCCGAAGATTTATGTTTATATAGAAAATAGAAGAAAGAAGGGAAATGTACATATAGTCATCTAGGCTATAGAACAAGGGAAAATCAAAATAAAATCGATCTAGATAAGATTGATCCCAAGGATCTTGACCCAAAAAGTGGAGTCCGATAATCTGTCGTTCCGGTGAATGGATGAGTAGTTTTTGACCTAGAGAATGATTTGATTGGGGCATTCGATGGCGTTGGTAGTGGTGTTCTTGAATATAGCTTCGTTTCCCTCCTTCCAAGTGAATTAGATGAAGACAATGATGCTGGAGACCCGAACAAGATTGATGAAGCTTTGGTACTTGCTTGATTGGGCACCAAGCCCGTGCCAAAGGTCATTGATAGTCGGTGCGTGCAGAGGGAGTCGAGTCCATATTAGTATAATATCAAGGACGAGGATGGTAAAAGGACATTTATGTGAGTTATTTGTTTGGAAGGGAGCCTTCGGTGACCAGCGAGTCAAGCAATGAAGCTATACTTCGAGAGATGTTAATAGGTATGTGAGTTATTTGTTTTTTGAGTCTTCTACATAGTCTGATGAATGTGTTTCTTTCTTGGTCTTGTATGCTTTGTTTGCTTGGAAGTCTCTAATGAATGATATTATCTATATTTGCTTTTTAATTAATTGTTCTTCATTTATCATGGTTACTTCTTCTAAGGATTTACTTTCTTTATTCTCTTTGCTTGGAATTCTAAATCATCGAGTAAGTTGCATTTTATTTGTTGCCAGAAAATGACATTTTCCCAATATAAGTTAAATTGTTCCGATTTGTTTATTAAGTATTTTTTCACAAAAGAAAGTAAATCATTTCACATTAATGTATTTTTTTACACTGTTTTGAGTACGATTTCGAGATTCTGTTACAATATACACAGCTGTCATGAACGTTCTTTTTCTGCAGACCAGTTTGTATACAAACAAAGTCGATATACAGTAGATGATTTATAAATAGATTTATTGTGAAAATATATAACATATCTCCATCGAATATACTAACTAATTCAAAGAAAAAATAATGTGAAAGTAATATTATAAATTAATGTTCAACACAATTGGAATTTATAACACAAAATTATATATTCATTAAAAAATAGGAAAAATGAGCAAGCCTAGAAACAATTAAGGATTAAAAAAAGAAATCTATATTATTAAAAAAAATTATAATAAATATTATTAATAATTCTAATTACGGTGAAAAGATTGTCACAGTGACAGGGTATTTTTTTTCAGTCAGGATCTTCTGAGTCAAATATATGTAACTCACCCTATGTCTCCAATAATATACTGCCACGTGAATAATAAATAGATAAAGTAATTTTTGTTTAATTCTAATTTGTCTAATTAGGTGTACATGTGTCTTATTCTTATTGGAGACACATTTGGTGTTACACACCAAATTTCAGAGGATCCAAACTGATTTTTTTTACCACCCTTGTTATGTGTGGTGGGTTTTACTTGCCCCTCTGACCATGGGAAACATCAAAATCTGTCTTTTTTCAAAAAAAAAATCTTTTATTTAAAAGCACAATAATGTTTGTGTGGGACATCATTTGTGTGTAATCTTATGCATTTTACTAAAATTACCATTACATTGTAATTATTTTGCACATATTAATTGTAATCAGCGAAGTTAATACATTGTTCATCGAGGTAAAAACCATTAATGTGTTGATCGTTGATCTAGACGATTTTTGAAAAATGGTTTGGTGTAAAACTTATAGAGAAAATTTACTGTTCAATTTAAGGAAATTAATCAG
The DNA here is from genome assembly GCA_033239045.1 of Fagopyrum esculentum. Classification (NCBI taxonomy): domain Eukaryota; kingdom Viridiplantae; phylum Streptophyta; class Magnoliopsida; order Caryophyllales; family Polygonaceae; genus Fagopyrum; species Fagopyrum esculentum. The sequence goes on from BSUD01000001.1 coordinate 4,224,727, forward strand.
ATTAAAAAAGGCTAAATCACCGAGTAAGTTGTTTTTTATTTGTGGCAAAAAATGACGTTTTTTCGATAAATGTTGAATTGTTTCGACTTGTTTATTAAGGATTCTTCACAAAAGAAAGTAAATCCTTTCACATTAATGTATTCTTTGTACATCGTGTTGGGTATGATCTCGAGATTTTGTAACAATATACACAACTGTCATGAACGTTCTTTTTCTGTGACCAGTCTGTATACAGACAGAATCGATATATGGTAGATGATTTGTAAATAGATTCATTGTGAAAATACATTTCATATATCCATTGAATATACTAATTAATTCAAAGAAGAAAAAATGAAAGTAATATTACAACTTAATGTTCAAATCAAATTATTACACAAATTATATTTTTATATGAATATTATTTTCATAAAAATTGGATACCTCATACGCATGTCGATGCACAAAGTCTCACCGCCCATTGTGTTCCCCACATCTACCAGACTTCCACAACATTAAACACAATCGACCGGGTCCACTCAGCCTCCAAAGAGCGAGCGAGATCATTAGCAATAGTTATAACAGGGTAACCATCGATACCGTTTGGGAATGAAACCGAGATCTGGCCATCCACAGAATGTTTGGTAGTGGGATTATCAGCAGATTAAACAAACCCATGTCCACAAGCGATATCTTTCCATGAACGAGGACCAGGTGGAGTTGGAGTAGAAACTGGCGCAGACGAAAACACTGGTGCGGTGGTGCCACAATGGGCATCCCAGAGTTAGGGTTCAAAGTCTCCATAGGCGAAGCAGTGGATGTGGTGTCTGTAAAATACTAGGACACTCCGGTGGGTTTGAGTTCTCCACTTGAATAGGCACAGCATCGGCCATCGGGTGAAGGAAATCTAGAAAGAACGCCGGCGAGAAAAACAGTAGGTTAACACCAGAAGAAGCAGTTTAGAAATCACTGTAAAATTTATGAGAGAGAAGAGAGATTTGTTCAGTCAAAAGACATAACCGGAAAACAAAACAAATACTTCTTATGTTGTGCAACATTATAGGTGCAATTTGTTTCTTTTACTTGCATTGAATTGGTAAACTATATATGAATTCAAAGTGGATATTAGTTGTTGACTAGGAACTTCTTGTGAGTATATCGAACTTCTTAATGAGATATTACGTTTAGATAGAAGGTAGAAGGGGGTGTAGATATATCTAGCTAGTCATCTAGGCAATAGAACAACAAGGGAAAATCAAAATAAAATCGATCTACATAAGATTGTTTCCAAGGATCTTGCCCAAGATCCTTGGAACCAAGGTTGATGAAGCTTTGGTGCTTGCTTGATTGGGAACCAAGCTGGTGCCAGAGGTCATTGATATAGGGTAAGGGTGGAGGGAGTCAAGTCCTTCTTGAGATAACATCAAGGACGAGGGCAGTAAAGGGGCGTTTAGTCTAGAGGTGATCTTCATCCTCGTTTTAGGCAAGACAAAACTTGCAAATGTTGTCAGGAATCAGGTGCCAACTGTGGGGCATGGAAAAGGTAGGGAGCCTTCGGTGACCAGCGAGCCAAACAATGAAGCTACACTTCGAGATGTTTAGAGTTATTTCCTTTTATGTGAGTTATTTGTTTTTTGAGTCTTCTACATAGTTTGATGAATGTGTTTTTTTTTAGTCTTGTATGCTTTGTTTGCTTGGACGTTTCTAATGAATGATATTATTTATGTTTGCTTTTTAATTAATTGTTCTTCATTTATCATGGTTACTTCTTCTTTACTCTATTTGATGATGTGAAAAAGGGAAGAGTAATTTCAATATGATAGCGAAAGAGAAATTAAGACCAAATAAGGACTTCTAAAGATCGAAGTGTTCGAACTACCCATACACCAAGGGAATTGTTCTTCAATTATCATGGTTACTTCTTCTAAGGATTTACTTTCTTTATTCTATTTGCTTGGAAGTCTAAATCATCGAGTAAGTTGCATTTTATTTATGGCCAAAAAATGACGTTTTTCCGATATAAGTTAAATTGTTCCGAATTGTTTATTAAGTATTTCTTCACAAAAGAAAGTAAATCAATTCACATTGTTGTATTTTTTTACACTGTGTTGGGTACGATTTCGAGATTCTGTAACAATATACACAGCTGTCATGAACGTTCTTTTTTTGCAGATCCAGTCTGTATACAGACAGAGTCGATATACAGTAGATGATTTGTAAATAGATTCATTGTGAAAATATATTTCATATCTCCATTGAATATACTAACTAATTCAAAGAAAAATTAATGTGAAAGTAATATTATAAATTAATGCTCAAAACAATTGGAAATTATAACACAAAATTATATATTCATTAAAAACAATAAGAAAAATGAGCAAGCCTAGAAACAATTAAGGATTAAAAAAAGAAATCTATATTATTAAAAAAAATCATAATAAATATTATTAATGATTCTAGGTATTTTCTTACCACTCTTGCTATGTGTGGTGGGTTTTGCTTGTACCTCTGACCATGGGAAGGATCAAAATCTGTCTATTTTTTAAAAATTCTTTTAATTAAAATCACAATAATTTTTGTTGGGACATTATTTGTGTGTAATCTTATTAGATGCATTTTACCAAAATTATCATTACTTTGTAAATATTTTGCACATATTAAGTGTATTCAACGAAATTAAGACGTTGTTCATCGAGGCAAAAACAATTAATGTGTTGATTGTTGATCTAGACGATTTTTGACTGTTCAATTTAAGGAAATTAATCAGATTAAAAAAGGCTAAATCACCGAGTAAGTTGTTTTTTAATTTCTGGCAAAAATTGACGTTTTTTTCGATATAAGTTGAATTGTTTCGACTTGTTTATTAAGGATTCTTCACAAAAGAAAGTAAATCCTTTCACATTAATGTATTCTTTGTACATCGTGTTGGGTATGATCTCGAGATTTTGTAATAATATACACAACTGTCATGAACGTTCTTTTTCTGTGACCAGTCTGTATATATACAGACAGAGTCGATGTATGGTAGATGATTTGTAAATAGATTCATTGTGAAAATACATTTCATATATCCATTGAAGATACTAATAATTCAAAGAAATAAATGAAAGTAATATTACAAATTAATGTTTAAATCAATTTGAAAATTATAACACAAATTTTATATATATATATATATATATTGCTCCTATCTTTCGCATATATACACATCCTAAATGTTTTCATTAATTAGTTGTAAAGTTTTAGTAAGACTAATCATTTAATGAAACACTTATCGATCTTAACTTTTCAATTGGTATGTGTTATCGTTCAAAGTACGTGTTGAAGATATAGTTTGATAAATAAGAATATTGCTTAGTGTTAATGAAGGTTTCGACGTCGGAATGATCTTGACTAATTGTGAAAAAGATACGGAAAATACATAAAATTTGGAAAGGTACGTACGTATAAATTAGAATCGTAGTCATGTATGGCGATGCACAAAGTCTCACCGCCCATTATACGTTGTGACTTATATATTAAGAACACATATTATCATATTGTCGATTTGAGACATTTCTACACTCAGCATATACATAACTTACCTACGTTGCAGAAATATGATTACCGAGCTAAAGAAAAACTTATCGAGTTCATATCCAATCATACGAAAATAAGGAACTTACCAGTCTAGAATCCATAATACTTTAAAAGAAGCTTCAAGTAGAACTTCAAGCGGAGCTTTTAGCAAAGAACTTTAGAGGGGTACACTTCAGTGCCTAATACATAACCAGAAAAGAAATAAATGATGACAAAACCTAAGAGTAAAAGTACACTTCAATATCTCATACCAGTGGCTGCCACAAAACTTCTAGGGGAGGGGGCAAAAATAAATTATTGATAAAAATATCAATGAAAATAAAATAGGATAAAAATAAAGTCAATTTGTCATCTACTTACGTCGTTTTGACTACAAGTCTATCAAAAATAAATAGTCAATGTTACAAATAAATTGTCAATCTGAAAACAAATGATGTAATCCATAAGAAGAAGAAAAAAAGTATATATATTGATTACAATTACCTATAGAATAATATGTTATTTAGATATCAAAATAAATTCAAATATATATATATATTGATTATCATTACATATATTTAGGGAGTTATATAAAGGATGAAATTAGATTTTAAAAAATGTTAACTGATATAATGTTGTTTTTATCATAAATTATAACATATTTTTTGATAAAGTATTAATTTATATTTGAATTATTCAATAAATTGCTTTTAAGTAGAATCCATAAGAAGAAAGAAAAAAAAAGTGAATAACTTTTATACTTAAAGTTTGGACAAATAGAACAAAATATATTATGAAATATATAATAGAAATCCGGAACAATAAGGTTTTTTTGAAAGAAAAACAAAAAAATAAAAAAAAAAATAAAAAAGAAGAAAAAGGTGGAAAATAAACTCAATGGCCAGTGACATAATTCGAAACCATGACCAAGTAAAAGTTCCATTTCTCACTCAAATCCTAACATCACTATGCCACCATGTTGTTTGTAACAATTCTTCATTTTTATTTTTGTTAAAAATTTGTGCCTGAGGGTGGGGGCAGTTGTCCCACCCTGCCCCACCCAAAGGCCGCCACTGTCTCATATGGACAAGAGAAGGGAAGGACTAAACATGAGAGTAGCAGTACACTTGGAGTCTTGGTTGTAGTTGAACCACTAGAAACACTCAAGGCCCTCAAATGGAGAGGTGGAGAACACTAGGGTTCAAGCGGAGAAGGGAGATCGTTCTTCTCTCTCGAATTGGAACAGTGGAACGCTGGACATGGAACTAGGGATTTTGTCACTGAATCCTACTCAATTCATCACCCGCTTCATCCGTTTTCACCCGCTTTACACCAGACTTTCACTCTTTTTAAGATGGATCGAGTGGTTGGGTATTCATCGGGTTCAGATGAAATTGTCATACCTAAACTTGATGCTCTTTTAGCTCACTTATCCAACTCACACGTATTATTACCCAACATTATTATGCAAGGCAAAAGTAACAAAACCCTAAAAAAGAGTCAGAAGATTTGTTGTCGTCGAAGATCTAGTCATCTTCCATTGCTGCCGATAGTCGGACCATTACCAAAACGGTGTCCAAACCGCCGTTGGTGCCCAAAACTGGTCTCCAACAAAGTGTGCTTCTCCCCTTTCTACCTCATTCATGTCCCTTTCTTCCTCATTCATGTCAAAGACTGCTTCTGCCATTTCTTTAATAATCTAGTTATTTTTTTTCTTAACTAGGTTAATTGATTAAAAACTAAATTAATAAAAAAAAGGCATGGTTTGTATATCATATACAAAAAGACTATTTTACACCAATTCTCTCAATAAAACGGGTTTTAAGCCTATTACTTTTAAAATGGTATCAAAAAAAATTCCGATGCATACCTAAAACCTTATCGACATCCTCATGTCGCCAACTCTACCGGCGCCTTATACCCCAACCAAATCGACGCCCTATTATCGTCAACCTACCAACGTCTTATTGTTGTCAATCAACCGACACTCTATTATTGTCAACAACAAAAAAGAGCAAAGAAGAGAATTGGAGAAGATTCATCAATTCTTTTTTGCATCTCATAACTCCAACATTTTCGCTCAAGAACCATTATATCAAATGATTGAATTATATTCAAATGCAAGTCATTAACAACATTTATAAAATCAAATATTTACTCAATCGCGTTTAGTTCCTACTATCCATGTTTTGGGTTGTTAAGTTCCCACTTCCACCTTAAAGAAGAGATTTAATAAATATATTTATAATTATTAATATATTATTTATTTATGTTAATATATTATTTATTTTATATTTTCTAGTTGAAGTAAGGTCCGTGTATATAAACGATTCAAATTGATAAAATAAAAACAAGCTTTAAACTTACACTTCTCCACGAGAAAAAAATGCTTAAGGGTCGTTTGGTATTGATATCCTGATTAAAAGTATGAGTATGTGTATCACCCATACTCATACCCGATATTTGAGGGTATTAGTATCAAATTGATACCATAATATCTTAAAATTCTCCAATTTGACATATCGATATTTTTGGAGGTATCGGGAGAGACCAGTTGCTTTCTTCCTTCTCTCTCTCTCTCTCGACATTTTCCAACTTCCTTTCATTTCTTCTTCCTCACACAAGAGCGGATCTTCCTTCCCTTCTCCCGCTTTCTTCCGCCGTTGTAACAGCCGGTTTTTGGCTGTCACCGCCCCTGCGGTGAGAGTGGCCGCCCTTGTAACACCCAAAATTCGCAGGACTTGGGGTGCTACTGGGTTAGGATCTCATAGTGGATCCTGACCCTAACCTGACAACAAGTTCACTGGATCTTACAACAAGGCACATATAGATTTAAACGAAATACATAAATCTGTACAATATATACATCAAAAGGTTTATAATAACACAATCGAGTATCAAAACGGCAAACCATAAACATCCGAGTACCAAGCACCCCAAAAGCCCATGCATAATCTAGTGTACGGAAGCCCTCGGCTGATCACCCATCTGGCTCACTCTGCAGTCTTCCTAACCTGCAGATCATCTACAACACGGCATAAAACCGTTAGCTAACATAAATGAATAACAATGAAGCAGTAGCACATATAACACATCATCATATCATAACATGCAATGCTATACACACACAACCTTTTATATCTTTAATTATGTTATACCATTACTAATTCATTGCTTGTGATACGAGGAATAGAACTACCTCTCCTCTGTCCCCTTTCACACAGGTTTGGATAGGTGTCAATCATCACCACCTGGTGAACCGGTCGTAGAGAACCTCCTAGCTACCCATTTTGAGGCAGGCAAGTTATCACCGCCTGTTATCATACACTTGGGTCAATTAATATGCATGTAGGGTCTTCCTAGTCCGGTTAGGTTATAAATGCAACACACATATGCTCACACACAACCACAACATCCACTCAAACCCATAACTACTCGATAAGTAAGTCCCAAGGACTTACTTGTCTCAATCGCAACTCGTATCAAGTGGTCACGACTTCCCTTTGGGGAAATGATCAGTGCTTGCATCAGCAAAGCCCAACAATATCATTATCATCCCAATGTTAGGAGATTCCACCTCCTAAATCTTATCCCCATCCTCAACTCATAACTCAAAACCAAACCTCGATATCATAAGACATTACCTCAACATTCATCCCATCATCTCGTACACACACTAAACCTTAAAGCCATAATCGGCATACAACAACATCATGATCATCAACTCACTCTCACACCTAGCATGCTTCTAAACCACTCATACTAGGAAAGGAAAGGATCCATACCACCCTAGGTAGGTCCTGCAGAAGACGCACCTGCGTGACAGGAAGGCGTAGGGGCGAAGCGCCCAAAAGGCACAGGGGCGGCGGTCTGGTGGCGTAGGGGCGGCTGGTGTGCAGAGGGTGATCCTCTACTTCTCTTCGATCTGTCTCTCGATCTCTTCACTTCTTCTTTGCCCCAAAGGCAGCCACATACATATATAATACATATGATCAACAGAAAGGTCCAGGAAGATCAACACATGACTAAATCTTGTGGAATCTTAATCTAAGAAGAAAGAAAAGAAGAAAGAAAGAAAGAAAGAAAGAAAGAAAGAAAGAAAGAAAGAGGAATAAACTTACCATAACAGCTAAGGAAAGGAAGGACGTCCTCACCAACAACTAACCAAAGCAGCACAACAACAACAACAACAACAACAACAACCACAACCTCCACATATCAGCATCAACATCCTCAAAGCTTCACCAAGCTCAAACCTCACTCAAAACTCAACCAAGATCAATGAAGATCTAAGAAGAAGATCAAAGGAAGAAGAGAAAGAGAAGAAGAATAAAGTGAGGAGAAGAAGGTTGGAGAAGGTGAAGAAACCCTCATCAGGAAGCAAAGGAAAGCTTATATAGGAAGCCAAGGTAAATCACGGGTCAAGAGTCAACAAAGACGGTTGCGGCCGCAGAAATCCGCAGGGGCGGATTCCTGGGCCGCAGGATCCGTGCATAGAACCACTGGGGCGGTTTACAGGGCCGTTGGGGCGGCTCAGCACAAGCTTAGCACCTGTGTCTCAGCTGAGGCGCAAGTGTGGGATCCCTATAACAATAAGGCTCTTACATCACACTCCCCTAAAAACAAGTTTCGTCCCAAAACATGCATGATCGCAAATCCTCTCGGATCCATACGCCGAGGTATATACACTCTCTCTATCGGAGGCATCACATCTACGTTCATAAGATCAACCTACACATTTTATAACCTCAAAGCACAACATGGAGGAATCATCTACTCCAACAACACCATCACATATACCAACAAGGTGTAGAGGAAAACCATCCCTAGCCAATCGATAACCACATCACAATAGCATGGAGGAAAACCATCTCTAGCCAAACCGCACTTATAACTCAAGGGCGTGGACGAAAACCATCTCCACTCAAACTATGTCCATAAACAGTAGCTTGGAGGAGTAACCATCTCAAATTATGTTCATATCACGATAGTATGGAGGAAAGAACCATCTCCAACTATAACACAACTCGCGCTAGCAAATGAGATCTAATAAGATCGTATATACACATCATCACTAACACAAAAACATATCATATCACATAAACACATAACATACACTCACCAAGATAGCACTAAGATCTACTCATGGATCCTACAAGTGCATCTATCTCGGCATAGAACTCTGGATAGTTCCTCTGGATAGTATCCTCGGTCTCCCATGTAGCCTCATCAGGTCCTTGTCTCGACCACTGTATCCTCAACATAGAAATGTCCTTCGAACGCAGGCGTCTCACACTTCGTTCTAAGCCTGCAATCGGATGCTCAACAAAGGTGTGGTCCAGCTCCACCAGTACTAAGTCATCATAATTGATGATGTGTCTCGCGTCTGGTATGTACTCCCTCAACTGAAACACATAAAACATACCCTCTAATCTCGGTGGAAAAGTCAATCTGTATGTTTCTCTCCCAACTCTATCCAGTATCTCAAAAGGACCAACATATAGGGGACTCAGCTTCCCCTTTATGCTAAAACGTCTGACACCTCGCGTCGGAGATACTCTCAGCCAGACATGAGCTCCAACTCTTAACTCTAGAGGCCGACGCCTCTAGTCTGCATACGACTTCTAGCGACTTTGTGCAGCCACCATCCTCTCTGTAATTTGCATTTCCTTCCTCGTTTCTGGCGACTATGTGCAACCAACATCCTCTCTCTAGAGGTTGACGCCCCTACGGTTCTTCCTGCAGTATCTCCATCTTTGGTGAGTTGCTTCCTTCCTTGCTTTCCTCGTTTCTTTCCTTGGTTGTTGTTGATGTTCTTACCCTCTCGGAGTGCTGTAAGACTAAGGTTGAGACTTTAGCTTGTGGAGATCTCTTAGAGATCATTGAGACTAGAAGTCATAGACTTCTAGCAATTGTTTCGTTCCTAATTCGTGATGCCTTGTGTGAACAGGCTTTCCTTGCTCCTTTCCGAGGGAAATCGAGTGTTCGCTGACCCTTTGAGTTTACCTTTGAGTGAAGTAAGTCCCTTGGACTTACTTAGCTTCATTCTGTATATTGGTTTGAGTGTATTGACTGGATTGTGTTGTTATTACTGTTACAACGGATAACCGGAATAGGAATCACCCTTTATAATTGTAATTAATGGCCCAAGTGTATGATAACCGGGAAGTGACCACTTGTCTAGTTCTTCAGGAGACTAGAATGTGCTCTTGCAACCCAGGCCCGCAGGTAACGGATAGTACTGATCTATTCCTATTGGTAGACGGAAGAGGAGGCGAGATCATAGTGATTCTCGTGTGACAAAAGAAGTTGAATTAATAATGAATAACCTTAATGAAAGATAATAACCGGTTGAGTGCGAGCATGCTATATGTTTACTTTATCTTACGTGTGTTTGTGCCCTTACGTTCTTTTTGATACCTAGAATGTTAGCTAACGATTTATACGAACGTTGTAGATGCCTTGCAGGATATAGGTGCTACTGAGTGATCCGGACGGTGTGGTCAGTCGGGGTTCCCGTACATTATAGGACGGGATCGGGTTTATATTTCAGTTGTTTCCCTTTTGTTTTGAACTCGGTTGAGAGTCGTTTACGCTTCACTTTGTTAACCCTTTGGTTTATATTGAGTTTTGGTTTTCATTTATTTGTGCCTTGTTGTAAGATACGTTGTGTCGTTGCTACTCTGAGGCTCAAGACCCATTGTGTGGTACTAGCCCGTAATGCTTCGAGTCCCAGAACTTGGGGTGTTACAGCCGCGAATCGGGATAACCACCGCCAACCGAGATAGCCACCGTCGACCGTCTGCTGCTACTGCGGCCGATCGGAGCAAGGAGCCACCACCGTTGTTGTCTCCTCCGTGCGAGGCCGCCAACGCCTTGTGTTGTTGTTGTCCTGCTTAGCCGCCTCCGTTCGTCCCTCTTCCGGTCACCTCCGACCTACTACAATTGCTTGAATCGTTGGTAGTTCATCCATCGAAATTTCTCTTCTTGATACGCATATCTTATATCAATCACGGATACGAGATATTAGGGGTTAGTATTTCCAAATATCTGATCCGATAAAACTATAAAGTCTGATCCGAGAGTACCCGGATATCCGACACTTCTATCCGATCCAAAAATTTATTAGTAGACTAGTCGGATATATCCGATCCGATTTTTTTCTCAAAACCTCGACCCGTATTCAATCCGATAAATCCGAAAAATACTCTCAGATCGGATCGGACTCGGATCAGCAACTACCGGATATTTTCGAATTTGAATCTTTTCGGATCGAATTAAACGGAGTGGTTTTTTTTGCTCACCCTATCAAATATCAACCTGATAGTCATATCTTAACCTATCTCATATCTTTAATCAGTATATCGATACCAAATAATCCCTTAAACATATGAAGTATGCTCATCAATCACTGTAAAATCTCTTGGCTAGATCTATGACGCACTCCTTGACTAATCACAATTGAGTTTTTGGAATTAGTACAACAATGTGTACGGGTCAAAGTTAACTCTGCCTTTGACAAATTAAACATCAGTAACGAAAATTTGCATTGATTTAATCGACGATAATTAATTAAACATTCAAATGATTAGGATTGAATCCATTTTCAAATACGCATACTAAGAAGAAGTCAAATATTGATCGCACAAATTAACATCATAACTAGCTGAACAATCTTTCAATTCTTTATTTATATTAAAATCATATTAACTAATACAATATTCACAATGTAACAATGTAGAAAATTATGAAAAATTCCCTTTATCTAATATGTTTTGATGACATTAATTTTAATAGACGTTTTGAGAAGAAGAAAAAAAAATATGACAAAATTGTCGATATACTTTACATTTATTAATCTCTAACTTGTCGAAGATGTAGACATAATAAAAAAATAAATTGATTAAAAAATTTAATAATATACGGATTTATATATGAAACTAAATGTTGATAAAAGATACATTTATTTCATAATTTATTGATATTTAATTGATTATCGGATAACGTTAAGTTCATTAATATTGCAATTCATATATTTGTATTATTTTAATTTATTTTTCATTTACTATATGTTTTTTTTAAAAAAAATAAAGAACCAATTTATATTATTAACCAATAATTTATATTTTATAAATATTTACTTAGTTTGGTCATTACATGAACAACTCCCTACAATTAAAAACCCAAATATTTAAAATATGCATGATAAATTGATTATCTAACTACTCAAAGAGACTTATTCAATATAATGAATTTGTGATGATTATCTATTCTAAGTTAACACAATCAAAGGCAAAATGTGAAACCAAATAAACATTTTGAAAAAGTCTTACATGCATCGAGACATATACAAATATTCACAATTTTCTACCAAAAAAAAAAAGTAATATTCACAATTTGTAACTTTCAATCTCTATCTGCATATGTAATATGAACAAACTCAAACAAGACTTTTTCCTTATAAATGTAAAACAAACACATTATAAATAGTTCAAATCTCATTAAGATTATACACAAACTCAAACTAGCTATATCAAGCTTGAAGAACAATACACATTTAGGATAATCTTTCGCTCACCTAAGAGCGCAATGGCGATGCTTGTGCAATTGATCGTCCTTTTGGCAGCTTTGAGTTGCATCGTCAATCTCGTTATAGCCGGTGAGTACGACTCATATTACTCACCACCATCATACTACTCACCACCTAAATATTATTCACCGCCTTCATACTACTCTCCTCCTAAATATTACTCGCCTCCATCATACTACTCTCCTCCAAAATACGACTACTCACCTCCAAAATACTATTCTCCACCTTCATACTACTACTCGCCTCCAAAATACGACTACTCTCCTCCAAAATACTATTCTCCGCCTTCATACTACTACTCGCCTCCAAAATACGACTACTCACCACCGAAGTACTACTACTCGCCTCCAAAATACGACTACTCGCCTCCAAAATACTACTCTCCACCTTCATACTACTACTCACCTCCAAAATACGACTACTCGCCACCAAAGTACTACTACTCACCTCCAAAATATGACTATTCGCCACCAAAGTACTACTCGCCTCCTCAATACTATTCTCCACCATCTTACTACAAGTCCCCTGGTTACAAGAAGAAATAAACCCATGATTATGCTCTTTTGCAGTTGTACTTCCAATTTGTGATTGAATAAGTGTGGTTCACAGTGAAGATTATATATACTTATTATAAACTACCATACATTTTCACTGATTATCAGTATTACAGTTTGTTCTTCATTATGTGTCAGCCTATTTGGCAACTTTGTATTAATTTGTGTGTAATAGTGCTATGATTGCGAATAGTATGTATCGTGATCATCATGTATTATGTTACAAAATATAAAAGAGAACGTACTTTAACTACAAAAGACTTCTTTGTTGTACAACATTATAGGTGCAATATATTTCTTTTGTTTGCATTGGTAAACTATATACGGATCGAAAGTGACATGCAGACGTTACTCAATACGTTAGGGTTAATAATATTAGGGTTTATACATACAAATAGTGGGGAAGACGTACCACACCTATTACTAATATCATTGACCTTTATATAAAGAATTACAAGCATAGAGAAAGAGAAGGATAATAAAAGATAAGGTAAAACCAATAATAATTTAATTATTTAATAGTATTAAATCGATATTATAATTATTCTTTCCTAATGTGCTCCCATAATTGAAGCGGGAGTTTTCGAACGCTAAATATTTGAGAAAGATTATTAAAGAAGAAATAACATAAATTTGAAGATTCTTTTTAAAGATATGTGAAGGTGTGGAAGAGGAGGGCAGGAGACTGTTGTATTGAAGGCACCAACTTTGGATAGGCCGAGTCGGAGTTAATGTTGGAGCAAACGTTAATCCGATTTTGTTTGTTGGACGATGCGGATATGAGTTAGTTGCTTCGGATGAGACAAAACGCTGTATGAATGAACAGTTGTTTTGATCGACAAAGTCGATGTTGTATAGATATAAATTTCACGTTGGATCAACCCAACCCGGTCATGAAAGTGTATAGTTAGAGTTGATAGGATAAAAAAGTGTTATTAGGCAAAAACTTTGATATCATAATAATGATATGGTTTGAGAACCCTCACAAATTGTGGGAAAGTCCACAATCTCTCTTATTCGTGATGTTGACACACCCCTCCCTTCACGGACTGATTATCGCACTATAATAGCCTGCACTATTTGGTACACACAACCGGACATTGGTTACACTATCAACAACCTTTCACAAAATATGTAATCACAAACTTTTTAGCATTGGGCAGCTCTCAAGAGACTGCTTTGATATTTGTCTGGCTCCCTTCAGCTTGGCATCAATATTACCAAGCCTTATAATTATGTCTACATGCATTCACGGACGCTGATTGGGTAGGTGACAAGGATGACTTTGTGTCTATATAGGCTATCTCTTATATATTGGTTACACTCCTATTTCTTGGAGCTCTCGCAAACAACACTATGTTGCTCGCTCCTCCAATGATGCAGAGTACAAACATATCGGCATATCGTTGACACTACCTTTGAATTACTTTGGTCATCCATTTGTTGGAGGATCGGAACTAGTCATTTTTTCCATAATCTCTAACCATCTATTGTGATAACGTTTTGTTGGTCGCTCCTTCAATGACTATTGGATGTCAAAATAGGTTTTTTGGATTCTCATAAATATAATATGTTCCTAGATTTTGGGTATACATTTTTGGTATTGAAATTCGGTTATTGAGTTTTAGGTATTAGATTTCGGGTATATATTTTGGATATTAGACTTCGGGTATACCTTTAGGTATATCGGTTTGGATATTAAATTTCAAGTACAATAATTCAAGTGTTATGTTTCAGGTATTTCACGTATAAGGTTCGGGGTGTTATACTAAGATATATTTATTAATTTTTTAAAAAAAATAAAGATCACAAATTTTAATTAGTCCATACAATAACAACGGTGAGTGAAGTGTAACAACCGGGTTTTTGGCGGCTCAAAATGAGTCATCGCGGTCGCGGACCGCGACCGCGGCACGTTGCCTATCCACGGGTGTGACTGCTATTTCCCGCGGTCACGGGTAAACAGTTATCGTGGTCTTTATTCTTAACTGTTGGGAACCTTTTCTTAAAGGGAAGATCCGATCTTTCCTTCCCTTTTTTTACTTCTTCCTCTTTCTAAGCAATCCTAACCCAAGCTGCAGCATCCCTATGGTGTTCTTCTTTTAAGTAAAGCCATCAATCCATCTTCCTTTCTTCTCTTCCTCTCCTCCATTCCATTCAATCTCTCTTGCACATCCTTCCATCGAGCCGTGCTTCTACTTTAGCCTTCTTCACATGATCGTGAGACAAGGAACCTCTTTGCGAGTTCTTCTGGACGGACAACAAGTTTCTCCTCTTTCCTTCTCTTTCTCTCCATTTCATAATCTTGAATCAAAACTTACTCTTGATTCCCCTTACAGTTTCGTGTTGTGTAACGATTGAGGAATCCAGGAAGTTTGTGGTATCACCAAATATGTAAGGGACAACCATGAGAGGGCGACACTAGCCAAGGAAACGCTTGAGTCACGGTGCACATCAAAGAAGTATCGTCACACGATTGTGGAGTTCACCCGCGGTCGCGCCTGCACCTAGCCGCAGTCGCGCATTGACACTTGTCACCACACCCGTGCCCCTAGATCACCGCGGTCGCGGCCAGTCACCGTGGTCGCGCCTCTTTGTCGCCGCGTTTGTGCCGACACTACTTCCCCGTGCCCGCGTCTTTATTCCTCCGCAGTCGCGGAATCATTCCAATGGTCTCTTAAGTCGATCTTTTGACTTGGGAGTTGGATCTAGATATTTGATTTCTCCCTTCTAGTTACCCTATGAGTATTTTACAAGTATGCGGAGTAGTATCATGCTAGGTTGGATCCTAGCAGAACTAGTGTGAATGCAAGTTAGTGGTGATATGGTGTATTTGAGGAATGGTCGGTTTATGTGGTTTGAAAGATTTGATGAGATATGTTAAGTGGAGGAAAACTACTTGATGTAGTTTTCGGATATGGTTGAGGATGGATTGATGATGGATTTGCGATGTAGCTTAGGCTGATAGAATCTTAGTTGACCTAGGAGTTAGAGACTTCTAGTGTCGGATAGTTGATTGACCCACGTGTCCTTGTGATCAGACGGTGGAGTATATTCATTCGGGAACTGAGAGTTGTTGAAAGTCGTTTGGACTTACTTAGTTGTTGTCTTATGCTGGTTGAATGCATGATTGGTGATTGTTGTATGTGTTTACATTATGATAACAGGATTAGTATGACTGGATTTTGTTGGCACAAGAGTAACCGGCGGTGGCATCATTTGCCAACTCTTGAGGGAGACTTAGAGGTTCTCCGCGACTAGGCTAGACATGGTATACGGGGAGGTGTGCCGATCCACTCCTATTGGATAAAGGGACGGAGGCGAGAGTCTTAGACTTCTCGTGTCACAATCTTAAACGGATTAAGAGTGCATGACCTTAAGATAATAAACGGATTGTTGTGATAGCATGCTCTATGTTTACCTTTCCGCATTATGTGTGTTTGTGCTTATGTGTTCTTCTAGTATGTAGATTGTTAGCTAACAGTTTATCCGTGTTGTTAGATGTCTTGCAAGATAGGGTAGTTGCCGAGTGATCCGAGTCCGAGACTCATTGTGAGGTCCTAACCTTTAGCGCCATTGTCTGAGACCCATTGTCGAGTTAGGGTCGGAACCCATTATGAGGTCCTAACCCTTAAACCTTAGCACCCCGAGTCTGAGATTTGGGTGTTACATAAACCCATTAACCAGGGTTAAAAAACAACAAACAACCGTTTAAATTAAAATAGGGAGAAAAAAAAATAGTGGTCTACTTTCTATTACTAATATAAAAAAGGTCATTAACACCAATTCTCTAAAATAAAATAAAATGGAATGTTATATAGGAAGCTACGAGCGACCACGCTTTAAGCTTGACTTTTTTGTCAGTAAATTTTACCTTTTAAAGTTGTTACCATCAGATTTAAACTTATGATTTTTTTCATAAAAAAGATAATAATTTAGATATACTTATGCTTTTTATATATAATAAAAATAAACCAAAAAAATGTAAATATCTTAGCTACATAAATGCACGACAAAGCTGATTTACAGTATTGTTAAATGTTGGATTAGATCTTATATATTTATATATATAAATGTAGGCCCGTTTGGTTCCAACTTCGGAAACGGAAACGGAATGAAAACGAATTTAGTCTATATGTATATCCTTATTCATGAAATTCTATGGAATCATTCCTTGTGTTTGCATGCAAAATACACTTGTCATCCCATAATTTGTTACCCTATAGGGTATCAAAAGTAATCAAATTCAACTTCAATTACTTCAAATCACAAGGAATGATTCCAAAAACTTTCATGAACAAGGGTACACATATAGGGCCCGTTTGGTTTGAACTCCGGAATCGGAAACGGAATGGAAACGAATCTAGTCCATATGTATACCCTTATTCATGAAAGTTGTTGGAATCATTCCTTGTAATTTGAAGTAATTGAAGTTGTATTTGATACTTTTGATACCCTATAGGGTAAAAAAATATGGGGAGACAAGTGCATTTTGCATGTAAACACAAGGAATGATTCCATAAAATTTCATGAATATGGATATACATATGGACTAAATTCGTTTCCATTCCGTTTCCGTTTTCGGAGTTGGAACCAAACGGGCTCATAGACTAGATTCATTTCCATTCCGTTTCCGATTCCGGAGTTCAAACCAAACGGGCCCTTAAGTTCTTATGCCTTGCAAAAATCAACTATACCTTTTTCCAATAAATCATATTTATAATGTTTTTAGATAAAACTACCTTATAAAGTTTATTTATTAATGAGAACCATCTACATACGTTTGTACCATTTCTTATAACTATGTTGACCAAAATGTTGTTGTTTATTTTTAATAAAAACATATATCAACCTTTAAACAAAAATATATGACTCTTTGAACTTTTATCCGTGAATGAGGATATAATTATTTAACTAGGCAAAAGAGACTTGTTCAATATAGTGATGGATACATAATAAGGGCCCGTTTAGTTCCAACTCCAGTAACGAAAACGGAACGAAAATGAATTTAGTCCATATACATATCGTTATTCATAAAATTTTATGGAATCATTCCTTGTGGTTTAATGCAAAGTACACTTGTTTTCCTACATTTTGTTACCCTATCGGGTATCAAAAGTAATCAAACTCTACTCTACAAGGAATGAGTCCAAAAACTTTCATGAACAAGGGCATACGTATGGACTAGATTCGTTCCATTCCGTTTCCGATTCCGAAGTTAAAACCAAACGGGCCCTAAGTATCTATTTAGTTAGGTTATCCTTTAACATACGATTACATGCCAAAACACCTTAAAATAATTTCATAAATTAACTCAATCATAGGCCAAATGTGAAAACAAACAATTTGATAAAGTCATCCATCAAGGCTATACTAATTCTCACAATTTGTAGCTTTCAGTCTCTATCTACACATGCATCATAAATACAAGCAATAAGACCATTTCCAAGTAATCATCAAACAAGTTCTATATAAATAGTTTAAATCTCATTAGGATTAACAACACATTCAAACTAGTTTTTTCTCTCTACTTGAAAGACAATACACATTTGGAATCATCTCTTGATCTCTTTGCTAGTCTAAGAGCACAATGGAGATGCTTCCGCAATTAATCGCATTGGTGATAGCTCTGAGTTGCATTGTGAATCTGGTGCTAGCTGGCGAGTACGACTCATATTACTCACCACCTTCATACTACTCGCCTCCTAAGTACTATTCTCCACCTTCGTATTATTCCCCTCCAAAGTACTACTCACCACCTTCTTATTACTCGCCTCCATCGTATTATTCACCTCCTAAATACGATTCTCCACCATCATACTACTCTCCTCCAAAATACTACACACCACCTTCATACTACTCGCCTCCTAAATATTATTCACCTCCATCATACTACTCTCCACCTTCATACTACTACTCACCCCCAAAATACGACTACTCGCCTCCTAAATACTATTCACCTCCATCATACTACTACTCACCTCCAAAATACGATTACTCGCCTCCTAAATACTATTCACCTCCATCATACTATTACTCACCTCCAAAATACGGCTACTCGCCTCCTAAATACTATTCGCCTCCATCATACTACTCTCCACCCTCATACTATTACTCTCCTCCAAAATATGATTACTCGCCACCGAAGTACGACTACTCGCCTCCAAAATACTACTCGCCACCCCAATACTATTCCCCACCGTCATACTACTACAAGTCCCCGGGTTACAAAAAGTAAATCGGTGAATATGCTCTTTTCTGATTGAACTTCCAATTTGTGATTGAATAAGTATGGCCCTTACTGAAGATTAAAGATATGTGTTTGCGTCAACCTATTAGGTAATTAATTATGTATATGTATGTGTAATAATGTTGTATTGCATATATTAATATATGTTATAATCTTGTGTGTTACCATCCTGTAATATGCTACAAAGTATAAGAGAGCTTGGAATTTATTACGAAAGGACTTCTTTGATGTACAACATTATAGGTACCGTTTTTTTTTTCGTAGACCGTGTACGGATCGAAAGTGACATGAGGACATTACTCAACACTTTTAAAACTCGCAATTGGGTCATTTGGGTTGGATTCGAATTGCATCATTTGGATTCGGATCATCTTGAATTTGGGTCCTCTTCGGTCGGATCACTTCCGGATAGATAATATCATGGTCTATATTGGGTCGGGTCGGTTTGGATTCGTTTTGTGAAAGTTTTAGATTCGTTGAATTCTAGGCTCATTTGGGTTGAGTATGTTCGATTAATGTTGTGTGGGCCGTGTTATACCAGTCGGGTTTGTCGATTAATGTTGTGTGGAAGTCGGATGGGGTGATCAATTTGATTTATGGGTTGGGTCGATAGATGTTGTTTGTTGAAATTCGGGTTGTCGGGGCATATAGCTAGGGTTTACTTTAGGTCATTATATTTTTTATATAATCGAGTTTGGTCATTTTTAGTATTGTTGCAACTTTTACCTTGTACCTGTAATGTTCCTTGTGCTAAGGGAAACACTAATTTAGTAATGTGATTTTTAAAAAAATTTTCTCTAACAGTGTGTTTGGATAGCTCCCAAATCCCAGAATTTTAATTCAAATCAGTGATTTCCAAAATTCCGTTTGTCAATTTTTCCGTTTGGATATCAAATCCCTGAATTTTTGGAATCCCATGGGGAAATATCAAGGGATTTGGAAAACCCAAAATACTCCCTTGAAATTCCATCTATATTTGCATTTTTTGAAGAATCCCTTCTTTTTAACAAAATAATTCTGAATTTTCTTCTTTTTAAGATTCCTACGAAATGTTACCCAAACAAGGGAATTGATAAATGATTTAAATTCCTCTCATTTAAATTCCCTTCATTTAAATTCCCATCATTTGGACATTTCTATGAAATTTGCAAATTCTCCATCCAAACACACTGTAATAGATAAGGGAATCAAGGAAAATTATGGGGACGAAGAGAATGATCAGTATGTTAACTGAGGTCAATGTCGGTATTTGTCTTAAGAATATGATTCTACTTCAGTTGGAAAGCTTTGCACATTGAAAGCTAGGAAATAAAATCGAATAGTACATAAGCTTGAATTGTTGCGGCATAAGTGGAACTGTTCAAGATAATAAGTTTCCACATTAAAAGTTGGGAATATTCCAAGCTTAGTATATAAGGTCGGTGGGCTAGTCCTTTTATTATCAATTGGTTTTAGGATAAAACCTCGCCGGATTTATATGATGAGTTTGGACCTAACGCGCATGTGCGCTCGTATGCACACGACCTCTTAGCCTCTATT
Organism: Fagopyrum esculentum; assembly: GCA_033239045.1. Taxonomy (NCBI): domain Eukaryota; kingdom Viridiplantae; phylum Streptophyta; class Magnoliopsida; order Caryophyllales; family Polygonaceae; genus Fagopyrum; species Fagopyrum esculentum. Next base: position 4,245,197 of record BSUD01000001.1, read on the forward strand.
CGGCTCGCGATCATAACCTGTGGAGAACTGCAACTCGGTCTATGTAATACCCGGAAATTTTCTTCCGACTAGTCCCGAATCAATAAGAACTTGACCGATTATGACGTTTCGGCGCTTTAGTTCTTTAGTATGGATTCCGACATTATGTTGTTTTCTTTTAAGTTTCGGGGCGAAACTTATTTTAAGGGGGTACTGATGTAATATCCGGAATTTTTATTCCGTTTAATTCCGAATCAATTCGGACTTCGAGCCGTTGACGGTTCCCATTCTATCTAGTATTTCTTTCTTCACAAATTTTATCATTTTATGTAGAATTTAATTCACATAAAATGATAGAATTATATCAAACCCTAATTCTTATAATTATTTATCATTTTATGTAGAATTTAATTCACATAAAATGATAGAATTATATCAAATCCTAATTCTTATAATTAATCCTTAACGACGACTTTAGACGAGATCATGACAAGGCTAAGGCGAGATTGTGACAAAGCTGTGACGAGACCATGACAAAGCTGTGACGAGGCCCAGACAAGCAGTTGACGAAGCCCAGACAAGCAGTTTACGAGGTCCAGACAAGCAGTTGACGAGGCCCAGACAAGGTCTTGACGAGGCCCAGACAAGGTCTTGACGAGGCCCAGACAAGGTCTTGACGAGGCCCAGACAAGGCTTGACGAGGCCTAGACAAGCAGGCCCGAAACTGTTGTTGGCCAGCCATCCCTCATGTGCAGAATGTGGTACATGTTGCTTGCTTTTGGGCCAGCTGTGAAGAAGCCCACCCTCACCAGCCTCCATCTCCTCTTCCAATGTGACTCTGCCCTACCCGCTTCTCCTTCACGTTCTTCCTCAGCCAGGGACGACGCTGCCTTCTACACGCAGCTGGGGACGCCGCCGCCTTCTACACGCAACTAGGGACGGTTCACTCCGACCTCTCCCTCGGCTCCGGCAGACTCGACAAAGGCCGCCTCCTCTCCTCCCTCAAACTCTTCTCCTTTCTCGCACACCTCTCCTCTTCGCTCCAGAAACGCCGACGCTGCATCTTCCTTGCCGGACGAACTACCACCGCCAAGACCGACGACAACGACCTCCCATCCTGCCCTCTCGCGACCCGGGTCAATCATCACAACCTTCCCCAAACTCGCCACCAATTTTAGACAGCAACGCAGGGAGATAAGAAGGATTCGAGAACTCCTGGAACCGGTCCGTGGGGGCGCCTGGCCCTAGCCGTGGTGGCGGCCGTGAACCCAGACTCAGGTGCGCCACCAGGCTGTTGTAGGTACGCCAAGGGGGCTGGCTGCAGGTGCGGTTTTTCCCCTGCCATTGGTGCGTCTTGTGGACTGGATTCCGCCTTCATCCTTTCCACGTACACGTCAGCACATCGAGTCGCATATGTCCGGTAATGACCTCAACCCTCTTCACTGCGTTACCCTAATTGTGTATGTGTTGATAAGAGTACCCATGAATGTCTTTAGACCCTCCATAGCAGCCAGGAAAGGAATAAAAGAGCTGTTACATTTCCGAGTTTCACAGTTGACGAACAGTCAACTTCGGGTCCAGATTTGGGTTAGTTAGACTTCTTCTTTATTGCTGAATTTTGGATATGTTGTAGTCTGTAGTACATAGTAGATTATACTAAAATTTGGGAAGAATCGGAGTTACGGTTTGGTAGTTATGATGTTGCAAAGTGGACTCCTCATGCAGTTTTTATATATGTGCTGAGTGTTGGGGAAAACAGCAAGTGATGCTGTTTTGTGAGATGATTTTGAATAAGCTCTTGATATCCGTTGGGCTTGAATTTTGGATGTGATATAGTTTACATATTGTTGTAGAACATATTAAAATTTGAGAGGCATCCCGCGAGTGGTTTGGGATTTATGATTTTTTCAAAGATTGAGTCGTAAGCAGTTTTTCTGTTGTGCTGAAATTCAGTTTTGTGAGATAGTTTTAAATAGGATTTTGATCTCCTTTGCGGCTGAATTTTGGATATATTATAGATAAGATTTTATAGTAGAACATATCAAAATTTAGGATAAATCCAGTGAGTGGTTTAGGAGTTATGATTTTTCAAAGTGTACTCAGATTTTGGCTAAGTATAGGAAACTTCAAGTGTTGTAACCAACTTTGGAATTTTTGTAGAAGTGAAGGGTGAACAGTTTTAAGAAATTCTTGCTCCTAGGAGTAGATGAGATATCATAGATGATCTAGATAATTATTTCGGAATTTTTATAAGTTTATTCGAATTTCTTATTTGATGATGAAGTTGGACCTTAACGATCTTTCCGAAAATAAGGAAATGGGTAAATTGTCAGTTTGTAACCAAACTCACCTTTAGGAGTTGGAATATGACTCTTTAGTCTCAAATAAGAGTTTAGGCATGAATTAGGGAATTTTTGGAAGTTTCGAGACCAAGGGTAAAATAGTCATTTTACCATAAATTAGTACTGTAATAGTTTATGTTCTAATAAGATCTACTATCTTAGAAGTCTTAGACTTCTAATTTCCTTGGAAGTGTGCTGATGCACTTACCCCCTTTGACAGGCAACTGAGTTGCTACAGTTACAGCGCGAGTTTTGTTTACAAAGAGTTGAGACTTGTATCAGGTAAGTCTTTTGGGCTTACTTAGCTGACTTCTAGATATGAGTGTGGACGATGATGGTGGTGTGTGAATGAGATGTTTATAATTATGTTTTAGCGGTAAATATCTACCGACCTATACTTTGGCCTAAAAGTAACGGGCGGTGGCATTCTGCTCAGTTAGCCTGAGGGCGCTGGGGGGTTTCTTTAGGGACTAGTCCACACTCGGTTTGTAGTGATGCTACCGGCGGAGGTAAGTTAGACCTACACCCAGTTGGATAAGGAACGGAGGCGAGAACTCTTAAGATTTCTCGTGCCACAACTGTAAAATGGAATAAGGTGAACCACTTAACTACTAGATAATAACCGGTTTGTGTGCCAGCATGATGATTTTTTTATGTTATCTTGGTTGTGTTTGTGCTATTTATCTTTCTGCTTATATTTGTTTAGTTAGCTAACGGTTTATCCGTGTTGTAGACATTGTAGAGATAAACAGTTGTAGAGAGATTCGGGATTGATGGTCAGCCGGGTCCACGTACTCATTAGATGGGGACGGGGAGTCTTCCATACGGCATGCATGTTATGTATCAAATATATATATATATATATATATATATATATATATATATATATATATATATATATATATATATGTTTGTAAGGCTGTCACAGGTGTACATTCATACCATGAAAACATTATGTTTTGGAAATTGTTTTATATACAATTGTGCCTTGTTGTAAGATCCTTGTAAAATTGTTGTTAAACCAAGGTCGGGACCCATTGTGAGGTTCTAACCAGTAGCTCCCTGAGTTCTCAGAATTTGGGGTGTTACAGTCTATATCCTCTAGTTGTACTTGTGGGGGCGTGTTGGGGATAATAAGTTCTCACATCGAAAGTTGGGAACATTCCGAGTCTAGTATATAAAGTCATTGGGCTACTCCTCTTATTGTCAATTGGTTTTAGGATGGAACCTCATTGGGTTTATGTGATGGGCTTGTTCCTAACGAGCATGTGCGCTTGTATGCACACAACCCCCGCTCTACGGTCCGTCTATATCGGACTTTGACAGGAACCGATCTTATACTCTGAACAATCGAATTAAATGATCAACACGCAACACTTAATATAACAAATATGGCCATTCAAGATTGTTAGCATGCGGAAGAAAAAATCGTGACATTGTAAAGTGACACAATCTTGATCTTATTGCAATCATTGAGACAAAGCTAGCGGAAAAAAAATATCAAAATCTCCTCTCTCATTCCAAGTTGGAACCAAACCTCTAAGATCTCACCTGAGCATAGATGTCAATCTAGATTTGGTGGGATCCGACCTCTCTTCACCTCTCCCTCATCTCCATAAACGCCCAAATCATCCATTGTAACATAGCCCTACCTGCGCCATCAACCACCCCTTCCTTTGAATCCTCATTCATATATGCCCACAACCTGCCTGATGACCGAGCCCCACTCTGGGACAACATCGACACCATCACACTCCTTGACCCAAATGTTCCTTGGGTACTACTTGGTGATTTCAATACCACCTTGAGTCCAGATGAGAAAATCTCATATGGCTCATCTACCTCCTCACAACCCTCTCTCGAGCTCTCCAATTGCTTCACAAGCAACTTACTTTCGGATCATGATTATTCAGGGAACAAGTTTACGTGGAATAATATACAAATGTCTACAAGAATTTGGTGCAAGTTGGACCGAATTGTGATCAACCCACCTGGACCACTCACTTTCCCAGCTCAATGGCTTTCTTCGACAACCCATACACCTCCGATCATTCACCGGCTATCCTTTCCCTTGACTCACACGACCCCCCCTCCTCAGTGCCAATTCCGCTTCAACAACGCCCGGGTTTCTCACGAAAACTTTCTAGCCATTGTTGCTCTCTCATGGTCCCTCCCTGGTCATGGTAATCGTGATGGAAAGATGTTAAACCTCTCTAATAAACTCAAGCAACTCAAGAGTACTCTTAAGAAGTTCCCGAGTATCACCCTCGAGAACTTACACTCTTCCATTGAGAACCTCAAAGCCAAGCTTGATACCACCTAAACGAACCTTCAAACGAACCCCCACGACCCCACCTTCTAGAGACCGAACGATCAACCAGAATACTCCTAAACACCATGCGGGACCGCCTTTGTATCACTCTTGCCCAACTTTCAAAGGCGTCCTGGGCCATATTTGGTGATCAATGCAATGGATATTTCTTCAAAAGCATCACAAATAGAAGAGCCAAAACCGCTATCAAGAGCATACTAGATCCCGAGAATATCGGAAACGGCCCAACCCATAATATGGATGAGATCTCCTATATCCTTATTAAAAACTTTACCATGATTCTTAACCCGAAAACCCCGATTAACCCTCAAAACCTGTTCCCGGACTGCCCTCTCCCATCTATATCCCTGGAGGAAGCGATACCCCTCTGTTGCGAAGTCTCCCTTGACGATATCAAACAAGCCTTATTCAATATCGGGGATTAAAAAGCACCTGGTCTGGATGGGTACAATGCTTATTTCTTCAAATCCTCTTGGAGCATCACTGGCGAAGCATTCTCAAATGCTATCCTTGAGTTCTTCAACTTGGTGGGCTTCTTAACCAAGTTAACCATACTACAATATCATTGATTGCCAAAAGGTCAAACCCAATCCTCCTTTTGACTATAGACCCATATTCTGTTGCAATAGCTCGTACAAAGTCATAGCCAAGATCCTTGCTCTAGGCTAAATGCTACCCTACCTTCCACTATTGGCAACTACCAAGGAGCGTTTGTTAAAGGTCGATCAATTAAGCATAACATTCTCATATGCCAGGAGATCTTTAAGAGATATAACCGGCGTCACATCTCACCCCGTTGTGCCATAAAGATTGACAACTCAAAAACCTTTGATATGATCGATCACCGGTTTGTGCTTAACTGCCTTGCTAGGATGGGCTTCCCGGACAAGTTCATTCGACTCATAGAAGTCTGCATCACATCTACCTCTTTCTTCATTAACTTAAATGGCTCTCTGAAGGGCTACTTCAAAGGTATCAGGGGTCTAAAGCAAGGTTGCCCCCTCTCCCCGCCTCTCTTCGTCATTTCCATGGAGGTGCTCTCCTCGATGATCAGGGTCAACATAACAAATCCGGACTTTAACATTCACTTGAAATGTGCTTCACCACGTATCACTCATCTTTGTTTTGTAGATGACTTAATGCTTTTTTGTAGGGGTGATGTTACTTCCATCAACATTATGAATTGAAGAACACGCTTGATTACTTTGGGCTTTACTCCAGCCTACTCACCAACCTGACCAAGTCATCTATTTTCATTGGAGGACTCTAAACCCAGGAACGTGACAATCTTGCTATCTCGTCTAGTTTAACCATTGGCTCTCTCCCTTTCACGTACCTTGGCATTCAAGTTGGAAGTAAAAGGCTTAGCCCCGCAGAGTAACTTCCTCTCATTACCAAGATCACAAACAAAATCAACACTTGGAGTGCTAAAAGCCTTTCATATGCTGGAAGAAAACAAGGCATTTCTTCTATCTTAATGTCGCTCTATTACTACTAGTGTTCGATTCTCCTCATCCCTACCTCTATTATGCAAAAGATCCAAGGGCTACTCTGTTATTTCCTATGGGCGGGCAAGACTTCTAGCTCTCATCCTCTTGTTGACTGGAAGACAATATGCCTCTCAAAGGATGAGGTGGGCTTGGTTTCAAGGAGATTCTCTCATGGAACAAAGCTTGCTTATCAAATCTTATTTTTGAGCTGGAATTGGCCAACCAACATCAAAACTATGGTCGGATTGGGTTAAATTTAACATTCTCAAAGGGCAATCCATATGGACATTCGGCTTGGTATCATCTGGAAGAGTTTGTGCATTCCAAAATGCAGCTTCATCTCCAGGGTTGCCAACCACAACCGCCTACCTACTCTTTCCAAACTCTTCGACTGGAGCCTCGTCCAAGATAGCACTTGCAAGCTTTGCAGACTCAACGCCGAAGACGAGGATCACGGTTGCATCATTGCAACTACTTCTCACTAGTTCTGGATCTCATATCAAAATGGCTAAGATTGCCCTACCCATACCCCTACAACAACAACAACATATGGAGCTGGATTACTGGAGTTATCACCCTGAATGATGATATGATTTCTCATTTCCGCATCTCCACCATCACTAGCTATATATAAGTCATCTGGGAAGTCCGGAATGACCTCATTTACAACCAAAAGATCACCCATGCCACCACTTGTGCTCATAACATCATCAACGCCACGAAGAATTACACTTCGAGTCATTGGAAAGATAGATCTCGGGAGTTCATCGCTTGGGAAAAGATCCTTGGTATCCATCTTAACTAATGCCCTAGCTTTTGTCGCTTGACACTCGTTCTTAGTTCCCCCTATTCTTGATGTACTCATTGGGCTAAATGCCCCCATGTATTGTTGGAATTTTTGTGTGCGGTTTTGTGTCAAAGTTGTTGTAATCTCCAAGGAGTAGACTAACAACTTACAAGTTGTTGTAATCTTCAAGAAGAAGTAGACTAGCAACTTACAAGTTGTTGTAATCTCCAATAAGAGTATACAAACAACTTAATTAGGTAAAGACTCTGTAATCTCACAAGTGAGTAGACAAGCGACTTACAAGTTGTTGTAATCTTCATTAAGGAGTAAACTAACAACTTAGTGCTGTAATCTCCCAAGTGAGTAGACAAGTAGCCTTAAATTAGCAAAACAGAATTATATATATTCTGTAATTGAATATCCAGAGTTAAATCTAAGGAGTTGTAGTCTCCAAAAGGAGTAGACAAACGTCCTTATATAGTTACATTCAATTGCATGCAAAACCGGTTATTAGGATATTGTATACACTTGACTTGGATAATGTTGAAATCACTCAAATATAGAGTTTTCCTTCTAAGTGTATTTTCCCTACACCGGGATCTAAATACCTTAGTGGGATAAGACCAACAAGTCACAAGGACTAAAGTATAGAAACATACCTTGTCTTACGTTTGTAAAAGGAGTTCTTCTAGATCTTGTCGAAACTTGATCCTTCTAATGGATACCTATCTTTCTTCAATATTAATGAAGTATTTTGATCTTCCAAGTTGCACAAATCAACCAAAGAGAGATTTTTTATCCCTTGTCAAAACTTGGGAACTAACGGCTTAATTTTTCATGCAAAAATGGATCTCTTTCAAGTGCAAATGGCTCTCCCTTTTATAGGCAAAGGGGGGCACGGTTTTGGGGAGAATAACCGCCACCAAAGCGGTTGAGAACGATTACAAACGGTTACTGGCGGTTGAGAGAAGTTAGGGTTTCATAACCACTTTTTGGCCCAAGCCCAAGGCCCAAGCCCAACTCAATTGGGCCATCAAAAAGCCCAAATTTCAGCTAGCTTTTTCGGCCCGATTTTTTTCTCATCAATGAGCTTTGACTAGCTCATTATAGTTAGGTGAAGCTCCAAGGTCAACAAATACACATGAGCTTAGCTCAAATTAGCTTAGCTCATCAAGCAGCTCACTAGCTAGCTTCTAACTAGCTTCTTGGAGTTCAATGGACATTTGTGCTTGGATTTCTCTCAAACTTGTTAACAACTTTCTTGAGCTAATATAATGAGGAATGCCCGAAAGAACGCTCACATAATGTGTCCCAAAAACACAAAGCGCCGGGCTCTCAAATTCTGCCGCAAAATGGCCTAGGCGTTGGCAAGGCCAACAACGCTCTTGCCAAGTCATGGCATTGTCATGACAGAGTCAAGACAATGTCCCATGACAATCACGAGGCTCAACTAAACCAACTTTCAACATAGCCGTGATAGCCATGTCCTTTTGTTTAGTTCAATTTAATTAGCTTCCATACTTTTACCGCGTAATCACTAGTTACTCTAAGTGTCGGTCACTTGGCTTGCCTCCCGCAACCCATATCATCATGACACACATGTGAGTAACTTATTGCACCTTGTCTCGACAACAAGCTCAATGGTTCCGTTGAGACTTAGCACAAATCTCCAACATGTATATCCGTTCTTGTTACTAAATACATAACCTTTCCAAAAAAAAAAAGATTGTTAACATGCAAAGCAAGAAAAGAAAAGAAAAAGGTGGACTAGTTATAAAGAGATGAGATGACCAACAGTTAAACGTGAAAATGAACCAACTCTTTCCTACAGTAATTCATGATATGTTAAACTTTATATTTAAAAATATTGACAACTTCTTCCGGTAAATTAACTTTTTAATTTTCATTATTGATTATTTGTTTCTCGATTGAATTCTAATTTGTGAAAGGCATATTTGATTAATGGATTTGGTAAGGCTTTGACCAAATCCAGAAATATAGAGTTGGTAAATTTGTAAAATCTCGTCTAATTTTCTTAGTTGTTAATGTTGAATTTGTTTTTTTACTATTTATTTTATTAGAATTTCATTGATTAACATAAATGCTATATATAAACTTATTTGTATAAATAAGACTTAATTAAAATAGGGTAGTGATACGGTACATGTCTTGTTCAATTCATACAAATGCAAAACAACATTCATCCTTGTAGTAGATAATTCTATATATCATACAATTACAATCATTTCAAGTGTAAACCTTCATCTTTTATATGTTTATAGGAGAATCAATCTTCTCTTTACAAGCACATGTTGGTAGTCAAGCTTGAACGTAAACATCATGGGAGTCATGGAAGATAACGTGTTACTTCTTTTTATAATAGGGTGGAGACGTGTAGTCGTATGAAGGAGAATAGTCGTATTGAGGCGGAGAGTAGTATTTCGGAGGTGAGTAGAATGAAGGTGGGAAATAATTTGAAGGTGGAGAGTAGTATTTAGGAGGCGAGTAAGATGGCGGAGAGTTGTAATAATATGTTGGAGGCGAGTAATAGTTTGATGGTGGAGAGTAGTATTTAGGAGGCGAGTAAGATGGCGGAGAGTTGTAATATGAAGGTGGAGAGTAGTATGTTGGAGGCGAGTAATAGTATGATGGTGGAGAATAGTAGTTAGGAGGTGAGTAATATTGCGGAGAGTTATAACTTGGAGGTGAGTAGTAGTAAGGAGAGTCGTACTTAGGAGGTGAATAGTAGTACGAAGGTGGGGAGTAGTATGTTGGAGGCGAGTAGTATGAAGGTGGAGAATAGTATTTTGGAGGTGAATAAGAAGGTGGTGAATAGTACGTGGGAGGTGAATAGCACCGTGGAGAGTTGTATGACGGGGGCGAGTATGAAGGTGGAGAGTAATAGTTAGGAGGTGAATAGTATGTCGGAGAGTTGTATGACGGGGGCGAGTAGTAAGAAGGTGGAGAGTAGTATTTAGGAGGTGAATAGTATGAAGGTGGTGAGTAATACGAAGGAGGAGAATAGTATCCAGGAGGCGAGTAAGTTGGCGGTGAGTAAGACGGTGGTGGTGGTGGTGAATAGTAGTAATTTGGAGGAGAACTGTAATACGGAGGATAGTATGGAGGCGATTTGTAATTTGGCGTAGGGGAGTAGTTTTGCGGAGAATAGTAAGGATCATAGCTTCCGGCCATGGCAAGGCTGAAAACAAAGCTCAAAGCCACCACATAGGTGACTAAATGTAAAAGCGAAATCATTGTAATCGTCAACAAAATAAAGAGTTATTTTGATGAATAAGACGATGGTTGATGAGTTGATCGATGTTTTATCAAAAGAGATTAGATTTGAAATGTGTTCAATAACATGATTCAAACTGTATATATAGTGATCCTTTCAAGTTTCCATAGAAATGGTCTTGATAATAATATTCATTTCAACAATAAGAAAAGCATATATAAGACCATTTCCCATAGTTAAATTAAGTTACATCTTGCATTTGATTAAGTTATTTTACTAATTATTGAAGATTGAAGATGTTACTTCATATGGAATTATATTAAATGTCTGTATAATATTAATAAATAAATAAATAAATACAATTAACCACTTGAAATTACCTAAAACTCACAAGATGATAAAATCATCAATTTAGTTTTACTATTTTTTTTATACTACTTTTCTTACGCCATATGTTTAAATAAAATTAATAAAGTTAAATATTTAATTCGAGAAAAAAAATATAAATTATTAAATTTTAATTGATTATAATAATTATAAATCTATATTACATCAAGTCAATTAGAGAGGTATACTATTTGATGTTGCTTCTGTTTATTATACCATATAAAATAATATTACAAGAAACAAATCATGTGTATTTAATTGTTTGCTTGTGAAGATGATATTATTCTACAACGGTAGATAAGGCAATACCATTTCAAAGTTGACCCGGTTGAACTTTTGCAATAGTCATTATATAAAGTTTACATTCGGTGAAAAATATAATACTATTATTTATTTTTTTTTGAAATGTTAATTGTATTGAGTATGAATATACAAGTTGGGATCAGAACACTTGTTCAGGTTACATTTTCCATGGACTAGGATCATAAACAGCAGATCAAAATCAGACAATGGAGTGGGGCCAACAACCTCATTCAAGGTGGATATTCAGCAGCCCAGCGATGTGGATGGAGTGGGGAGATCGATCCTTCCAAGAGGCTTCAAAGTGTTGCTTAATAGACTTAATGATGTTGGCAGCACAGTCGATGGCTCTAGTGAATTCCTCATTGTAGAGCAGGTTATTACGTGCAGCCCAGACATGGTAGATAAACGAGATTATGGATGCAATCCTAATGTTGTCGATCATCTTCAACTTGTGAGTGGTACTGGAGCTCAGCCAGTTCCAAATATTTGCAATATAGGGGGCAGGGAAAGGTGTTCTAGTCCATCTTGACACTATGTCAAGGACCAGGGATCCATAGCTACAATGAGACCAAAGGTGCTCATCATTTTCAGGTGCACTCTTGCAGAGCTTACAAGTATCGTTTTCAGTCAGGTTCCAGGCCTTGATCCTTGCCAACATAGGCAGGCTTTTAAGGGTTGCAATCCAGGCAATATAGCTGCACTTCGGAATGTTTGAGTGAAGCCAGATTGCCTTGAAAGGGTTCGGGGTCGCAGGGGGTGGAGTGGGCTTGAAAAGGTCATATACTTGCTTATGTGAGAAAGAGCAGTTCGAGTTAGCTAGCAACATTTCACGCCCTCCCAAAGCCTGGATATCATCTCTGATAGTAAGTAGGCTTTTCCAGAAGGCACTATGGTGGGCTTGAAAAGGTCATATACTTACTATTATTATAGTTGTACTATTAATTCATAAGAAAGAAATATTCAAACTAAAGTTTTCAATGACAAGAACTACTCACCTTGTATGAGGAAATGTGAGTATATACCATAGTACGTTAGCATATATTCAATTCCTACTCTCTTGAATCGGATAAGAATCGAGTTAAAATAAAATATCATTCAAAATAGTTGGGTCAGACCGATCCGGTCCGTTTAACTCAAACCTTAATCTCCTTTAGATGTTCATCATTAATCATAGTTAACTTGTTTGTTATTTTACACATTGACTTCATACATAAAAGATAAAATAAAACTACATACAAACATTAGGTATGTAAAGGTGGAATGTCGAGTTAACTCGCATGTAACGTGTTTGTTATTTTACGCATGAGTTTATACATAAAAGATAAATTATGGTTCAAATGTACTTACTCGTTAAGTACACACGAAAGATACGTGAATAACAAATGTTTGATAGAGTGGGAATGGACCGACCGCGGTTGTGAGGATGGTGTTTGATACGATTAAAGATAGTAGGTGACATATAACTTGTTTGACTTTGTTTTTTAAGGACCTTTAATATGTACAAATGGATCCCTTGACACATATACAACATTACATATAATCAGTCCCATCTTTACAACTGATCCTTATAAAGTACGACTCCAAATCAATCCATATCAATTTTCTTTTCTATGTTCTTATTCTTCTACTATGATTACAATGAAATTCCGAGCAATCGATATGGATTGATTTGGTGAGTCGCACACAAATTAGATTGGTAAGGATTTAAACCCAAGTTTAATTGATAATTTGAATATCTAAAGATATATATAAAAAAAAAAAATATTATCGTTCCCGACACACAAATCTGAGTCGACCCTGAATATAATTTTATATCTTATACCATAATCATAGATTATATATGATGATGATGATATGATTAGGTTTTGTGGGTTATGTGTGTGATTATCTCAATTTATTGGTGTAGTTTAGCAATTGATATAATTGCTTAATATATGGGCCAGTTAGGCCTTTTGGGCCTGCTTCACCTCTCCTAAGTAAGCCGATAAAAGATACAACATGGGAATATTCCAACTGTTATAATGCTGATTAAAATCGAATTGTAATCAAAGTTCGGGTTGTTTGGTATCGATATGTTGGTTAAAGATTTTAGGTACGGTATAAGTATTAGATTTGAATATAAAAAATATGAGTATTAAATTGATATATGATATCCTATTTGATATGTTATGATATCGGGTATGAGAATCGATACAAACAGAGACCGATTATGATCTACCCACTACGTGTTGAGCGGGATTGGGAGGAACGTCGACGTACGGGGCCGAGGCCAAAACGCTTTGAGGTCCTGTGGGCAGAAAATGAAGGGTGTGAGAGTGTATTTCAGAAAGCATGGAACAACCCTCATGTCAAGCACGGCGTTGGAGGGGTTCAAGGGCAAGTTTAGAAATGCATGGATGACTTATGTGCATGGAATAAAACCACGTTTGGAGATGTTCTCTACCGCTTGAGGAAAGTCAGAGAAGAACTTCGAAGTATCCACAAAAATGGTATGCATGGTGGCCTAATTCAGAGGAGAAGAGAACTTGAAACGCAAGAGAGTTGCTTGATGGACGAAGAGGAAAAGTTGTGGTTCCAAAGGTCCAAGATTAACGAGATGAAATGGGGAGATCGTAACTCGAGTTTTTTTCACAAGAGAGCAAATGGACGGAAAAAAAGGAATACGTTAAAACGACTTGTTGATGAGGATGGTATGGAGCGGAGGAGCGGGGATGGCATGGCTTGTGTTGCAGTCGACTATTTCCGGACTTGTTCAAGTCCACTCAGCTTGTACACTCGTCAACTGCATCACAAGGGATCTCGCCTATGATTTCTGATGCCGAGAATGCTGAACTCCTGAGACCTTTCACGGAGGATGAGATTCGGTTGGCCTTATTCTCTATGCACCCCACCAAAGCACCGGGCCTTGACGGTATGTCAGCTCTCTTCTTTCAGAAACATTGGCATATTGTTGGTGCGGATGTTACATCTTTTGTGCTTGATATTCTTCATGGTGATGATATGCCTGATCGGTTAAACCATACTTTTATCTCTTTGATCCCTAAAGTCACGAATCCTTCTAAAATGAAAGAGTTGAGGCCAATAAGTCTTTGCAATGTACTGTTTAAAATCATCTCGGAAGTTACTGCAAATAGATTGAAAGTTTGCTTGAACAAAGTGATTGCTCCTACTCGGAGTGCTTTTGTGCCTGGAAGGTTGATTACTGATAATGTGCTATCCGCTGTTGAAGTTTTCCATTATATGAAGAAGAGAGTCACGGGTAAAACGGGTTATATGGCCTTAAAACTTGATATGGCTAAGGCTTACGATCGAGTTGAATGGAATTTTCTTGAGCACTGCATGGGACGTATGGGTTTTCATGAGAACTGGATCGCATTAATTATGAAGTGTGTTAGAAGCGTATCTTTCGCCGTTCTTATTGATGGTGTGCCGTCTCATAAATTCCAACCTTCCAGGGGGCTACGCCAAGGTGACCCGCTGTCTCCGTATCTCTTTTTGATTTGTGCAGAGGCTTTTTCTGGTTTAATCAAGAAAAGTGAATTAGATGGGAGGTGGAAGGGAATCCGTATTGCTAGAGGTGTGCCAACGGTTTCTCATCTATTTTTTGCTGATGATAGTATTCTGTTTGCTAAAGCGACTTGTCAACAAAGCGAAAAAATTGGGAACATCCTCCAATATTTTGGAGCAGCTTCCGGACAACAAGTGAATCTTGGTAAATCAGAGCTATCTTTTAGCAGAAATGTGAACGAGGAGATTAGAGAGGAAATTCAAGGAGTCCTTGAGGTTGTTGAAGTCGAAAAACATGAAAGATATTTAGGGCTGCCCACCATGATTGGAAGATCGAAAAAAGTTATTTTCAACCAAGTGAGAGAAAGGGTGTGGAAAAAACTTAATGGGTGGAATGGTGGTCACCTGTCTAGGGCGGGAAAGGAGGTTCTTATCAAGTCGGTTCTTCACTCGATCCCCATGTATACCATGTCTTGTTTCTATGTAACGGCGGGACTTTGTCGGGACATTGAACAAATGCTTTGCAAGTTTTGGTGGGGGGAGGTAAATAAAGACAAAATACATTGGATGAACTGGAAGAGGCTTTGTGCCCCCAAAAAATGTTGGTGGGATGGGATTCAGGGACCTGGAGGTTTTTAATTTGGCACTTTTGGCAAAACAGGGCTGGAGGCTTATTCAAGATCCCTCTTCACTGCTGGCGCGCTTACTAAAAGCTAGGTATTTTCCATCTTCTTCCTTCTTGGAGGCGAAGGTTGGCTTCAATCCAAGCTATACTTGGAGAAGTATCCTTAAAGGAAGGGAGGCTCTTTTGAAGGGCTTCTACTGGCAAGTCGGGAATGGGGCTGATATCCGAGTCATACATGACAGGTGGATTCCTAGACCGTCTACTTTCAAGCCTATCTTTATCAAGCCTGGGTCTGACGTGAATGCCCGTGTTTTAGACCTCATTGACTGGGACTCAGACAAATGGAGAGAGGATGTTCTTCACCTGTTCTTTGCTCAGGTCGACGTGGATCTTATTCTACGGATCCATCTGGTTGATCATGCTGTAAAGGACCAAATTGTGTGGCATTTTGAAAAAAGCGGGAACTTCTTTGTCAAGTTGTGCTACCACCTTGTGATTACTGCGAAAAGGGACAATGAAGGCCATGGTGAATGTTCAAACCCGCTAAGCAAAAACACTTTATGGAGGAAGATTTGGAGCATTAAGACGCTACCGCGTACGTTGTCTTTTATCTGGCAGGGTTGTAATGAGGTTTTGCCTTGCAAAAGCAACCTATTTAGACACAAGCACTGTGTTGAGCCATATTGCGATATATGTGGTTGTGTGGAAACGGAATTGCACGTCCTCTTTGCTTGCCCCAAAGCTAGAAGTGTCTGGAGACTTTGGCCGGACATGGTTAACAGCGGAAAGGTAAAATCGAGCTTTAGGGAGTGGATGGAGAGCATTTTTGAAAATTTTAAGCCTGAATTGATTGAGGACTGGGCAAGGATTGTACATGGTGTGTGGTATGCTCGTAACCTCCGTATTTTTCATAGCATTGATAAGAATCCTGAGGAGGTTATTGAGGAGCAACTCAGGGTTCAAAGGGAATTCAGAAAGTTGGCCAAACATGGAAGGAATGGTGATGCTGGTACAAAGGTTGGTTCTGGTAAGTGGAAAAAGCCCCCACAGGGATTCGTTAAGGTTAATTGTGATGCCTCTGTTACAATGAATGGTTGTGGTGTTGGTATTATCGGCAAGGATGACAGCGGTATGGTGGTCTTCATGGGAGCTCGCCGGATCCAAGATAGAACATCACCGGAGGTTGCTGAAGCTGAAGCTTTATTATGGGTTGTGAATTGTGCTATCGAGCACGACCTCTCACTGGTGGTATTTGAGTCTGATTGCCTAGCTGTGGTGAACGCTCTTCAAGCTCGACGACAGGAGTGTAGTGTGCTTGGTGTGACCATCAGCAAGATCCTTGAGCTGGTGCAAAATGTGAATTGTTTCAGTTTGAGTCATGTACGTAGAGGAGGCAACAATGCGGCTCATTGTCTTGCTAGTATCAGGCCACATTTTCCTTTGTTTTCTCTGCAGTTTTCTTATTTCCATTCGGAGTGCTTAAACTTGTTTAACTTGTTGTTGGATGATATTGCTTAATGATAAGTTGGTATTGTTTATCCAAAAAAAAAAAATAATGTAATTTGCCTGCGATCCTCATCCCAATAGGACAGAAAGCCCTATCCACGAGCATCTTCTAGATATCAGATTTGCTCTCCTTCACAAACCATAGATCTAAGTAGGGCACCAACGGTGACGACTCCTTGATCCGGTTGGCGACGGCAGGAGGCAGGAGAAGTAGGGTTGTGCATACGGTCCGTACCGGATAATTGATCACACCCTGTACCGTAGATCGGACCGGAACCGGACCGTTACGATCCAGTCCAGACTGGTTGGGTTTTGAATTGGACCGATTTATACCTAAATTGTGCAATTTTGAATATTTCGTTCCGTTCCGAAATTCAGTGTAAAAGGTCCATCATATACTTCCAAATAATACAGTTTGCAGTAGACATCACAATTCAACATATATCGACTTTATATAACCTTTGGAAATACGACACTACGTAAAAAGCAAGCAGAGATCGAGTAATTAACAACAGAAATCCTCTTGATTAAACAAACACGACACGAGGAGAAGGAACAATAGCATCATGATCCACCGGAACAAAAACAAAGACTCAAATACTGAAAAATCATAAAGAATATTCAAACAATAACAAACCCTAACGAAAAATGACGAACAAAACCCATCTAAGCAATCAACGCAGCAGCAAAGACGCCGGCAACAACAGATCCAGCGACAGCAAAACGACTGTAGACAGAAGTTGCGGCGCCAGTTGGTGAAGGAGCAGGTGCCGTAGATGGTGCAGGCGAAGGTGCATGGTGGTGGTGGTGGCCGCCGCCGGGAGAAGATGTCGGTGAAGAAGCCGGCGCCGGAGATTTCTTCGCAGCGAAAGCGGAGGTGGCAATCATTGCCAAAATCAAGAAAACGACGACGTTTGAGCTGGCCATTGTTGATTTGTGAGTTTTGAAGGTTTGGGTTTTTGAGGGTGAATTTGTGTTGTTGTAATGTGTATATTTATATTTATTTATACGAGAAAAAGATGAAGAATTTGATATTAATTGCAAAGATTTCGTGAGTAAAATGCATTGATGAATATAAATGGTTTGTTTCCATGTTTGATGATCGAGATTTGGAATGATATATTTGATTTCCTTTTGTTTAAGGTAATATTATAGTTTGACACGTAATCGGTGTGTTCTTGTGTAGATGTAAATATGTAATGCATGAATATAGCCATATAAAGCGTAGATGTACTCATGTAAGTGATTTGTTTCCTTATAATTGTTGAGAGTTGAAACCTGAATAATGTGTAAACTTACCTAAATTGAATTAAAAAAAAAAGTGACGGTTCGGTCTGTCTAACAATTGGGCCCAAAGAACAGGCCTTAGCCCAAATATGGATGGCCATTAGGCCCAATAAGCCGCATAAGCCGTAAGTTGGTCCATTAACTATGTGGACTGAAAGGGCGAAAAAAATCAGTAGACGAACTAACCGTCATGGAAAACTACAACAAAAGAAAACAGAAATACACTAACTAAACCCCACAAAAACACATGGATTCCCAAAAGCATAGAGATCTACAAAAGGAAAGTATGATAATCTAGTCAACGTGAAGTGGCAAAACGTCCATCATTGAAATGAAGTACACAAATAAGAAGTTTGGGGAACAACTATGAACGCCACGGGTTTGAATTCAGCCATCAGATTGGAACACAAATTCACGCCCTCTTCTTAGATAAACCACTCAGAAACTAAAAAAAAAATTAATTTCTGAAAAATTATATAGTTAGGAATATCATCCAACATAATCTTGAAAAAACTAAAACACAAGAACACCGTCGGAAATATTGTCAAACATTCAACGTCATCTTGCATACTGGAGATCAGATAAGTAGGAACGAAGTGAACATCAGATGATCAAGAAAACTGAGTGAACAAAGAAATTTATTTCTATAAACTTTTCGCTCTTATGTTACTAAAGGAAGTATTGATTCAGAAACCTACAAGACTTCTACAGTTAAGAAACAACCAGACAGGCAGACAGCTTAGCCTCTCTATATTGCTCTCATCACGGCTTACAATTTCGTTTCGAAATGAATGACAGTAACAAGTTTTGATTTAATCAAAATCACAAAACTAAGTGTACCAGTAAACTCTGAGTAAGAATTGAACTGAATCTTCAAAATCACAAAGCTACGTGTATCAGTAAACTCTGAGTAAGAATTGAATTGAATCTCCATCAAAACACAATAAAGCTAAACATCAGCTAAGAAGCTGTTTTGCTGTATCAAGATTGTTCTTCTTTGCTCGGATTTTCGACGTTACTGCTAGTTGTATCACGGCGAATTGGTAGACCATAGACATGGCCCATTTTGGCTCTCTTTGTTTCAAGGTATTTCTTGTTCTCTTTTGTTATCGGGGTTATCAGAGGCACGCGACCAGATATGGCAAGGCCATAGCCTTTAAGGCCAATGTATTTGGCAGGGTTGTTTGTCATTAGCTTCATTGTTCGAACACCCAAATCTCTAAGAATCTGAAAATTAACCAACAAGCAATTGATCAGTTTGTTGCATAAATGAGAGAAATGAAATTTTCCTTTGATGTGTAGGCATGGTAATATTTATCAAACATGTATTTCATCCAGCCAAACAGTGCCTAATGCTTTGATTTTGTTGTACAAGGACATTCACTTACTGGTGGTAGATTTCTAAACTAGCTCAAAATCTGAAGAACTTGAGATCCAATATTAGTCTGAATCTATACCATCTGAATTTCAATTAGGTACGTTGGCTATCTGATCCACCTAAGGTGGGCAAAAGTATCCAACCCGGTTGACCTAATCTAATAAACAGGTGATCTGAGTAGAAAAACTCTGAATCTGATATAATTCGTCATTTGATGATCTAAATCTGGTCAGGGTTTTTTCTCAATCATTGGATACAAATCGAGATTTTGTAAAATAAGCAAATCGGATATCGGTCATTCTGATTAGATCTACCCAACCTGATTGAAACTCTGCCTACATGTATAACAAATCAAAGAATTGTATACGGCATAAATTTACGGAAACAAAGGGTTGAAGGAACAGGGTGATTCAGAAATTTATATTCCTTGAGAGAAACATTACCTGGGCACCAATGCCATACTCTCTTGAGTCAACAGGCAGCCCGAGTTCTTCATTGGCTTCAACAGTGTCTCGTCCAGCATCCTGCAATTTATAAGCACGGAGCTTGTGGCCCAAACCGATTCCCCTGCCTTCATGCCCACGTAGATACACCAATACTCCCTTACCCGCAGCCTCTATTTGCTTCATTGCAAGGGCCAGCTGATTTCCACAGTCACATCTGGCTGAACCAAATATGTCCCCTGTAAGACACTCGGAATGAACTCTTACCAGGATATCTTGGCCATCTCCAATCTCACCCTATTTATTCGAATTGACCATTATTAGAAATGAAGAGAACAAAATCCATAAGAAAATATGTGACAAGATTGAATACTGGATGCAAAAATCTTTTATGAGCAAGGAATATCATTTGCAACCAGTAGAACATTAGCAGCCAGAGCAGATATATGATACTCAGATTGTCCCCACTTTGAAAGAAGTAAACTCATTAAACTTTTGAATTTCATACAAGTCTCCCACTAGTTGTGGAAGCTTGTAAGAAATCAACTCATTGAACTTTGACATTTTATCAAGCATGAAGAAATCATATTTGAGGCAACATTAAGTACTTCTAGGCATTGAAGTTCATAGCTAGACAGGAGACCATACATTATTGCCTGAAATGGACTGCAAGCAATTCACACGGAACCAACGTTCAACCTTCATCCAATAATTACAACAATATCCAATTGGACAAAACTCACATCTAACAACTAATACTGTCAGATTACTAAAAAATAAGTTAATTTCAAGAATAAGGCATGATGAGAGTAGAGGTCCCTGAAGATGACAAAGAGTTTCAATAAATTTTGAATTTGGGTCTCAAACCACCATATAAACTGTAAACCATATGTTTGTAATTAACAGAAGACTAGAAAGAAATTCATAGACCTCACCTTGACCATTGCAATGTGCTCCATTCCATCCAAGACAGATCTGTAGCAGTGTGCTGTAAATGGACCCCACATTGTAGGTATCCGAGCAGCAGAAGCACACTCCACTAATTTCTCTCTCTTTCTCCGATACCTAAAAATGATAATTATAATAAGACAATTTTCTCGTTTTTGAGCTTAGAAATCTGAAATGTTGTATATTGATCCTTCATTGAAATATGCATCAAATAGGTAATGAATTCCATATATCCGCTCCCAGTTCCGTCCAAACACCAATGACACGTAAAAAACATATAATCTGAATAGATGGCATGTAAATAGAAGATGCTAGTGTTCTTTCCTATGGTTTTGGTAGATATCACATTTTAGTGTCAAGGGAGCGAATAGCTTAACTATATCCGAAGGCCGTGTACATAAAAGAAGCTGCCCCAGAGACCATCATGATCTCGATTTATTATGTAATTCATGTGAATGCCTCAGAAATATCTTATTGATTTTATTTTTGGCCTTACGGTAGTTCTTGGAAATACAAAGTTACAAACCTTGCTTAACTCGGTTCATAGTTTTAAACTAGTTTCTGAATGATGCAATCATTTTCAGCAAAGAATCCAAACCATGAAACAACACATTGCCCCAGTTTTGCTCTCAAAATAGTATATATCTGAATACACCTTCTAAAAATATTAGCAGGCAGAGCGTGATGACTTACCTTATAAGATCAGCAATTGATATGATTTTCAGATTCTCCTTTTGGGCAAATTCACGGAGCCTTGGTAACCTAGCCATTGATCCATCTTCATCAACAATCTCACATAGGACTGCAACAGGGTCTAACCCTGCTAACACCGCAAGATCCACAGAGGCTTCTGTATGTCCAGCTCTTTTAAGAACACCTCCATCTCTATACTTCAATGGAAAAATATGCCCTGGACGATTGAAGTCCTCAGCCTTAGAGTCTTTGGACGCAAGAGCACGAATAGTAACTGCTCTATCAGAAGCCGATACCCCAGTTGTTGTACCATGTTTAGCATCCTAATAAAAACAGTAAAAAAAAATTGTTACAACAAAATATGCAAGCATATCAGTGGTATAACCAATTAATTATCACACTTCTGAAAGTTTAATCCCAGGGGCACTAGAGAAAGACAAGTTGAAGTCAGATATGATCACTATATTTCTCATATAGCTCAGTGATTTCAAATTCAAAAGAAAATTAGTTGCCCATTTATTTTGATGGACTACCAAAAAAAGCTTCTGTGAAAAATTAACACAGAACATTTATCAGCACTATAAGTACTCACCACTGACACTGTAAATGCAGTACGGAGTTTCTCCTCATTATCTCTACTGTTTACCATCTGAGGAAGCTGCAGTCGTTCTAAGTCTTCCTCTTTCATACTCACACAAACAATACCAGTACCATGCTTCACAATGAAAGCCATAGCTTCAGGTGTTGCCAGTTCTGCAGCCATAATAAGATCACCTTCATTTTCCCTATCTTCATCGTCCACGACAACTACCATCTGAACCAACAAAAGATATGGAATATAAAAAATATAAAAAAAATCAATCTTACATTTCCAACAATGCATTTTCCATAATTTACATTTAAAAATTCAGCTTCTTAAAAGACAACTGACCTTTCCCTGCCGAACATCTTCGATTGCCTCTGGGATAGAAGCAAACCCTTGTGTTGGAGTATCTGAGTCAAATTCAATACTATCTTCAGGAAACCCAAAAGAGGTAAGGGCTGTATCTGCAGACAGTGCTCCAAATGCTACAGCATCAAGCTGTGCTTCAACCCCAATTGTTTGGCCATTGCTATTCGAGTATGATAGGAGGTCACCTTCCCCGGAAACAACAGCAGCTTTTACTTTGATGTCACCTTTTATATTGTTGAAATATGTTCTTGGTAAATATATTGTGGCTAAGTTGGATGCAGATTTTGAGGATAGGAGTGGCTTCACCGCACTTGATCTAGTGGTTATATCACAGTGCTTGCTTGCTCTACAGAAAACAAATTATGGCATTAATGCTTTCAAATCCACAATAACCTAATCATATGATTCTTGCAAAGCCCACAGTTAAATAGCAATAGAAAAAGGCTACCAACAATCCAATTAACTTATAAAAAGTTTTTAAAAAAAAGGTAGAATCAAGCATGGCTACTAATAGAGTCACACAATAACTCAACACCTGCACATACATGTACTAAAAACTCAGCACTGTCATTCACAGCATAAAATTTGAAATTTGCACAAGGGGAACTTATTGTGATACAAAGTTTAATGCTTAACATATCTGTACAAATTGCACGAGAAAATAACCATAATAACTGCTACAACTTTTTATCATACAAGAATAAGGCCGGAAGTGTTCCGGTAGATAATAATGAATGCCTTTTCAACAGAAAAACCATATATGTACGTTTTAGGACCGTTGCCAGAGTCTTGGACGATTTCAATCATCAAATCATCGAGATTTTTTCCTACTACATTATGCAAATTCCTAAAGCATTATCATCTACGGAAAACATCCTTCAGGCACAACTGGTAACCTGCTCTTTAAACCAAACACACAACTAAATTACAGAAACGTAAATGCCCAATTCGAAGACACTTAAGAAATTGTAACAAAGTTGCAAATGCATAGTACAAAAACATATGGATGTTAGAAAACAAGCTAGTGCAAACTCATTGAAACACACCCGGTTGAGCTGCAAGGATCAACCGAAGAAGAAAAGCAACCGGATAATACCTACAATTAGAATTTACTCCTGAAAATTTGTATTCACATCCCTTAGCCTTCGGATGCAATTCAAGTAGGAACTAGGAACCAATTCTCTTTTGTTGAATAAACACCTCATCCAAGTGAAAGCCTTTAGTCGGCATGAGGTGCGTGGTTTACAAGACGATATAGACTTTGTTACTACAGTACCTGGCATACCAACTATTTTTACGAGATCTTTAAAGGGCATTCATACTATTATTCAAGCCTTAAAACCTGATAACTTCAATGGAAATCGAAGTAAAGCAGATGCAAGTTTGTAAATATAAACAGAAATCCGATATGCAATTCCAACCTTAACACGCAAGTTCTGTTCAAATTAACAAAAACCCAGATCAGATCAACCGCTAACAGATTGAATAAAAGCTGAATTTGAAAAAGAACATAAGGGATTGAAGGATTCGCAAACAATACCTAGCAGGAGGAGAAGAAACAGAGGCGGAATCCAAATGGGTAAGCGTGATAGGTGAACGGCAAGAGAAGTGGATTGAAGCCATGGTTTGGTAGTATTGGAAGCTCAAAGCCGATTGATTTTGTGGTTAGTCTTCTCTCTTGCCCCGCTTTCCTTTTAATACTGGATTGCTGGGTTGAAGAAAAGAGGAGATTCGATTCGAAGAAGCTACTGGGAAATGAAACGAACCTAACACAGTAGATCGGCAGCCGTTGGTGACTTCAGAGCATGCGTATCTCGCCAATCACCATCAACCCACAACTTTGTGTTAGGATAATACTTTTTTAAATTCTATGATTATGAATTGATTGCTTACAATTCCTTCTACCATTTTCCTCACAATTCGCCTATATTTTACCATGTTAGGGATGTGTTTCACAAAAACAAAATTAAATCAATAAATAACTTCACTACTTGGAATTTATATTTTTTTAGGAAATTTTTTTAAACCGCAGTCGTATTTGTGTATTTCTTTCATCTTTTAATGATTTCGATTTTTGTTATACCGGCTTCCGACAAGGCTTAACTCAATTTTTAATCTCTGTGGACATCTTACTTAATAATCCAAATTGGCCCGTTGTTATTCTCCTTCGACTTCATTCCTTTTCATATATTTTTATTCTTGTTGGATTTATGGTTTGATTTGAGTTAATTTCTAACGGTCGTTTTTGTCTGTTGAGTTCTTTTGGCTTCTGTTCACCGTTATTTTATGATGATCAAATCTCTTACTTTTTTCAAAAAAAAAAAATTTCTTACAAAATTAGAATCGATAAAAAAGAAATTGAGTTAATACTCATTTTCTTATAATATTGCTGAATTGAAAATTTATCAAGTCGTTTGGTTAAGAAAATAACTATAAACAATCTTTAACTTTTTTTTTTTGAAAGGAAATAATCTTAACTATTCAACAATTCGATAGACGGCTCATTAAGATATAGATTAAACTTTAAAGTAGTCCAAAATATAGAAATTGTAAAATAATACTATAGTTATCATATATTTGCCAATAATATTATGTCCAATTTATAGAAATTGTAAAATATTACTAAAGTTATCATATATTTACGGATAATAGTCTGCCCAAATTTCAAGAAAAAATTGGTCAAATTGATTTTTTTTGTTAAGAGTATGCATCATGGATTAGCATAAAGGTTATCTTGAACCGATGCATTACTTTTAGGGCCCGTTTGGTTTGAACTCGGAATCGGAAACGGAATGGAAACGAATCTAATTCATACGTACGCCCTTGTTCATTAAAATTTTTGGAATCATTCCTTGTGGTTTGAAGTAATTGGGGTAGAGTTTGATTACTTTTGATACCCTATAGGGTAACAAAATGGGGGAAATCAAGTGCACTTTGCACTAAACCACAAGGAATGATTCCATAAAATTTCATGAATAAGGATATGTATAGGGACTAAATTCGTTTTCATTCCGTTTCCGTTACCGGAGTTGGAACCAAACGAGCCCTTAAAATGATGCATATCTAAAAGTGATTCCTAATGTTCTTGCCCAAACAAGGGTATCATTATTATCGCGCTTCCGGATGAAAGTAAATTGTTTGACTAAAAGGAATGATGCAATGCATACAATGGATAGCACCAAATCTAGTATCAGTGAAGATAAACTCATTATGAGTTTTTTTTAGGTGTGGTTGAGGAATGCAATGAGTTTTGATCTTCTAACATGATTAAAAAAAAAAACTTTGTTTTTTATCTTTCGGGTTCTACAAGTAAAATTGTTTATCCTAGCGTCCTATTCCGAGCAAGGGTATCATTATGGTGCTTCTAATGATAGAAGTGTTTAACCAAAAGAATGTTGTGATGTGTTCAATTGATAACATAACATATGATATTATTGAAGATATACTCATTACGAATTTTTCAACCGTAATAAACAAATGCATTGAGGCTCCATTTTCTAACATGGTTAAGTAGCTTGTCTTTTTACCTCATGAGCCAAACAACCAAAGTCACTCATCCTAACGAGCTAGCCTAAACGAGGGTATCATTACTATATTGCTTCTAATGATGGGAGTAAACTGTTTAACCAAAAGAATGACGAAGATTAATCAATAGCATCATGTATTGTATTGCCGAAAATACACTCATTCAGAGTTATCCATGTGTGGCAAACAAATGCATTGAGGCTTGATCTTCTAACGTGGTGAATGAAAAGCTTTGATTTTCTCCCAGCTCAACGCAATAAAGTCACCCATGAAAGGTATTAAAGCGGTAAACTATGCGAAGTCGTATCAAGATGATGTCGAGGACGAAGTTAGTGAAGCAGCATTCAGCCTTAAGTGTTGTTCGGTCTCTTGCCAAGCGCGACAAACGACAAAAGTGCAGGACCGTCTTTGAGGGTGTGCGAAGTGAGTCGCCGCCCAGGACCTGAAATTTGTAAAGGGACCTCATTCGATCTTCTATCTACTACATAATATATATTTGAGTTTGGTTACATTTGAGTTTGGTTAAATGTAAAATAAAATATGTATAGCCCGGTAGCTAAATGGGCTTGTAGAAATTTGTATTTCCTCACTTTTTCGTGTTTCAACTCAATAGCAACAAGGTTTTTTTTACACATTTCTTTTCTTTTTTAACCCAACACAATTTCAACCATTCTACGGTAACATTAATTTTACAAATAATTCACTATACCCTCTATCAATCCTCACTTCTTTTGGTAACTTCAATTTTACAAATAATTCATTGGACCCTCTACCATTTTACGGTAACTTCAATCTTACAAATAATTCATTGGACCCTCTATCAATCCTCACTTCTTTTGGTTTCACCCCTGAACCGTACCCACATCAAGAACTCCACTGGCTTCGCTCATGGCTCCCTTCTTTTCCACTATCCGGGTGTCCCTGTGGGCAGCAAGAGACTGAACCTTCTTGACTACCAGCCTCTCATCTCAAATATCACTTCCAAGATCCAAACCTGATGCATCAAGACCCTCTTTTATGCTGGCAGAATGTAGATTACGTCCTCTATTCTTTTGGTCATGCACCAATATTGGTACTCAATGTTTCTCATCCCACCATCTATTATCAATAAGATCCAGAGTCTCCTTCTATCCTTCTTGTGGTTTGGTAAGGATTCTCGTAAGCGCTCTCTGACTGCTTCGAACATAGTCTGCACGCCCAAGAGTCAGCGTAAACTCGGCTTCAATGAGCTCATTTTCTGGAACAAAGCTTTCCTCTCCAAGCTCATTTATGATCTAGCTAAGAGGGAAAATAGCCTCTGGTGTGATTGGGTTAACCATAACATTCTCAGGAGATGCTTGATTTGGAACTATCAGGCTAACCCCAAGCATAGCCACATCTGGAACTCTAATGTCAAGATTTGTGATAATATCCTCTCCTCCGGGCTTGGGTCTAACCATCTAAATCTTATTTTCCGCCCCAACGGTTCCTTCTCTACCTAGACTGCATATACCTTCTTCAGAACCCCTTCGCTTCCACCAAGCATCACCCCGACCATCTCTATCTGGCTTGACCTCCATATCCCTAAATGTAGTTTCATTGTTTGGATTGCTAGCCACCAGGGACTCCCTACACTTACCAAACTTCTCAATTGGAACATCATTGACGATGACTCTTATAAGCTTTGTAGGAACCTCTCAGGAGGCTCACCTCTGGAGCAAGTGCAACTACACTAGCCTTGTGCTCGACATTATATTCCGAAGGATTAGAATGCCTTACCCCTATCCTTACTCCCTCAACCTCTGGACTTGGCTCAACACCCAAACCACTCCCAAGCGTTCTCTCATCTCCAACATTAGAACCTTCTCGATCACTGCCTATATTTACTTCACCTGGAAGCCCAGGAATGAGATCATATACAACAACAACTATACCTCGGCTTCTACGTGCGCCAACAATGTCATTCTTGCCATAAAAATCTTCGTTGACCACCATTGGAAAGATCACTTATCCGACTCTCTTAAGTTGGCTAACATGCTCGGAATCCACCTTGTGTAGTCTCCTTTGTTGCCTCCTTGAGTAGTCTCACTTTCTATCTACTTTTGCTCATGTTGTAGAGTTGGTTCTTCTGGGTCGCTTCAACCTACCATGCATATTCTCCCTCTTTTCAATATATGAAAATTTCACCCCAAAAAAAAACCATCTTAGAATAAAATAATAATTTTAGACATAAATATACTATAAAATGTTAACGTATTTAAGCTTGTAGTATAATTATTTATACATCAAATGTTAAATTTTAAAAATAATCATGAACATTTTCTTAAAGTCTTAGTCGATGGAGCTGAAAATTTTATAAAATAATCTAGTCTTTTATTTATAACGATAAATTCAACTTTCGATGTGACACATTCTCAAAAATCAAATCGAAGATTTTATAATAATTTGATTATTAACGTACATAAGAAAACATAACGTACATAAGAAAACACGTAAGGAACATGTATAAGTATATACATGTAACATAACATATAACATTTTTGTTCTCTTAATTGTATTTAACTTCTCTTTAGTTTAGGCATGCTCTTCTTTTTTTGGGTTGCCATTGCCATCGGACATCCGTCAAGTTTCACTAACTACAATTTGATCATATACGTGACCCATTTTCGTTCTCTTCGTTTCAAGGTATCTCTTGTTTTCGTTCGTTATCGGTGTTATCATAGGCACACGACCCGTTATAGCAAGTCCAAATCCTTTGAGGTCATTGTACTTGGTAGGGTTGTTTGTCATTAGCTTCACCGTTCGCACACCTAAATCTCTAAGAATCTGCGATGACCACCGGAGAAAAAAAAATCTATAAGTCAGATAAACAAAGCACATATGAGGTTCAATTCACACAATCTAGGACTGAGCAGAAGTTGGTTTGGTTCACCGAACCAAACTAAAACCGCAAATTACGGTCCAAACTACAACCGAACCGCAGCTAATCAGTTGAGTTTGCGGTTCATCATATTTTCCGTTGCGGTTTGCAGTTCGGTTGATGAACCGAACCGCAAAATACCGTCCAAACCGCAAAAACCGCAACCGAACCGCAGCTAATCAGTTTGGTTTGCGGTTCATCATATTTTCCGTTGCGGTTTGCAGTTCGGTTGATGAACCGAACCGCAAAATACCGTCCAAACTGCAATCAAACCGCAAAAACCGCAACCGAACCGCAGCTAATCAGTTGGGTTTGCGGTTCATCATATTTTCCGTTGCGGTTTGCAGGCGGTTGATGAACCGAACCGCAAAATACCGTCCAAACCGCAACCGAACCGCAAATACCGCAACCAAACCGCTATATGTAGTTCATTTACAGTCCACATTTTATAGTTTTGCGGTTTGATTCGATTCGGTACGATTCCGGTTTCGGTTCCGGTTCATGTGGCTTTGGACCGCTGTTCATCCCTACTTTTTACACATAATATACTCATATAGACGTGTGAAAAAGAATATGTGTTCAACCCTAAAAGTTTGAGAAATCATACATGAGCACCAATGCCATACTCTCTCGAGTCGACGGGTAAACCGAGATCTTCATTGGCTTCAACGGTATCACGGCCGGCGTCTTGCAAGTTATAAGCTTCAAGCTTGTGGCCTAAACCGATTCCCCGACCTTCTTGTCCTCTAAGATAGACCAATACTCCTTTACCTTCCTCTTCTATTTGTTTCATTGCAAGGGCAAGTTGGTTGCCACAATCACATCTTCTTGAACCAAATATATCACCCGTAAAACATTCTGAGTGAACCCTTACTAGGATATCTTGACCGTCTCTTACGTCACCCTAAGTTATGGGATGATTAATACATAGAATAAAAAATCAATAATTATCTAAGTTTAGGAGACAATTATAAATAAGTTGCAAAATTGAAAATGTTAATCATATTGAAAGAAAAAACTAAACTTTGAGAAAGTGTTGAGACGAGAAAAAGTATCCCACATCGATAACACACAATCAGGTGATACTACCATATAAGTATCCGGGATCAATTGATTTTAGGAGTAGCCCAAATATTTATATGATAGTGTTATCCATATGGGATACTTTTCCTCTCATCTCATCAGAAATCCTCGCATCAAATATAACAATTTTATTTCACAATAAATGTAGCTAAATATATACTCCATTGACTTCATTGTTTTAATGATGAGTGAGTTTCAGATAAATTAAAAATATAGAAAAATAAAATAAATAATATATTTGATAAAGTTTTAAAAAATTATATGAGATAAGTTAAAATAATATATATTGTTTAAATATAAGGTATATATATAAACCCAAACCCGAAACCCGAAACTATATTTTATATATATATATATATATATATATATATATATATATATATATATATATAATAAATCACCTTAACCATTGCAATGTGCTCCAAACCATCAGAAATCGACTTGTAACAGTGTGCTGTAAATTGACCCCAGACAGAAGGAATCCTTGCAGCAGAAATGTAGTCCACTGACATTTCTCTCTTTCTTCGATACCTAATAAAATTTTAATAAATGTTAATATATAAACATAAAAAAAATATTTTACACAAAAATCATTTTAATAATCGCCTTATAAAAGCTATATCGTCGTATTACAGTTGATTATTTAAATTAGTAGTTTAAAAAATATTTATATAAAATATTAAAATATATTTATTTAAAAGTTTGATTATTTAAGGTCATTAAAGATTAAGTATAACAAAAATATCATAAAAAAATCATTTACGGTATAAATGAATATGAATGGACTTATGTGTTGGGTTCGATGTTAACGTTATATTAGTCTACCAGAATTGTCAAAAATCACTTACCGTATAAGATCGGCAATGGATACGATCTTCAAATTCTCCTCTCTTGCGAATTCGCGGAGTCTCGGTAACCTAGCCATGGAACCATCTTGATCAACGATCTCGCATAAAACCGCGACCGGACTAAGACCGGCCAACACGGAAAGATCCAATGAAGCTTCAGTATGTCCAGGTCTTGTAAGAACACCTCCTTCTCTGTACTTCAATGGAAAAATATGTCCTGGACGATTAAAGTCTTCAACTTTTGAGTTTGGAGATGCAAGTGCCCTTATGGTTGCTGCTCTATCTGCAGCTGATACACCAGTTGTTGTACCATGTTTCCCATCCTATGTAACCAAATTTAAGGTAATAAAAGATAAACAATTTACAATATATAATGATTGAAAAATCATTTTTTGGTGGAATATATGAGAAAAAAATGCATGATTGAAAATTTAAGCTCGAACCCATTTTAAGGTGCAATTTTATACATGTAAAATATAGGTCAAATGATTCAATTTCATTAACTAATAGTTTATTTTTTAATAAATATATATTTAAATATTTGTATAAGTTAATAGTATAGTTCATATAATAACAATATATTATTTCTACATCACTAGTTTTAAATAAAATCCCTGAATTTTTTTTATAAACTTAATTTTTCATTTTATACAATTATATGATTTTAGGAAAATGAAAACTCACCACTGTGACTGTAAATGCAGTGCGATGTTTATCTTCATTATCCTTACTGTTAACCATCTGAGGAAGCTGAAGTCTTTGCAAGTGATCTTCTTTCATACTCACACAAATGATTCCAGTTCCATGCTTCACAATGAAGGCCACGGCTTCTGGTGTTGCCATTTCTGCAGCCATTATCAAATCTCCTTCGTTTTCTCTATTTTCGTCGTCTACAACAAGTACCATCTGATACAATAAAAAAGGGTTGTGTTAGTTACACGGACAAAGATTTACGAAAATAACTAAACCCTAATCCCTTGTCCGCGGATCTAGCAATTCCGATACCGAATGTGCAAAGTACCCTCATTCCCGTAACCTTACTTATTATGCCTCCGGGGCATGATAAGTAAGGTTACGGGGCTTACTTTAGGTTATTTTCTCTTAGGTTATATTTTGAATGTGTTTAGTTGTATATTAGGTAAGCAACTCTGTATATAAAAAAAAACCTAAAAATAACCGATAATCTCAAATAACTTCATTTAGATTAAAATCCCGAAAATAAACCAACCTACAATTAAACATGCCCTAAGTATCCAAGTTAATGCTTCAAAATCTGAACTTTAGAGTCGGGTCTAGAGGTTCATATGGGTTCAAATTTCGGTTCGGGTGAGTTTTGAACAACTCTAAACAAATAGGGAAAATGGATGAATTTGAGCAAAGTGGGTTCTATTGTGTAATTTACCTTTCCTTGGCGAATATCTTCAAGGGCTTCTTCAATGGAAGAAAAGCCTTTTGTAGGAGTATCCAAATCACATTCATCATCTTCAGGAAACCCTAAAAATGTAGAGACTTTTTCCACAACAATTGCAGCTCTTTCACTCTTGATTTTGTGATAATTAGATTTTCTTGATAGATTTGGCATAGCTAAATTTGATGTACAGCCCATTGTAAAGAGTGGCTTCATAGTCCACATGCTCGTAGATATGTCCTTGTATGCTCTGAACAAAATTATGAATTATAGATGAATGAAAACGGAAAGATAATGACGAAGAGACGTAAAATAAGATAAAATAGTAAACGTAATTTTTACTATGAGTACAAATATCCAATAATGAATATTTTTAGATCACCAGATCGAGGTTTTGAGAGGAAAAAAAAAGAAGAAAAAAAATGGTTCTCTAATTAAGATAAAAAGTTTCGAATATCCAGTATTCTCGAATCAGAGTTTTATAAAATTATCGAAACGGATATTCAAAAATGCCCGTCGCGAAAATGACCTAATATATCATTTTAACCAGACAAACACTATTTGATCGACTAATCAGACAACATTGTTTTTGTTTTTCGGAATGAGTTGCAGCAAAACAAAAAAAGCCCTACAGAACCAATACTCAGTTGGTCTAGTGGATAAGTGTTTAGCTTGGAGATTCGAGTTCGAATGCTCCTAGCGGCATGTATGGAAAAACTGATATTTGAAGGGTATCCCCCAACAATGGGCCATAACTTTCTACCCGATTCGGACGTAGATCGGCTAAGCGATCGAACCGGATGATCTACGTAACCTTCTTCAAAAAAAACCGTAAAGAATGAACCGTGTTTGGTGATTGAGTAATGAAGTAATACCTAACTGAAGGAGAACGACAAGAGAAGTTGATTGAAGCTGCCATGTTAGTGCTCATTAAGTTGCTGCGATCTGCCTTCTCTGCTCCAACACGTTGCTCCTCTTTTATAGCTGACGATTGACGAGGCTACGTACGTAGAAAAAAAATAAAATGAAAACAATAATCATTAAGAAATTAACCCTAATCAACAAGCTCATTTCCAAGCCGTTGGCGGTGGGTGATGTCATTACTGACATTTTACGCTTATTTAAATTATAATTAATTATGATAAAATATTTTTTAAATGACAAATAATATCACAGTTTTGTCTACAATTTAATATACAGAATATTAATTTTATATATTGAGTCCCGTTCATCATGTTTGTATAAATTTATATAAACTTATATATTTTTCATAATCTCATCGTCTATTAGAGAGTAGTTGATGAAAATTTCATAATTTTCTATAATTTTTATTATAGATATGATAAGCACTATAAGTGTCATAATTCAGCCCTATTAAACGCGTCCATTTTGAAAATTATGAATAAATTAAAAACTAACAAAAAATATTTTTCTAATACTTTTTTTTTATTTTTAAATGAAGCTATTTTATAAACATATAGTTAGTCAATCGAAGCATCTATATTGTGTCTTTTATAAGCTTTCAATGATACTTTTATATCATTTTAAGCAAAGTACCCTTATTATATTTAGTTATTTAATTTAATATTTTTCTTTAGATATTCTAGTTAAATGACGGGTTGGAAAAAAATCTGAATACGTATTCATTTGAAAACTTATTATATTAAATATTTGGTAAAATAAGGATATTTCAGTCAATGTGATAAAATATTATTCAAAAATTGATGAAAAACGGAAAGGAACAATTTGGTTTACTAGGCTTTTTCTAGTTTTGTGTTTAGTAAATGTACCCCTTGAGAGAAGAGTGTGTAGAGTTTGAGAATAAATACAAGAGGTTGGGGTATATTTACTTAATTGAAACATTAAAAAGTCTAGTTACTACTATAGTTTTTCAAAAAGTCCTAGTTACCAAAATTGCCCAAACGGAAATTCAATGAAATAGATTTTATAATATCCTAAAAGATAGTTTTGAAAAAGAGTATTTGTAATGCATTTATTAAAGTTTAAAACTTTTTTTTATTTTTAGTTTTTGTTATAAGAAGTTAACTTGACAAGATGTAAGACCGAATATTAGGAAAATGGTTAAGACTTAAGTGTTGAATCATGCCGCACCTGAAAGACCTCTATGAATCATGCCACACTAAGAAAACCTCTTTGAATCATGCCACTCTATATCATACTTGTGTGTGTATATATACACACATGGGTATTACACCATTTGATGTGAATCTAGGAGGAGAACAAGAGCAAGCTGAAAAGATCGGGTGACTAGCTTGAAGTTGAGATGCTGGAATCGAGTTCCGTGTTTCCTCGTTGTTTGATCCGTGTTAAGAAATTCGGATGGCAAACGGTTTGGGTGAGTGTCCCGATAACTCGATTAGTCATCCATCTACCTCTTTTCTCTTCTTATAGATTTTTGTATGGAGATTTTCTTTCAATAATCTCTGGACTCGTTTGGTATGATTGTAGGAATGGGTTGGAATTAGGAATCGGAATGGAATAAGGATTTGGAATAAGTCATTCATGATACTTGGTGTTTGGTATGATTTTGGAATGAAATGTTTTTGACACATGTTTTTATTTGTATATAAGTTATGCAACAAGAAATTGTATCATATTTGATGATGTATGTGTGAATGTTTATCATGTAAATATATGCTATTTTTTAAACTACATTTAAGAAGAATAAAGACTAACGAATAACTTAAAGATTAAACACTAAACAATCATCAACCCAAATAAATAGGTATATATTTCTTCTATCAAATATATTTTTTCTAATTGAACAAATTATATTATTTTGATCATTTTCCGGTTACATTACATATTGAATGAAATACTCGTATTATAGTTAAAAAAATTATTTAAAATCAAGTTTTCATACAAAACAATTATATAATTTAAATTAATTGATGAAAAATAAAAAAAAAAGTTATAAAAATATTATTTTTATATTGTGAAACTAAATAAACAAGTATATATATTTAATAAAATATATAAATGTAATTTAAAATTTAAAATGAGTTTATGCTGAAATGGAATACACACCTTTAATTTATGAAATCAACTTCTTCTCTAGAGTTGGAATGAAAACATGATTTTCAGTCGTACATAGAAATGGAGAGAAATGTCATACCTCTGAAACGTGTCTTGACCGTGTCCGGTCATATTTGACCATGTCCGAACCGTGTCCTGTTGTATCCCCGTGTCCGACACGACAAGACACGGTACACGCCGCCTTTTAGAAGTGTTCGTGCATCAGAGATTATAACTTATATATTTAAAGGTGACTAGGAGAGCACCGCGCGCTTCGCGCGCAGCTGTAATAAGACGAATTGAAATATGCGCGTGTTGGAAATGATCGTGAAATAAGATACTATGTGATTCTGACTTTCCATCACGTAATTCTGAATATTTGATTTTCATAAAGGGGCACAAAACACTCAATTAACTCCTTATAAAATTCATACAAAACCAAACATATATACCTAATTAAGGGTATAATAGTCAGTAGGGAAACAATTAAGTCCAGAATTGTAATAGTAAGTACATTTGCAAAATGCCCATGGAAAAAGCTTCATTCATATTCATATTAATGATTCATATGTATTAGAAACTCAAATAGAGTTATTATTTTATCTAATCTCCAGGCCTTATTAATGGTGGCAAATTGGTGTCGTGTGCCGCTGTCATGTTGCCCCGTTGTCTGAGACATTCAGGTTTCTTCCTCTGTAACCCATAAACTCATTTCTTCGGCCAGCAAACAAAACTTTTCATCCCCTTTTTTGTGTTCCTCCATTGATTTGAGCGATGATGAGGAAGACCACATGTCCAACTAATTTCATTTTTTTCTTCAAATTTGCAACTTTCTCTTTTTCAATGAAATTTTGCAGGTCTTGTATATACGCTTCAATCTCACCAACAATACGACTGCTTCCACGTTTTCTATCTTCGATCAGCTTCTGAGAAGGACGGTCATGGCGGGAATCAAAGATAATAATCAAACCCCACATACATCGTGATTGATCCTTATAGGTTCGAACCCGTTTTTTAGTTCTTTTTGCACCGGCTAATTCAATAACTCAACAACTTGAGATTGTCCACACCTCAATAAGTCAATTTTCAAGGAAAAAAACTATAAATACATAATTCACTCTATATAGTACATTTGTTAATGTAGATATGCAGAATTATCCACATACATGCCAAATGAAATTGCATAAGGACAGTATCACCAAATTGAAGAATCAAAAAAGAAAAAAAGTGATGATTTACAACTGGAACATTCGAGATATATTATGATGATGGTGATAATGAAATGAAGAAATTTTAATTTACTTGAAGAATAAACCCCCAAAAGTTGAGATGATGCCAAGAGAAAAATGTGAAGCTCAAGTAAAAGGAGCTAACTGTAGATGGCAAGGTATCAAATCTTTATATTTGCCAAGAATATCAAAATGTTAGAGTGATATTCTACAGGGGTAAACCTTTCTTGTTAAGGTACCATGCCACAACGTTGTTGCGGAAAGCGGTTAGTGTTAGTGCCTGCCAATGAAAACAATTTTAACAGGCTGATGTTATATGTGGTTATTGTATTCTTAATAAACAAAAACAATTTTAACAGGGTACATAAGAAGGGTTTGCTTGCTACATATAGCTCCTTATCATGTATAAGGAGTTCGTTCCATACAAACCACAAATGTTAGATTTATAGGATTGAAACTATACTTACCTCAATTAATTGGAAAAAATTAATTAGACATGTCCTTTCACAAAAAAAAGCCTACTTAGAAGAATTGAAAAACATGAGTTCAATCACAATAAATTGTGCAAGAAAGAAACAGTTCTTAAGCTAGCTTATATTAGAAGAAGAGGACCACTTATTAAGTTGTTGGTGATGGGAGCCGATGCACTATCATATAGGGTATGATATGATGACCGGAAGTCTAGGCCTTTTTAGGTCACAATTAGATATTTAAGTACACGGTAAAAGTTGATTCCCCTTACACATAAACCACTCAATCAAATGAGTTGTAACCAATGTAAGTGAAATTTACTAAACTTTAAAAAATGCAATTTAGCATAAGCAAACAAACATCAGGGTTAGTAGGCTAGTAGCTACATCAATATGAACAAAAAAGTGGCAAAAAGATCAATCGATGATCATAGAATGCTAACCATAGTGAAATGAACATCAACAATATAAACAAGCGGTAATCTGGAAGAAATAAATACCGATTGAAATCCAAAAACAAGTAAAAATTAGGGCAGGAAAGAAAAATATACATACTTAAGACTCGGATCTACCAAGGATATATAGAAGGTGAAACGATGATCGGGATTGATGGTGAGTTTGGAGTTGATGAAAAGAGCAATAGCTTGCTTGATTGCATCGAGGCGAGTGATGGGGCGGCCATTAATGTTAGGATTCTTCATCTCGACGAGAGACTCCTTGTCGACATCGATACAGAAGAGGATATCTTCGCTAGTGTAGCGCGATCGCAAAAGAGATAACCAGTTCATGCACTGTTCAGTCTTGCTATCTTCGAATCCATCGAACAAATGAAACCTTAATATACATTGATGGTCGTTTTTTCATAATGGCAATCTATGTTGGCAGAAGGAGAAAAGGACACAGAAGCAAACACGCGGGTGACTGAAAGGAGAAGAAGACACCGATCTGACCGGAAGAAGGAGAAGGAGACAAGAAGAAGAAACGATGGAGAGGTTTGGAAGAAGGAGAAGGAGACACGTGGAGACGCTTATAGTTCCCATTCCATTTGATGTCAGATTAAAACTTTGGCTTTACAAAAGCAGGTAAAAAGCTCAGTGAATTATTGGTGAGACTAAAGCCCAGAACGGTAGCAAACTTATACTCAAACTTATATTGTATATAAGAAGTAATTTCTTTCGGGTATCGTTTATCGGGAGTCAAGACTAAAAACTCATAATAACCAACTGATTAATTTTTGTCCTGGTTATTTTTTTCCTTTTAAAGATATAATTTAATAACCTTTAATTCTAGTGATATAATCGTAATATAAAAAAATATTTTATTAATAAAATTTTGAAAACAACGGATAAGGAGTGGGTACTAAATTTTGCTGTGCACGGAGTAAGAAACAGCCCAAATATGTTGAAGGCCCAAATAAAGGCCCAAATACTGGCCCAAATATGAGAAAAGATATAAGAAACAGCCCAAATATAGGCCCAAAGTGACAAAGGAAACAGCCCAAATATGTTGAAGGCTCAAATAAAGGCCCAAATACTGGCCCAAATATGAGAAAAGCTATAAGAAACAGCCCAAATATAGGCCCAAAGTGACAAAGGAAACAGCCCAAATATGTTGAAGGCTCAAATAAAGGCCCAAATACTGGCCCAAATATGAGAAAAGATATAAGAAACAGCCCAAATATAGGCCCAAAGTGACAAAGGAAATTTCGCGTACAGAATGACGTTAGAACAATACAAAACAGGAAAGCAAGTGACGTGGGCGCAAAGTGGTAACCAATTCAAGTTGATCCACTTGCCATAGTCTTCTTCTATCATCCACACCTTTTCCCAAAAAAAAAAAAAAAAATCATCATTCAACCTTTTTACTTCATTTCATTTTGTTTTATATTTATATTATGTGTCATTTTTTATATCTTAATTCACTATGGCTTTTAAATAAGACATTGCCCGTTTGGTTTTAACTCCAAAATTTAAAACGGAATAAAAATGAATGTAGTCTATATGTATACCCTTATTCATGAAAGTTTTTTGAATCATTCCTTATAGTTTGAAGTAATTGGAGTAAAGTTTGATTACTTTGATACCCTATAGAAAAATAAAATATGGGGAAACAAGTGCATTTTGCATTAAACCACAAGGAATGATTCCATAATATTTTATGAATAAGGATATACTTATGGACTAAATTCTTTTCCATTTCATTTCCATTTTCGGAGTTAGAACCAAACAGGCCCTTAATTTCTTTATTATTCAAGTAAAACGATCAACAAAACTCGCCGCCAACACCTATCATGAGCGTTGGCGGATGGCGTCAGCGCCCAATTTCTTTTATTTTTATTATTTTTTTCATCAATTTGGGCGCCGGCTCCATCAGAGTCATCAGACAGCGCCCAAAATATACATGCGATTGTCAATAATTCAAGGAAGACTTTTATATCAATTTAAGCGCCGACACCTAGAGTCAGCGTTCCTTTTTTTTTAAGAAAAAATCCACGCCGGTGCCCACTAGACGCGAGCGGAGTGTGATTCATTTTTACGTCAGTAAATCAATATTGTGTATTTTGTTGTTTCTTAAATTAAATCCAATGTAGCCAAACATACAGGACTTTTCAGCAAGTTCCCTACAAAAACATGTGTTACACCAACAAAGGGGTGAGTTTTGCAAGGTTGTGAGCCATGCTATTGTTTGCGTGTGGAACAAGATTAAATACACAAGAAATAAACCAAAGGCATATGATATCATCCATGATGAGACCATTGATGGATAGCTTCTATTGATTTGATAGATAACAATCTTTGAATCCGGCTCTATAACCAAAAAGCTATAGTTTTTTGTAGTAGCGTCCTTGAGAGCGAAACGAATCGCTAGTAACTCTGCATTCAAGGGTTTATAGATAGAGAACCTTAGCTTCCAAATTGTTTCACGAGGGTTTCTAGAGCTAGTAATGATAATTTTGATATTACATGCATATCGTACATTGAAGGTTGCATGAATAAAAATCATCACGTCATCCAGAGGTATCATTCACAAGATTTGCAATCTTGAGAGTGAGATCTGAATCGGAGAGAACAAGTACTTTAGGAAAACGAAAATCCAATTTGCCATTAGAGATCCAACGGCTGTTCCAGACATTTATAGAATACTTGTTGCCACCTTTCCAACCAATGTCTTCAAAGGGAGAAATTTCACACCCTAAAAGCTTCTTCAAGAGTAATTTGGTGACTATTAAAGGTTCCATTCATAAAATACCCGTTTTTAATGCCCTGCATATAACACTCGATTTACCAGCAAATTAGGAAATTGAAACATTCTCCAATGTGTTTGAATAAAAGTGCTTGGTTGAAAACTCTGAGATCTCGAAAACCCATAACTCCGTTTTTTTAAATAAAATGTGCTCATTTGTGTTGGATTCAAAATTTAAAACACACTTTAAATTGGACTACTACATGATTAACAAAAAAAAAAAAAACAAACACCTATATTTAGGTTATGGAATTGACAAGACTAGGCCCACCAAACATATCAAACATCTTCATTCTACATTCTTCACAAACCATACACAATAATCTTCAAATCTCCAATGGAAATCTCAGAAGAAAATGCCGTAACAATCCCAATAAACAGCAATCACCAAACCGAACCACAACCCTCAACACGACGTCGTATTCTCTCAATACTCCTCCACGGCACAGAGCACGGAGCAAAGCCGCTACCTTTAGCGGCGGCTCTCACGGTGGGGCTAATAGTCCGATTTGCAATCCCAAAGCCAGCTACAGTCACATCCCAAGCATGGCAACTCCTAGCTATCTTCCTCTTCACAATCACCGGTCTAGTTGCAGCGCCGCTGCCAACAGGTGGTTGGTCCATGATCTGCATAGCGATTGCGCTTGTAACCAAAACGCTGTCGTTTTCACAGGCGTTAACGGCGGTGACGAGTGAGGT
This sequence comes from Fagopyrum esculentum, assembly GCA_033239045.1. NCBI lineage: Eukaryota > Viridiplantae > Streptophyta > Magnoliopsida > Caryophyllales > Polygonaceae > Fagopyrum > Fagopyrum esculentum. The sequence continues at coordinate 4,285,831 of BSUD01000001.1, forward strand.
GTTGTGGCTGATTGTGATTTCGTTCTTTTTCGCTCGGGGGTTTGCGAAATCCGGGCTCGGTGAACGGGTGGCGGCGTACGCTGTTAGGTGGATGGGTCGGAGTACGATTGGGCTTTCTTATTCGTTAGTGGTGGCGGAGGCGGTGGTTGCTCCGGCTATTCCGAGCTCCACGGCGAGGGCCGGTGGCGTGTTTTGTCCGGTGATTAAGTCGCTTGCGGTGGCCGGTGGAAGCTTGCCAAAGGACAAGTCTGCTAGGAAGCTTGGGGCTTATCTGATGCTGTCACAGTTTCAGGTTAGTTTATTTTGTTACTGCAATTTTTTTTAATCTTGTTTTTGTGTCAATTAATTACATTTTAATAATTAATCGTAATATGTTATGTTTTTCATGACTATAATATATATATATATATATATATATATATATATATATATATATATATATATATATATTA
>BSUD01000001.1:4286406-4358301 GCA_033239045.1 Fagopyrum esculentum
ATATATTACTTGTATGAGTCGATGGTATACATCTTAAAAAAAAAAAAATGGAAAGAGGTTCGAAATCATTAGACAACGTGTCGTCTAGTGGGTCGAAAGGCCGAAAAAATCGGCAGACGGTCAAACCGTCACGAACAACCACAAACATAGGAGGAAAAAAATACACAAAAATACATCAAAATGAAACCGAAAACAAAAAAATCTTCAAGGGAAAGTAGGAAGATCCAGCCAGCAGATGCAACGAACGGGTTCAGATAAAAGTCCGGTTTAAATAGTTAGCATATGGTCAAAACCGATATAGTTCCGGATTTGAATGATCCATATTTAATAAAGAAAGATATGATTCTAACAATATTCATAATGTTGTAGGACTCATTTAGTATGTTTTGAAAGTCATTCTTATTCAAAATATTTTACCATATATCCTTTCTAATTCCATAGAATCGATACTAAATGAATTCTTACTGTTAAGGTATTAGTGAATAACAAATATACTTAGAATCAAAACTAACTATAACTAAAATATATATGATATTAACACTCTAATATATCTTAACAAAATAATATTATACCATAATCATAACAAATCGACAAAACACGAAGTTCATCAACTTTCCTTTTTAGAAAAATATTACGAGTTATGACTTCACAAATGTTTTGATTCTCTTCATATCATCGACTTTCCTTTTTAGCAAAATATTACGAGTTATGACTTCACAAATGTTTTGATTCTCTTCATATCAATGTTATCAAATCTTATAACATGACACAAATAATAAAAAAAAAATACTTAAAAGTGAAGATCAATGACATGTTAAAAGTACGAATAACCTTATATCAAAATTAGTATTTGACATCTTAACACAATATTAGTCATCCCGTAAATACAATGTCAAACACACAAATAAGTGAATTACCAAAAACACTTAGTCTTACTAGTGCATATACACGGTTGTTCATCTGCTTTGTATCACTCCATAGTTTCTTATCACGCTTACAATCTGTCAATAAAAGCAACAAATATTATTAACTATCAATCCTATATCGCATTGCTAGTTACTACGGATATCATAATCACACATAAAGAAATATAAACATGACAACATGTTCACATCAACATTTTTGTTCTTTAGTGATTCCAATTATGTTCAGCTTAATGTGACACATAAGGTCCGCCGACCCGCCATCCTCCCCACATACAAGTGTGCAAGTGGGATTTCTATTGTGTTTCCATGTGTGCCTTTGATGATCTGGTTTCAAAGACCCTCCCCATAATATCATGATGTATGGTAGTGGTTCAAGTGTCATGATTACATCCACCCATGTCTTGATAAGTAACATCGCGATGTCATCCTATTCGATCAAGTTATTAAGAATTCAATAAACACAAACCAATGGAAAAACAACTAAGGGTGTCTTGATGACTTACATGGATCAATTGAAACTCCGATCCCTATAAACAACATGTCCAAAACAAGTCAACGGAACAAAATACCTAGTCAATGTATATAACATATTTAACAAAATGTTTTCAACTTATTCTTGACTTTATGATAAACTACGAATGAAACTCTATTCTTACCCGAAATTACAAAAGTCACCTAATTAATCACAATCACCTAAAATTAATTCTATAACCACACAATATCATTCATCATATCATAATGATTACTCAAAGTGTCTGAACTTTTAAAAAATGCATTAAAAGCTCTTAATACCTAAGATTCCGAACTCTCATGAACATACCAGCTTTTAAAAAGTCATAATTCATTCATCCTAATGAGTTAGACAAAAAAATTAAGAAGAATATTGCACATCACATCTATTATTATCCCATAAATTCTCATAAAATAGTAAATTTCAAAGTCTATCCGAATCTCCCTAACAACAAACGTTCAACATAATGACAAAAAAAATTCTAATGTAACTTCCAAAAATCACAACTTGAGATTAACATGACCTACAATTTTGCACATCATCCTATACAAATCCAACAATAGCATATTCGAAATTCATCTACATCCGATAAAGTTTAGGTACCTAAATGTTACCACAAAGCTATTGTTTGCAAGTTCCTAATTTGGAAAAACAAACGTCAAAAACCCCCGACTATATACAACCTTAATCACAATGGTTAGTTGTTGTATGTACTCAATGTTGGAATTACATAAGAATCTACTTGAGGGTACCCAATAAATATTTATTGGCAAGAAGGATGAAGATTGTGATGAAGCGATCTCGATTTTGTTGATCAACGATGAAGCACATGGATTTTGTTTGTGAATTGATGTGTATTCTGTCTTATTCTCAACATATATAGAGGGAAGACAATAAACAATGATGTCTTATTCTCAACAAATATGGAGAGAAGACAACAAACAATGATGTAAGCTCGTTCTTTATGGTTTGATGAGAGATGGAGAGTAAAATTGAAGAACAAAAAAACGAGAAGAAATCAAAGACTAGGGTTTGGGATTTGATGAATAACGCATCCAAATGTGGGCGCGAAAAATGAAGGAATACCACATTTATTTCAGTAATATGCGTTTGGTTATTAGATTCGATTAACATTGATTTTATCCGTTTCAATTAAGTTGAGCAGGATTGAACCGGTTAACTCGCTTGAAGAACTCGTGTATTCTACTAAGAGATTTCTTGAACTACGAGAATTAAAATGCACGGGTTTAAGTGAATTAAATATAAGAGGAATGTCAAAATTTATTGTCCGATCATTTACTGATTTCCACAATCAATGCCTCCAAAAGTATTCGATTAATAAAACTATCTTTTCCTCAACCATTGGTAAGGAATTTGCATGTTTGAGTAGTTTCATATTAGAGGTATCACTAGTGTATACGCAAAAGATTTTGCCTCAAACTTTTCTAGCTATTTCACCATCACCTTCTCTAATACCATTACTATTGAAAATTCCTCATCCAACATTCAAATATGAGTCACGGCTTTGCATCTTCTTGATATATTCTTTAAAAATTTTAGATGCCTTCACTTTTGATATTTCAAACTTTTTTTTTGAAGGTTGTTCAATGCATTTGATGGATTTTGTTAATTTTTAACTTCCTCCTTTACTTATCTCATGTATGATTTATCGGTTCCTAAAACATAATTCTTGTGAAATACTCACTAATAATTGAGTACAAAACACTCATAACTTTATACTTTCGTAACACTTTGTCCTTATGCCTTTTTATTTGAATCATCGTGGGAACACCTTATGGTGAAATCTCAACATCACCTTTGACGACATCCCAAAGTAATTACCCTTTGAAGCGTGGCTTCATTCTCATATCCCACACATGGTAATTTTCTTTAGAAAATGAAGGTGTTGGACTATATATGTGTAGTTGCTATATGTCATTTTCCTCCAAGACCAAGTAGTTCTTTTTCATGGTGCTTCTATTTGGTATTCTCTCATTAAACCTATAAAAATTAGCAAAACTTTCCAAGACTATACATATTTATACCACTTTTAACAAAAAAATTAATGTCTTCTAAATTTTTTTTTTATTTTATCTATTTAATTTTGACTTTAAGAAAATTAAGCTAGCTTATTATTTTTTAAGATTCCATTCTTCAAATGTATTTTCTATAATGAAAATAAAAATCTTTAAAGTTAAGCTAATTAATGGTAGACATGCACACATTTTTTTAAAAATATATTTTTCTAAAATAATTTAATTAAAAGTTTTACAATCCAATAGATTAATTTTGCTGAATAATTGATATCATTCATTCTCACATAAATATTATTTAAAAAAATATAAGAAATAAAAACCTTAAATTAAACTAATTAGTGGTTTGACTCGTGCTCTACACAATTTTTTTAAAATGAAATTTACGAAAATAGTTTATTTAAAATTTTATAATCCAAGAGATTAATTTTTTCGAATAATCGGTAACGTTCATTTTCACATAGTTATCCATATATTTATTTATTTAATAGTTGGTGTCATGCACGTTTAAATCTTTTTTTATCTCAATCAATTATATGTATAAATTTTTCAAATCAATTTCAAAGTTTAAAAATGTCACCATGGTTTTAACTTATATATAATTATTAAAAAATTTATATAGTGGTTAAATAAATATATATTAAAAAGAAAAACAAATTATCAAATTGTCATTTATAAAATAGATAAAAATTTTAATATATAAGATTTTTAAATTATAAATTTATTACTTCAAAATGCTAAAAGTACCGTATAGTAACATAAAATACATGAATCTTATAAAACTCTAAGCTTAGGACGTGTTTAGTATAATTGTGGTTGCGGTTACGATTGTGGTGGTGGTTACGGTTGCGGTTTTAACGAGAGTTTTGTGGTTGTAAAAAAACATTCTATACGTGTTTAGTTAAATGGTTCGGAATTAGTTTCGATTTTATGTAAAGACCAAAATACCCTCACCATTAATAAATGATAATAACAATGGGAGAACATAAATCGAAATCCAGATTCTTCGTTTCAAATTTCTTGTCTCCCTCGTCGGATTGAAATCTTAAGGAAAGAAGAGGGGACAATTTCTGTCTCCTTGGTTCCCAATTTATGTCTCCTTCGTCGTTCCCAATTTATGTCTCCCCCCCTCGCCTTGCTTCCGCCATCGACGGTGGAAGTGAAGACCACAATTGAAGTTCAACCTAAGAGGAGAGGAGGGGAAATCCAACAAGTAATTGATTGTAGAAGAAGACGAAGAAGCAATTTGAAAGCTCTGTTTGTTTCTACTACTGTTGCGCAATTTCTGTCTCCCTCCCTCGCCTCGCTTCCGCCTCTTCAGTTTTTTCCTGTTTTTATTCAATTTTCTGTTTGCTGAATGATAGCCAGCCTCTTTTGTTGTTCCTCCATTCAATGACAGGGGCTTGAAGAAAGCAGCCTGTTAGGGTTGTAATCAATCAGGCTCTTTTGTTGTTATTATGTTTTTTCCTACTTTGTTGTTCAGCAGAAACTTCAAAATATAACTTTGCCCTTTCCAAGGAAGTTGCATGTCTGGAGAAGATGGAAGAAGCATTTGTGGAGAAGGGTATGAATGGGATATCAAACTGAGAACAACCCCAAAAACTCACAGACCTTTGATGAGTTGATTCCAAAATTTGGGGTTTAAAAACTTGTGAACCACAACCCTAATTGCTATAGAAAGTCCCAAAACTTTAACTAAAACGCTTCACAATTTTTCAGAAACTAAAAATGAATTTAAATGATTCAAAGAAAACTCTAACTAAACACAACCTTATTGATTTAGATATCTCAATATCTAACATGTAAACAATTATTGTCAAACACAAAAACATATGCTTTTTCATTTAAATTTTAGCAAAATTTAGAACGTGCTAAAAAAAACTATTATGATATATGCAAGAGAAATATTTTAAAAATAAATTTTCTGTACCTATTCACACATCTTGTGCATCGTGAATATCTCAATAACACACACATCTCAATATCTAATTAACTTGTATATTATGCTATATGTTTATTTCGGTATCTAACATGATTGTTGTGGAAAATATGAGACATAACGTCAATTCAACACACAGAAATTTTATAGTGGTTCGCCAATCTTACATCAACTTAGATATATTTTATTGAGAAATTTTAGATTCCGTCCCCTCAAATTTTAAAATATCTTATACGATAGTCATCAGCTACATTATGTTGGAGATGCGTGTTTGATATAACACCTTCTCACAACAAACCTTTAGGTAATGCAACATGTTGCATTAGAGCCCTAGTTGAATAAGGTGAATGTGCTTCCTTTTCACCACCTTTTTATGATCAATTTGAAAGCTTGAGAATGGTCAAAACTTTACAAGAATAAAATTACAATCACTAAAAGATCCCAATTTACGATTTTCAAAGTCACTCTGTCAAAGTCGGTCGAAAAAAAAATTTAAGAATTTATATTCTTAATATATTTTGTGACAACTCAATAAATAAAAGAGTATATTCCTTACAATATATGTATGGATTAATATTGTTGACTAACACTAATGACTAACGGATATAGAATATATACGGACTAATACTCATGATTAACGTTATAAAATATGTATGAACTAATATTAATGACTAACACGCCCCCTCGGTCGAAGCAGGAGGAGGACATATGCAAAGACTGGATCTCAAATCAACGAAGAGCGGTGATGGTAGACCCTTGATGAATATGTCGACTTACTGATGGCCGGAAGGAACATGAAGTACGTAAAGTTGTCCTAGGGCAACCTTCTCCCTCACATAATGAATATCTATTTCAACATGCTTAATATGCTGATGTTGAACGGAATTAGAAGACAAGTAAACAACACTGATATTGTCACAATAGAGAATTACAAATCTCTTAAGAGGGAGACAAATCTTGACAAAAATATCATGTAGCCAACAAGTTTATGACACAACATTAACAACCCCATGGTACTCTACTTATACACTAGAGCGAGACATTGTTGCCTGCCATTTGGAGGACCAAGAGATCAGATTGTTTCCTAAGTAAACACAGTAACTGAATGTAGAAGGACGTGTGTCCGAGCACCCAGCCCAATCGGAATCTGAAAAAGAAACAAGGCCAAAATACGTGAAACTAGTCATACACCTACCCAACTGACATCTAAATAAGCAAAAAGACTAGAACAAGTGGAGCTCGTCAGATGTAAGTGAGCTCATGGGTACCATGGATGTAACGAATGATCTGTTTAAGGGCCTGCGAGGCTTTCTTGGATCATGCATATATAGGCAACATTGTTGAACGACATAAGACATGTCAGGTCTCATAAAGGTAAGATAATGTAGGACGCCGAAGAGACTCTAGTAGCTCGGATCATACACAAGATGATGTTGGTTGCCAACTTTGTCTAGGCCTCAACAAAGGTGGAGGTGGGCTTGTAGAATGCCATATAAGCATGATTGATAACCTTGCAAACATACTTGGATTGACTAAAAAAATATTCCCATGGCATGTCTAGTAGATTAAATATCCAAAATAGCTAAGAGGATCAAGATCAGTCATGGAAAACTCAAAGATCAAAGTGAATATCAAATGACGTATTAACTTTGTAGAGGGGGCAATCAATATGATCTCATCAACATATAATAGTAGATTAGCTATATTAGAACCAAAGGTGCACACAAAAAGTAACCTGCCACTTTTACTACGAGTGAAGCCGTGTGACTGAATATATAGATGGAAAACTAATGAAACGAGGCATGAGGAGCATGCTTAAGGCACAACGGGATTTATGGAACAAGTAGTCGTGGTCCGGGAAGCCTGAGTCACAAAAACCAAATGGTTGGTGCATGTAAATAGTCATCTAGGTGACCCATAAGGAAGAGATTCTTCATGTCAAGCTAATGTGTAGGTCATCCCTTGGATAAGGCAAGACTCAACATAGTCCGAATGGTAGCCGATTTAACAACTAAGCTAAATGTCTCATCGTAATCGATGTTGGCCAAATATGACTTCACTTTAACCACTAGATGAGCCTTGTGAGGTTCTAGGGAGCCATCAAACATGTACTTATGCTTGTGCAATCACATGCAATGTATAATATTAATAGTCGGGGGTCTCTAAACAAGTTCCAAAATACCATTCTTAATTGAAGACGGCCATGTCGGGACGGAGTTGTCTAATGTAGACAAGGTGACAAGGTCAGCGTATGGTGAATGGTGGCCGGGTTGGGCGCGGTGCTTTCGGTGATCTACTCGAGCACTAGAGGGTGCATATATGAAACTCAGAATGCGGAATTATGGATGATAATGGAAAGATAAGAAGATGATTTATGGAATGAAATAAGTGGAAATATAGGAAGATACAAACCAAGATATTCCCGCAAAGAATCTTGACCAATTATGTGACAAAACCCCGTAACAAAAAGCTTATCTTAACCCTCATTTCTTTAACCTTACACAAGTCTTCTAAGTATGATAAGCACAAGGAGATACTAGAATTGACTAGAAGCACCAACCTTTAAGAGATTAACACACACAAGCACAATCTAGCAAAAACTCACAACGATTCAATCAAGACTCTCTCTTTGATTGACAACGATTCAATCAAGACTCTCCCTTTGATTGAATAGAAATGAATAAAACACAAACTTCTTAAGCGAAGCTGTAAGTTTACACAATATTGTGGAATATTAATCAAATTCAGTCTCCCTAATAAACTCTCCTTATAAAGACTATTTATAAGAGAGATTTTTCTAAAAAGATAGGATATCTAACTAAAAGATAATCCTAAAAGATATGATCAAAAAACCAACAAATATCTTTAGAACGTTTGAGAGCTTTAAAGGTATTAAAATAATAAAGTATAAGTTGGATAACAATCCTCCTATCGAGATCTACTCGATAACACGCAACAGTGCAAAATCTCGGTCTTGAGTCATAAATCTCGGGCGTGATTTTATTGTGTTGTCTGAGATTTTGCATCTCCCATGCAATCCTTCATTCTCTCGGATCCTCCCATGCTTGCAGCTTGTTAGCAATCTTTCCTTGAGTGTCTCATGCTCTTGATTTAGTAATGAGCTCATGTAATGTAGTTGATATCAAGGATGATTCTATATCACAAGGGCTTCAGTTTGTTCAATAAGGGGTAGTTGTGGTGTTATGAAAGGAAAGATAAAGGTAACGTAGCAAAATAGAATGACCTTTTTCTGTGTGAAGGTCAATAAAATGGTATCCACGATGTGAGGATGAGTATCCAAGGAACACCCATGGGGTGGATCGAGGTGTAAACTTATGGGATGATGTGACGACAATATTAGAATAACACGGGCATTCAAAGACACGGAGAAAAAAAGGATGGGTGACGATGAAACAAATCAAGACTCGGAGTCCTAAAACTAAGAGTTTAGGTTGACATGATGTTGTGGAGATATGTAGCAATGCGAAGAGCCTCGACCCAATATGCGTAAGGAAGGGACGCATGGGTAAGAAGGGAACGAGTTATGTCGTTCAAGGTTTTAAGGATGCGTTCAACCTTGCATTTTGTGTGGAGGTTTGAGAACAAACTAACCGGTGTTAGATGTCTTGTATAGGGAAAAGAAAGTGAAGACGATGTTGTTAAACCTACCACCTAAGTCACATTGAAACAATTTTATAAGACAACCAATTCAAGTTTGGACATAGGAGTGAAAATGTAGGAATTTGGAAAACATATATGATTTGTATATTAGAGGAAAAATCACACAAATTGAGTGAAATCATCTAAGAACACAAGATAATACCAAAATCCTGATTCACTAACAATGGGCGGGGTCCAAATGTCACTATGAATTATATCAGACAGTGTTTTGCAACTTGACAAGAATGACGAAGGGAAGAGTTATATATGCTATTTACAAAATATAAAATAATTCTTACGAAGATACGTAAAAACTTGATTGTTGGTGACCTAGACGGGCATGCCAAAGTGTAGAAGATGGGTGAGCAGACGCAGTAAGGACAACATACGGACTTGATGACGATGCAATGACACTGTTTAAGCTAAGTGATTTAGATAAGTGAGGGAAAGTAGCTTATCTGGATCCAAAAACCGAAAATGTGAGAACCATTAGCATTTATAATATTCAGATTTTTGTTAGAATTAAAATAGCTACGAAGGTTACTTGCATTCGAAGTCAAATGGGATGAAGCACCGGTGTCCATGTACCAAGACTCATCAAGGGGTTGGAGCATGGCACCATTGAAAGCGTGAGTGAGATTGGTTGGGTTCACTTGAGTCATATGCTCATGAGGAGTTGTCCTACCCACTGATTGTTGTGGGAACTATCTTGGACAACCGTCGAACGAGCCATGGTTTCCTTGCCCTATCATCGGGAACTATACGCCAAAATATTCAGGAACACATCAAAGCGAGCATTAATAAATGTGCTCTCTAGGTCAACACCACGAGCAATTTGGTTGTTATAGAAAATATCTTTGACGAGAAGACATACTTGTCGAGCAGATGAGTCGGGTTTGGTGATAGTAAGAAGAATATCTTTTGATATGGTGCCATAAATTCAAGAAAAGACGATGGCATCGAGAATCTTCCATTTGTTGTCGGAGATGTCGGCCGGTCACATGGAGCCATCATTGTGATAGAGAACATAATGTCATGTTGCGGCGATATGGAATAACTCAACTCAAGTGTGAACGAAATTAAGTTCTTCACATTGTTCATGACTTGAGCGGGGTGAAACCGATCGGACACATGTATGAGGTTAGTTGGCGGCTGTACTTCATTTCCATTGACAAAGCCGCGGTGAGAATATGACTCAACTCAAGTGGGAACTGAAATTTTGCAGAGTCGAGATACGATATATTTCCTTAGTTCTAGAAACACCCCGTATTACGACGGTTACTAGGGTTCAAAAATCTCAAGATAAAGCCGCGGTGAGAATATGAAATGCGTAATCTATCAGAAACATGCGAACCAGTTAAGTGTTTGTACTCTCGAGAAATGGAAATGAAGAGAGGAGAGAAGATATCTTTTTCGAATAAATTTTTGAGTGAGAATGACATCCTATTTATAGGGATGAAGGAGAGATTTGTTGAAGAGTTATTGCAGAGTTCTGCAAAACGTAAATCTCAGGATTGCATTTAACCGGAGAATATTCTAGATATTAGACTGATTAAAAATATTCTACAGTTAATTGTAACATAGGTGACCAACTCATGTTTTGTCCGTCTGGTCGCCTCGGCACGACACGACACAGCGCGACACGACTCGGCGTGTGCTTGATTGGCTAAGCTACTTCCCAATGAATATGTAGTGACCCAATTCCATAACCTTAATGTGTTTCTCCTTGTTATACCCCGTAGGATTCCTCCCTTTGTAGTCGATGTGGGATATCCACATTTTATAACTTTTTCCCAAGTTTTTGCCTCTCGTGCAACCAAATTCGGGTCTTTATTTCTCATCCAAACGGAACTCAAATTTAATGTATGAATATACCACAAGTAAGAGCTCATGTAAACGAAGTCAAAGCTCTCACTTTCCGGTGTTGACAATGACCGAAACCCACCGGAAAGTGCCCGACGTACCGTATTAAATACATGTGTTATTAATAATATAATAGCTCCAACCATTATTAGGTGATTGGGTGAACCAAATTACATTATTTTGAACTGAGTTATGTAGGCCGATTTTTAAGCCCGTTAAATTTTAAATTGAATCTGAATCGGATCTAAGCAACCGATCCAAGTCCCGGTCTAAATTCGGTCTGCAACCATTTTTACCACCATTTTTATTTATTAAAAAAAAAACATTCGCTACCCAGATCTGCATAAAAAATATTTTAATTTTTAATAATATTAAAATAATAGTCGACGGTTTCGGGCAGTGGCTTCCAATTTCATACTGCAGCCGCATTACTAAATCTGCCCCTTTCTTTCGCTAACAAAAAGGTGCATGCCTCCTTGCGTCAACATTACGACCCCAGATCTTGACACGTGTGCATCATGTTCTGACACGTGTCCTCCCGTACTCTATTTCAGCTGCTCTCGCCCACATATTAAAAATCCTCTCACCCACTATTTTTCCATTTTTTTATTTAAATAAACCTTTTTATTTCCCTCCTCACATTTCTTGATTCTTTCACTTTCGAATTCCGCCGTTCGCATCTTTCCCCTCGCCGCTGACGATGCAGAGCCTCGCACTCCACTCTTTGTCATCGTCATCCGCCTTCTTCCGGCGCTCCTCCTTCGCAACAACCCCAGCAACTACCTCCTTTCTCCGCCATCGCCGATCACACAATCCTCTCTCACTCTCACTCTCCCTTCCCCAATCTCCATTACCATTCGTCGACTCCTCTTTCAATCTCCCGTCTCGATGCAAACCCTTCCGATTGACCGCAAAACCTCCATCCGCCTCCGCCTCCGAATCCCCAATAACACCTCCTCCTCAACCTTCGCCACCTCCTCAGGGTGCGAAATTAGTCCCCCTCGTAATCTCCGTCGCGATCGGACTTATCCTCCGATTCGCACTCCCTAAACCAGTGGAGGTCACAATGCAAGCATGGCAGCTTCTCGCGATCTTCATTTCTACAATATCCGGTCTCGTTCTCAGTCCTCTTCCTGTCGGCGCTTGGGCTTTTATTTGTCTCGCCACCGCTGTTCTCACCAATACCCTCTCCTTCGCCGCCGGTTTCTCCGCCTTTACTAATGAGGTCATCTGGCTTATCGTTATCTCTTTTTTCTTTGCCCGAGGGTTTGTAAAGACCGGGCTTGGAGATCGAATCGCTACTTACTTCGTTAAGTGGTTGGGGAAGAGTACTCTTGGGTTGTCGTATGGATTGACGTTCAGTGAAATGCTCATTGCTCCGGCTATGCCTAGTACCACCGCTAGGGCTGGTGGCGTTTTCTTGCCGATCATTAAGTCTCTTTCACTATCCGCCGGTAGTAGGCCAGGGGATTCGTCATCGAGGAAGCTGGGTTCTTACTTGATTCAATCTCAATTTCAGGTCCAATGATCATTCTTCGCTTTAAAATATGGTTGTGTCAAGATTCATTTTGAAGTCGCATAATTTGGAATTTAAAAAAGTCATGACGTTGCATAATGGTGCTACTTGCTGACTTTCTATATTTTATTGTTGGTATTTTACAAAGGAGCATGTATTTTTTGGAGATTGATGTTGAATTCCCTCAGCTTTGAGGCCATTTGTATCTGAATAATGAATTTTACTGTTTAGTGGCTCCTTTTTGATTTTCAGTCTTAATTATAACAACTAGCAAGTTTTGATTGAATTTGGGATTTTTTTTGCGTAGCTGTGTAACATGATTAACCCATCAGAATGAGCATTCAAGTTCCAAATAAAATTTGTTTAATCTGTAGTAGTTTTGTCCTCCATAAATACGAGAGTAAACTTGCCATTTTGCATCATTCAGCATGTCTCCTCTATCTTCTATTGATTTTGACGTTGCGGGCTTTATGTTGAATAATTGTAACTTCAGTGATGTTGTGTGATTGACAGTCAGCTGGTAACTCTAGTGCTCTTTTCCTAACTGCGGCGGCTCAAAACCTATTGTGCCTTAAATTGGCTGAGGAGCTTGGAGTAAAAATTGCTTCTCCATGGCTTTCGTGGTTCAAGGCTGCCAGCTTACCAGCACTTGTTGCTCTGCTTGTCACTCCTCTGATTCTTTACAAGATTTATCCACCTGAGACTAAGGACACGCCTGATGCCCCTGCTATGGCTGCCGAGAAGCTTAAGACCATGGGCCCTGTCACCAAAAATGAGTGGGTGATGGTTGCTACCATGCTTCTTGCTGTTTCACTATGGGTATTTGGGTATGTATTTCTGTTGTTTCCTCCTCAATTTTCTGCTCTATTAGTAAGCTGAACTTCTTATTTACCTATGTGCTGCTTATATTCATATATGTCCATAAGTCAAGGACATAATTGACACTATTGACATTTGTAGCTACTCAAATACCACTTATATCTGTTTCTGATAGATGATCTAGTTTAATTTGTGATCATTTATGAAGCCTAAACGTTGATTTTGCAATTGCAAGAACTCTTTTATGGCAATATAGAAGCCTTGGGGTAATAGAAGAAACTGAGTGTGCCTGCTATATTTTTCCCGGCTAAAATATTTTTTTAAAAAAGAAGAAAGTAGTAGTAGCTTATTTAAAATTTGCAGCCTGCTCGGCTTCTACAGTTAAGTCATCTTATATACCTGTGTAATTATGACTTCACCAAACCAAAACATTGTATGATGGCCAAACACCACTTCTCAGATGTTTGTGATATCCTTTTCTTTTACTTCTTGGGGCATATTGTCTATGTGTAGCACAGGATATATGGTGATATACTGATATGGCATTTATGATCAATCAAATCTTACTTACCCACATGTATGATACATATCAGGAACTATTGATGCCGGAACATATCATCTTGTGTATTTCATAACACATGTAATTGTAAATGTTGGGTTTATCTTTCTCATGCTAAATAAAAAAAAAATACAAGTTACTTGATTGACTGTTACCCATAAGGTGTGAATGGATGAGAAGTAGCATACTTGACACTTGACAGGTGCTAGACATTGTTCGATGGAAATAATTCTCAGAATTCCTAACAATTTTTCTAGTGTGGACAATGGTAACAGTTTTTAGCATATGGTTTAGGCATTAAATTTGGCTGCTGCAGTTCAGAATTTTTAATGGAATGCCAAAAATAAAGCATCCGTCTTTTCATTTGAGATAAATGTTTGTAGGTCTATCTGTGCTATTTGTGAGGTTGTAAGTGAACAATTTGTAATTTTTCGGAGCCCCCTTTTCTGTTCATTTGTGGTCCTTGCTACGGGCAAATGTCAAATTTTGATCAATGGTATCTGTGGTGGTTTATGCAGAGACCGAATAGGCATCTCCAGTGTTGTTGCTGCTATGCTTGGCTTATCTATGCTACTGTTGTTGGGTGTTTTAGATTGGGATGATTGCCTAAGTGAAAAGTCGGCATGGGACACATTGGCTTGGTTTGCAGTTTTAGTTGGTATGGCTGGTCAATTGACAAACTTCGGTATTGTATCCTGGATGTCTGGTTGTGTAGCCCAGGGCTTAAAAACAATGCACTTGAGTTGGCCAGTTGCATTCGGTCTTCTTCAAGCAGCCTACTTCTTTGTCCATTATCTATTCGCTAGCCAAACAGGTCATGTCGGAGCTTTATACTCTGCCTTTTTGGCCATGAACATTGCATCAGGAGTGCCTGGTGTGTTGGCAGCACTAGCCTTAGCTTATAACACAAACCTATTTGGAGCTATCACACATTATAGTAGCGGTCAAGCTGCTGTTTACTATGGAGGTATGTCTTTTCGGTTTAACTCAAATGAAGATGAAATTAAACTCCACCTTGAAGTTGATAAATCTTAACATTAATCTGTAAGATTGTCTACAGAATGCTAACATTTTATCTTTGTTTCCTTATTTCTTTCCTTGGCCTCCAACAGCTGGATACGTAGATCTTCCAGATGTATTTAAGATGGGTTTTATAATGGCTCTTATAAACGCTGTGATTTGGGCCGTGGTCGGAGGGATCTGGTGGAAGGTCTTGGGTCTTTACTGAGGTTCAACAACCGTGTAAGCGGAAACCAATGGCCTTCCCGTGCAGTATACTGGTGTAGACAGTGCACAGACACCTGAATCTGCCTAAGGCAACCACCAAGGTAAGATGTCGCCGTGAACATGGTCATGATCCATGGACATTTACCGTTTTTTCGTCATTTTTTAAAACTCGAGGTTCATGTGATCTGGGTAGCTCATTGCTGCCGTTGGAAGTGTTCCCTCAATCTAGTTTAGGATCGAGGATGGTTCACTTAGTAGTAAATTATGCACAGTAAAGTTCAGTGAATTGAGCACTTGGCTTGGACTCGGGATGAAAAATTGAGAACACCATTGAGCTTATTTTGTTCTTTCAAGAATGCAAATCAAATTTGTTTGTTTATTGCTTCTTAAATAGATCTCAATTCTGTCATTATGATGGGAGAATTTTTAGTTTTATTTCTGTTCCTCGTACTATTGCTAGACTTTGAGAATCTTACTGGTAAGTGGTAACTTACTATACAATCTCAATTCTGTCATTAATTTAAGATGTAGTTGGTGTTTCATGAAAAAAGGCTAAAATTTCTATGTTATCCACGAAATAGTATAGGGAAAATGTTTCATATCCTGTCTGCACAAAACCACTTATAAAAATGTTTGCACTAAACCTCCTTTATTTTCCCGAAATTGTTGTCAAGTTATGCGAATGAAGATGAGAGTGCCCACAATTCGGGAAAACATACCAAAATCAAAAAAAAACAAAAAAAAAACAAAGAAAAAGATGGATTTGGGTAGTCTGATTTGGGACATCGACGCATCGGGACATCGATTTATGCGAATGAAGATGATGCTTTCAATCTTAGATTCAACTTGCTCGGTGCATTGGTTGAAGATGAAGATGATGAGAATAAACCGGTTGAAGATGATGAGTTTCTTTCATCCGATTACCCCTAGATTACGGGGATGAAGGTGAGATTGATGAGTCTCAATTCTCATTTTGTAACCTAGCTTCTAGTTTACGGGGACGAAGGTGAGATTGATGAGTCTCAATTCTCATTTCGTAACCTAGCTTCGATTGGTATTTCTCTTCTCCTCTCTTATTTTCCCTCATTCAACTCGTATTTTCCATGTTTGCGTTTTAAGAGGAAACCTAGCTTCGATTGTGTCTACCCTTTCGATTAGAGTCATGTTTGCGTATTTTGTTGGCGCTAACTTTCACTCCAGGTAAGAAGAGAAATGATGAAATCGAAAACTTAAAAATCAAAAGTTGTACCTCCTCGATGCTTGTGTAATCTGGCTTGTCAAAATTCGACGTTTACCCTATACATGGATCCGGTTTGGGCCAAACCGCCGAACCGTCGGTTTGAAAACCGCCGAACCGTTGGTTTGAAAACCGACGGTTTAGGTTTGCTGGTTTGGTCGGTTTAACAGGGTTAAATCGCCGGCTAAACCGTCGGGTTGTTTTTTAATTTTTAAAGGGATCAAACCGTCGGTTGTTTCTTTTTTTTTCAACAAACCGTTGCTAAAACCGGTGGTTCAGATTAAACCTCAATCGCTGGTTTGAATTTTCACGGTTTAGGTTTACGACCCATGTCTAGTTTTACCTAAAGTTCTTATACCCTAACTACTGGTGCAATAGGGAACATTGTTTCTACTGCTATAATGGTTCCTAAGGAATTGATCACTCAGACAATGCAAGTTGGTGTTAAGGGAAGATTATGTGATGTTTTGATAAAAAAATTCTTGAGAAAGGTGGGTTTTTGGGATTGTCGGTTAGCTACCCAACAATTGCTAAGGAACTTGTTGTTATGTCGAGTTATTTATCATTTGAGCACTTGAAAATTGTTGTCTGAAAAGAAGAAGGTGAATTTGGACTCGATTGTGGTGCTATGTCGAGTTTTTCATCAGTATGTCAAGCATAAAGAGTTCCAGATTGATTACTTCACTTCATTGAAGGATGTTTGAGTTTTTTTTTTTGTGGTTATAGAAATATATTATTTTTTTGTTGATTGGTCTATAACCAATACAAAATACATGCGTGATTAGCTTGATTCGTAAGAGCATATGCAAAGTTCATGGATACATATGTGATTTGTATCATTATCTCTTAAAGAACATCTTGCTCAATGAATTGATTGACTGATAACAAAATTTGGCCAAAATAACTCAAACAACTAAATTGTAATTTGGTTTCAAGCTTAGTTCAAGGTAAGATAATTTTCCAAGATAACCTATATAATTTCAAATTCAATCAGGAAACCAAAGTCCAATAGGTTGCAAAAGCTTTGAAATATTTTTTCTCGCGGTTATAGAAATTCTACAGATGATGAAACAACACACAATTTCCTTACAAAAATCATCAATTACAATTCATACCCATTTTTGTAATTTAGTATTACACCAAACACCGCCTCGATTAATTTTATTTCATTCCGTTTCCCATCATTCTCCTTTTTCATCTTCACCTTCAAATTTATTCTCAATTTTAACTTCATCCCCATAATTCTCGAACTGACCAAACACACCCTTTTAAGAGAATTTTAATTTGGGTTCAAACTAATTCCGTCCAATATGGACATATGTAAACCTAGGGCTAGGGGGCTATCTACTTTTGGTTAATTGGATCAATGCACACATAAGGTGCTATTATATTTCCTTTTTTTTCCTTTCAGAATACTAGGTATTTGATGATCGCTAAAACATATTATTTTTTCCAATAAAAAATCGGATTTGACTCGAATAAATCGCCCTAAAATTTAATTAATTTTAATAATTAACCTGTAAATCAGTGATCCAAATTCTAACCATTCTTTTCCCAATAAAAAATAACATTATATAAACTTGAACCTAACGTTTGAACATTTGATAAATCTATTTTAGGTTGACAAAAGTCACAAAACATGATCCCTTTTGAATTGTTAAAAATTATTTTCGAAACAAAAGCTTATCAAATCAACAAAAAAAATCATGTTCTTTAACAAATCAAATGGTTATTAACACTGGGCTTCCATTTCATTTACTTTACCTTTACCATTTCATTTCACTTTCATTCCATTCATCTAACCAAACAGACACTAAAAACTTCTGTTAATAAAATGCAGATAGATAACACTATAACCTATACATCCTTCAACCTACCTACCATGGGAATCTGGGATAATCAACAAGATGCTCTCAGCTTCTCAAGAATGAACCTCTCTTGCTTGGCATATTCTACATCCGGATTCTCCGAAAAATTCGAGTGCAGAGCATTCCCAATGTCATCAACTATGGCAGACGTAGTCATAGACGATTCAATGCACAAAATTGCAGTTATAGCATCCAACTCAATCACCTCATTTCTAAACATCAATCTAGCATGAGCCTGAGCCAACCGGATCAAACTCTCGAGCATCCTAACAGTTGTTCTTGCAGCATTCTCTACAGCTGATCTTCTCTGTAGCTGATAATAGCATTTGATAACTCTTTCAGCTTCTTTTGTCAAGACCGGCTTGAAATGCTCTTTCACAAAGTGAATGTATTTTCTGAGCATTGGCAATGACCATGTGCTCATTAAGTCATCCTCCTCGTCTTTCCTCTTCTTGTCTTTGCTCGAATCCTCATTTGAGAGGATATGAGATGATACCACTTTATCCCATTCAGGGTTCTTTGTATCCAACAACACAAGGACTATATCAAATCTGCTAAGTAACGGTCCAGAGAGGGTAGTGTTGACTGATAGTGGCTGGCTTGGATCATATTGTCCCTTAGGATTTGTAGCACCAAAAACAATTGTTCTTGTGTTAAGAGTTGTAACAAGACCTGCCTTTGCAACACTAATAGTTTGCTGTTCCATTGCCTCGTGTATGGTAGCCCTATCGTGTTCCCTCATGCTATCAAATTCATCTATGCAGCAGAGTCCGCCATCAGCTAGTACAAGAGCACCGGCTTCAAGCATCCATTCGCCTCCATCTTTGACAGCAGTAACAGTAAGTCCTGCACTAGTACTTCCGAGCCCTGTAGTAATTACAGCTCTATTACTCAACTTAGCAGCAAATTTCAAGAACTGAGATTTGCCTGTACCAGGGTCACCCACAAGAAGGATATGGGATTCTCCTCTGACCTTTGTTCCCGAGACATCAGCGTGTTGCACGCCACCTATGAGTGTTAAAGCAACTGCTAGCTTGACAGTAAAGAGTCCAAACACCTGGGGGCAGATGCCTCTAAGTATAGCATTCCTTCCCTTCAGCGGAGTGTCTTTGAATTCTTCCCAGAATTGTTTAAACTTCCTGATGATATCTTCCGGGATGTATATTTCAGATTTGAGCTCATTAGTTCTCCTGACATGGTTGGCTACAAGTACCGGCTCAAGATCACAGCGAACATCTTTTATGTCAGAGGACCATTTTGCAGTTAGAACGCCTGTGACAATCACATCATCCCCTGCATTGACCGTATCAACAAGATCATTCTTCAAAATAACACGAATTGAACGAGGAATAGCCCCTACTCCGAGCAGTTGGGTGCTTTCTTGGATTTTGATTTCCTGGTAGTCATGGTATTTGGTACTATTCTCTACAGCTTTGAACTTTGATCCTCCACAGTCTGTGGACTTGTCTGAGAGGCAACTGAATGGAGGTCTGATGGCATTCCCTGCTTCCAGCTCGGGATAAACCGGGAAGACATTCTTGCACTTTTGGCATTCATAACTCCTCTCACCTTCTACGGTCTTCACTGCCCCAGACCGAATGACTGTACCTTTGAGGGTGAGGAGTATATTCCGATGCTTAACCCTCACACGCCCAATGCTGGGAAAAGTCTCTTCATATAAACAAACATAATCCATAAGCTCACAGTATTAGGCATTTAATCTGGTCCAATTCAAGTATGCATATATTTTTCAGACAGTTTTAGAGGTATTTACTAGGTATGATAACTTGAGTTTTTCCTTCCTCCAAAAACTCAATTAATAGTGTCTGTCTGTGCTTCCATGGAGTTGAGCAAAACAGTGAAAAGTGCCCAAAAAAACTATGCATGGAATCACAGGAAACTCAACTGGCTGCAAGCATTTAGGGGAACATAATGCTACAAATGACCATAAATCTAGCATGTATAATATACCGCAAAGACAATCAGCGTTTGCTAATGCTTGTGGTAAGGATCAAATACAAACATACATAACATAGCAAGTTTGACTTATTTTGTAATTTATGTTGGTGCACCAAGATCAAATTGTAAACACTGATTGAAATGATGAATTTACAAGTTTAAAAGTTCATATAGATTTTCTAATTGAATTTGCAGAATCGTCAAACAACATGCATACTTATCGTATTGAGAAAACAAGTAAAGAAGGCTATTATACAAACAGGTAAATATAGGGTAAAACATCACAAACCTGGAAATTCGAGGGGAGATCCCCCAATATCAACCCTAATATGGACGTTCTCCTTAGCTGTAGCCCTCGATCCACCTTCCGAATCCTCAAGTATGAAACCCTAGATTCAACACCGGAACACAAAGCAAGTTATCCATTTCGTATCCCAAAACTCATAAACTCCCCCCAAAAGAGAAATTACCAAATTGGAATCGAACGTTGCTTGCCTGAGCGGATTGGGCGGCAGAATCAAATTTGGAGAGGAAAGAAGACGGTTCCGAGAACACGAGCTGAGCGAGAGAAGGATTGAAGTCTAAGAGCTCCGAAAACCTGAGGAATCGAATGCAAGTGGATCAAAAAGAGTGGTTTGAGGTTGGAGGAAGAGAAAATCGAGGGAAATGAACTTACGCGATGAATATAGGGTAATGGAGGCGAGAATCGGGGGTGAGAATGATGGATTGGAGCTGGTCGGGGTAGTAGTGGAGAAGGAATTCCACCATTGTTGCGAAGATTGCTTCGTTCCCGTCGATTGCTGATACTTCGCGGCGCATCTGCTTCTGCTGAGGGAAAGAGACGAGGGAGGAATGAGAATTTGGCGGGAACAATAAGATTATTTTTACACCCAAATGAGTAGGGCACTTTCTTTCTCACTCTCTTAGTACTCCCTATCGCTTTGGTCCGATGCGGAAGAGATTCCGCATTCCAAAATGCAGCTTCATCGCGTGGATCACTAGCCACAATCGTCGGCCACGCCGGCCAACTTTATTAAAGCTTTTCGATTGGAACATTGTTTAAGATAAAACATGTCATCTAAGTGCTAAAAATGAGGACCACTTGCTTCATCACTATAGTTACTCCTTACTTATGTTGGATCTCGTTTCAAGATGGCTAAGACTAGCCCACCCTTACCCATACAGAAACGATATTTGGACCTAAATTGCAAACCAGACCACCCGGAAAGATGATTTGATCTCACATGCCCGCATCTCCACCATTATGAGCTTCATTTATTTCGTCCGAAAAGTTAGGAATGAGCTCATCTACAACCATAAGACTACCCACGCCACTACATGTGCCCACAACATCATCAATGCCTCGAAAAATCATTTTTCTACACACTGGAAGGATAGATCTCGAGAGTCCATAGCCTGGGCCAAAATCCTTGGCATCCATCTCAATTAGTAGCCTTATTTTGTAGACTGCCCCACGCTTTTGTGCTCTACCTCGTTGTACTCCCTGGGTTAGTAGCCCCATGTACATTCTTTCTTGTTACTAATATAAATCTTTAAAAAAACAAACGTTGTAAATATTTTGCAACCGGTCTATTTCCACAGTAGAATTGGCATTAAGGTATGGAAAGTGAAAATGTATTAACTAACATATTTTGCAGATCATGATTATATTTTGGATACCATCATGATATAATAAGTATAACATATCTAAAGTAAAACTCATTCAAACCGTTTGAGATAGATTGAACGATTCAGAAGAAAGACAACGTAAAAATTTGTTTAAGAGGTTTGAAATATAATTCTTATGTATTCAGGATAATGAGATCAAATCCATTATATTTTGTTAAAAACACATATTACAAAGGATAAAAGAATAAAAAAAACGAAAAACAAAGAATTTGTAATACAAGAGGACTTTAAGTGGATATGAGAATCTTTTAATTCTCTTTGTACGTCTACAAGCAAGGTGGATCAAAGCTTTCCCGAAGCAATAATAACGACGCTCTTTTTCTTTGTCAAAGTCCGATACAGACGGACCGATAGAGCGGGGGTCGTGTGCATACGAGCGCACATGCGCATTAGGCCCAAGCCCAACACATAAACCCAACGAGGTTCCATCCTAAAACCAATTGGCAATATGAGTAGTCCACCGACCTTATATACTAGTCTCGTAGTTTTTCCATCTTTCTATGTGGGACCTTATTATCTCCAACATTTTCTCTTAGGGTTATGAGCTTTGGAGTGTGTAAGACAATGAACAATGACCGACAACTATCTCCTCTTCGCTTTTATATCTCGTTTCTTGTATCAAATTCGTTGGTTGGATTAATGATAGAAGAGATGCATCTAGCCAACTCAAATCTGGTTCATTTAATAACAGATTGTAACAAAGATTTTATGCAATATAGATAGGGCCATTGAGTCGTTCGACGCGTTACAAGCCCATGAATCACCAAAGTTGCTTTCTAGTCTTTAGGAGTTTGCTGCAAGGAAACAATTATTTTAGGCTAACATGTCAAGAAAGCAAGCAAGACAAAGAAAAGCATATCAACACAACCAAACTGTCGACGCAAAGAACAAAAAAACAACGGAAACTAAAGAAGAACCATATGTCATCTTCAAACCTAGATAGATCAAACTCTTAGTTTGTGGATAAAAGGAAAACCGTCAACATAAAAACCTACAGTACTACAACAACAATCACACAAAGCAGTTCAGGTCATAAATTGTACACCGAAATGGCGAGATTCAAAGATTCGATAACTAAAAAGAAAGAATGTTTCCTTAAATTCCGACAAGATGCGAGAGTTACGTGAATTGATACATTAATTTCTGACAAGATGTGAGAGTGGCGTAAGAATTTTTCCTATGATTATATAACTTTGGATTTTTTTAATCATACATTGAGTTTCTATTATATATTGTGGTGGTATTTCAGGTTTTGAAATTACTTTACTAATCACCTCTTGACGTTTTGTTTCCTGATTGTATATGGTTGGATCAACCTATACAATATATATACTCCTCTCCCTTATCTTTGTTGATTGGACTGATTTACTCTGCGAGTCGGGCCGACTTGCCATGTAGATTGGACTGATTAGTCATGTGTGTTCTTTTTGTACCGTATTCTTACCTTTGCTATTATGTTATATGTATATATATATAGAGAGAGAGAGTATAGATCCTATGAGAACACCCCTAACGTGTATACATGAGAACAGACTCGTAATTATTATTAGTTTTGTTACGAAGGTGCCATATCTTTTAATGTATTGTTCGTAGTTATTGTTGGTTGAATGGATTATTCGTAGTTATTACTGGATTTCTAATTATTATTATTCGTAGTTATTATTAATTATGATATCTACTCTAAATCTCAACCCTTAATACTCACCATCCAACGGTGGTAGCTCAAGAATCAATACCTAGCGGTTTGATACATAACATAATTTTTAGGTATCCGCCGTATTAAATAATATATTAATAGGTTTTGGGCAAGTTGTGTGGTCAGATGAGCGTATCATATTTTACCTTGTTTATCTTCACGGATAGTTCAACCGGTTTATGAATAAGTAACATTAAATACAAAATACTATTTATAGATCCCGACACCGCATTCAAATAGCTTCTTAGTATATTTTTTGTTGCTTCAATGATCTTCTTCGCCTTTACCGAAATTATGCCTTCATTGGAAAAACTGTGTAGCATGGTGTCAAGCTCACATTTCTAGCTCGTATAACCCACAAATACAACAAACATATTCATTCATTTAAACTTGCTAATTTGTACGACTAAAACCTAATACAAAGTTATCGGTTATCTCGATCATCATCACATCAACAAGTATTATTTCCTTCAGATTTTGTTCTATATTAGTTTGAATCTTTCTTTGGTCCTAGTTCAAATTTGGAACTTCACAAATCATTTTAAAAAATGGAAACAATCTTCATCAACAAGATAAACTTCATTTAGACACCCACACTCTTCCACATTATCATTTCATAATCACCCGTAATGAACAAAAACCTTTCACAAATGGTATCAATTCCTATCAAAATCAAGATCCAACATGCAATTCATGTAACCTAAAATCACAATAAAAGATTTAGACTATCAACACAATTGCAAATCAAAATCAAAATAAAATTACCATAATTACTTATTTATTTACTTCATTTTTGATTAAAAAAACATTAACAATATGAATATCACATCAATTCCATTCATTTAAAATATTTATGATTTATGTGAATGCGGTCAACTCTCTATATAAATATACCTTAGCATATAACACACATCTTCATTATCAGTTACCAAACAGTTCTTTCTTTCTTTCTTTCAAACACATTATTCATGGCTTCTTCTAGTGCACCAAAAAGATATGGAATGGGTAGAAAGAAGGTGAAAATAGCGAAGATGGAGAACAAAAGCAATCTCCAAGTAACTTTTTCAAAACGCAGAACCGGGCTTTTTAAGAAAGCAAGTGAACTGTGCACAATGACCGGATCGGAGGTGGGGATCCTGGTCTTCTCTCCGGGCAACAAAGTGTTCTCGTTCGGACATCCATCGGTGTCAAGGGTCATGGACGCGTGTTTTCCCGATGGGGAAAGAGATGAGTTTTTGACGAGGTACGACGAGAGTCTTGTGGATGCTTATCGGAGTTTCGACATGGTGGAGATGAACATGGAGTTGACAAGGTTGGATCTTCAGCTTGCAGCGGAGAAGCAGCGGGCGGCGGCCATTGGGGAAAGGGAAAAGATGGAGTTGCAGTGGAAGCCGCCTATTGAAAATATGACGCACCCTCAGCTTAATGAGATGAGTGCGTATCTACGTGCTTTTAGGAATGATGTGATGAGGATGACCAATGTTGTTGGTGGGATGACGGATCCGGGTTTAAACCCGGTTCAGATTCCGAGTCCGGGTATGAACCCGGTCAATAGACCAACTCTGGTTCCGGATATGGGTAACTTGGCTTTGAACTCGATGGTTGCCCTTAATCCGGATCAGAATATCTATGATCCGGATATGAACAATCCCAGTATGACCCCGATGGGTGGTCCGGATCCGGATATGGGTGATTTGGGTGTGCACGAGGGGGGTTCCGGTTTCAACCATTGGTGATTTGGCTATGAACCATAGGGTTGTTGGATGTAGGTCATATGTGTTTTACCAATGGTTTGATGATTTGAATAAGTAGTGAATGTTTCTAAATTAGATCCTTGATGGATCATGATTCATGAGCAATGCAATGTTGATTTTCTTATAGAGCATCTATTTATTTTGAGATAATCGGTGTAACATAGTTAATGGTTTCCATGGGTAAACATAAATATCTTACAAGTGAAACGTAAATGAAAATGGCTGAGATTTTATTCAAACAATGTTTAAGGGTAAATGTCCTAAATGCAAGATTTAGTTAATGTTTTGCATGGTATTTGCTTGACTTTGACGAATGCTTTTAATTATATTCCAATGCATGATTAAAATTAAATACGATGTGAAAACGAAACGGAACTAGTACGATCTCGAAAGCTTCTTCCAGACATGCCGAATAAATTATGGGTGAAATAATTAAAACAAACAAATATGTGGCCAGAAGATTCCTAACTTGGTTAAACCCAACTTAATATCCACGATATCTCGGACTTATCACATGATTCACAAGAAACATATGTCGTTATTTATTTTTAGCTTCTTTTTTTATAACCCTAATTACTATCCATATTATTTGTATATAGTCTAGATTTGCATGATATTATGGTTGAATTTATTAGGTTTTGCGATTTTGGCTGTTTATTTGTCCTTCCATTAATTGTAGGTGTTCGAGGCAATATAAAACATCTTTTGGAGATAAATGAGATTAATGCCTACATCAAGCTAAATTCTCCCTATGACCGTTGTGGTTTTCGTGAAGGCCGAATCAATTGAGAACCAAGAGATAAAGAAACAACTCAAAAATTTCATCAAGGTTGTAGAAATCTCAATTTTTTAGCATATTCCCTGTGAACTAAAAGTTTGTAGTACTTTGACTTACCATCTAAAGTACTACTCGTGGGTTTTTTGATTCTAACCACAACAACGAGAATTCAGTTTTATTGAAGTATATAAAAGCTGTAAAAAAAAATTTCGATCGGCCCGACTTGTGTACATGTCGGCCCAATCGACCACCTGTTAGCCAAAACTCTTAAGTAAAAGTAGACCTAGAAATCATCCAAGTACAACTCTCACATCTTGCACTGGATGATTGTCGGACTGCCATAACGTATGCATTAAGACATATAATCAAATGATAAACATAACCATAACCATAAACATCATAAATCATCATGCAAGTTGGGGTCTCTATACCCAAAGTAACAAGAATTTAGTAAGACATACTTACTAAACTTCAAACTTTAATACTAAAGGAAAACAAGACCGATCGAGCCGACGAGAATGAAGATTGGTTCGGCTGATGGGGAGCAATTGGGTCGATTGATGGGGAGCGATTGAGCCAATTGGTCCAATCTCCCATCTATGAGGATATTGAGTTTGAATTGAAAACAAAACTAGATAGAGTAATATTGCTACCAAACCTTATTTATAAAGAGGAAATGTAATATTTATAGGGTTTGATGTTAATTATACTAAACCCTATCCTTAAGTAGATAAAAGCTAAAGACGTCCAATCGGAAGGGCTAAAAGATAGCCCAAAATAAAAAAAGATAAAGAGATTGAAAGAAAACATAAAATTGTATCCTCTAGCAAAGGAATAATCTCGATCAACCTGATCCGGTTGACTTAATTACGTGCAAACCATGTTTGGATAAGTCAATCATATGATGGAGGAATAGTTTCTTTGTTTGCACGCGAGAGTTACATGAATTGATACATTAATTTCCTACAAGATGTGCCAGTTGCGTAAGAATGTTTACTTCATAATATGACTATTATAACTTTGAATATTTTTAATCATATATTGAATTTTTATTATGTATTGCGGTGGCAATTCAAATTTTGAAATTACTTTATTAATCACATATATTGATGTGTTCTTTTTGTATTGTGTTCTTACCTTTGTTATTTTGTAATATATATATATATATATATATATATATATATATATATATATATATATATATATATATATATAACACTTTGATTAGCACTTAATTATAAAAATCATTACATCAATATCTCCGAGTTCGATCCTGACCTTATACCATGACCAAATGTTGTAATCATATGCGAAATTTAAGGCTCAAGTTTGAACCTTCATCAATTTTCAAACGTTGTTGTACTCCGTAACAACCAATTGCTTTTCATCTCTAGTCCTCACTTTTACCTAATTTATCTCGCGATCGTCGACTTCTTTAACAGCTCAAAACCATCCACGATCGGATCAAATAAATATGACTCTTTATTTATAATAAATAATCTCATTGTACTTCACAACCTATAAA
Organism: Fagopyrum esculentum; assembly: GCA_033239045.1. NCBI lineage: Eukaryota > Viridiplantae > Streptophyta > Magnoliopsida > Caryophyllales > Polygonaceae > Fagopyrum > Fagopyrum esculentum. The sequence continues at coordinate 4,313,966 of BSUD01000001.1, forward strand.
CATTGTCAAACTACATGAGCATATTTCACCGGTTTATTAGCGTAAAGATATATCGTTTTATGACGTATCTCTATAAGACATATATGTACGTGAGATATTGCGAGAGTAATGTAGCTATGATAAAGCTACTAGGTAACCGGTTGATTATGTGTTATTGAGCAAATGCTATGTCCTCCGTATTAAATAAATAGGAGGTCTCCCGTAAGTTTTTTTTATTTTTTTGAAATGTTTATTGTATTGAGAATGGATTTACAAGCTGGGATCAGAACACTAGTTCGGGATTACATAATTCGAGAACAAAGATCAAGAGCAACATATCAGTAGTCACAACATGGTGAGGGATTTGCTGCCTCAGTCAAGGCGAAGGTTCAGCAGCCCAGCAGATTGAAGGGAGTTGGAAGATCGGTCCTTCCAGGAGGCTTCAAAGTGGAGCTTGATGGACTTAATGATGTTGGCCGCGCAATCAATGGCTCTTGTGAATTCCTTGTTGTATATCATGTTGTTACGTGCAGTCCATACGTGGTAGATGAAGGAGATAATAGAGGCAATCCTAATGCAGTCAATCAGCTTCATGTTACGAGTAGTATTGGAGCTCAGCCAATTCCAAATGTTAGCCAGATAGGGGGCTGGGAAGGGTGTTCTAGTCCATCTTGACACTATGTCAAGGACCAGGGACCCGTAACTACAATGAGACCATAGGTGATCGTCATTTTCCGATGCACTCTTGCAAAGCATACAAATGTCATTGTCGATCAGGTTCCAGGCTTTGATCCTTGCCAATGTGGGGAGTCTTTTGAGGGCAGCAATCCAGGCAATATAGCTACATTTAGGAATGTTGGAGCGGAGCCATATTGCATGGAAAGGGTTCGGAGGCCCAGGGGGTGGAGTGGGCTTGAATAAGGCATATACTTGCTTATGGGAGAATGAGCCGTTCGAGCTAGCAAGCAAGTTTCCACTCCCACCCATGGCCTGAATGTCATTACGGATGTTAAGTAGGCTTTTCCAGAATGCGCTATGGTGGGGTTTTGGCCTGCAGTTCCATATACTATAGTTCCCTTTGAGAGTGTGTTTTGCAAGCCACTGAGTCCACATGTTGGTGTCACCTCTATCAATATCGTAGATAAGTCGAGAGAGGGCAACCTTGTTTCGAGTATGCAAGTCAGGGAACCCCAGTCCACCGTTGGATTTAGGGGAGCAAATGGTATGCCAGGCAATCAAAGCTCTCTTACTGTTCTCAATGCCTGACCAAAAGTAAGAGCGAATGAGCCTATTGATCATGCTTATGACCTTGGCAGGCAGCGGAAACATGGTACTCCAGTAATAATTGATGGAGAAGAGAATGGACTTCACAAGCTGGGCTCTCCCAGCATACACTACTACAAAAAGTGGAAAATAAACCGGGCGTTTGCGAGAATATACTCCGGACTACCACCGGGTTAAAGGTTAGGGCGATATTTGGTCCACCAACTTTATACCCCGGGCGTTTGGTAAAAAATATCCGGGTTATTTTTCTCTTTGGATTTTGGTACTAACGATGCCAACCGAGATATATTCTATCAAACAACCCGGCAAACTTATACCCGGGATATTTGAAAATGTCACATAACCGGATATGGGCCGGGTTATTTGACAAATTTAAATCAGCCGTTTATTTTAATAATAAATAACCGGATATTGGGAAGCGGGTTATCCGATACCAACAAATAACCCGGAGGTTAGGATCCGGGTTATTCGACTATATGACCACCAAATAATCCTGACAATGAAGATCTGTGTTATTTGGTATAAAATTTATTATGAGACCATTGTACAGAATGTAACCCGGATATAATGTCCGGATTCTATACTTATTTCATGTCTTTCAAAAATTGTACCTGTCCCAAATGCAAAAAAAAAAACCCCGGAAGCAACCAATTCCATTCACACACATTATTCAAAGTCATGTACTTACTTAACTCAAAACATCATCGTTTTGTGATCACCAATATCACATCCGAATTGAAACTGGGACACATTCTTAAACTAAATGTCACCAAGTAAAGTTTTAAATATTCACAATCTTCAAAAGAAATATTTATCGTGCTAGCAATGCACATCAACTAGAAGATAATCGATGATGAAATCTGCACTGTTTTTGCCGGAGAGGTCATGAAGCCTTACAATAGATCAAATTTTCAATCTCGTCATCTTCACTGCTTTAAATCTTCCTGGGGAGCACAATAACACCAATTTTTGGATAGTTACAAAGTGAAAGATATATGGAGCCTTATGCGAAATAGTCTCAAATACAAAATATATACTAGAAGAGAAGGACATTCAATGCAATATATGGACATGTCAAACATTTGTTCATGAAACCAAAGAACAACACTCTAGGGTTGATTTCAATCTGTCCAAATAATGTATTGGAGGTCGGAACACACAATCCAAATCCAAATCATAGAAATGCAATCAAAGTTTCGAATTTCATACCTAAAAGATTAGTTGAAGCAAATATTCCAACCACTTCATACAAATTTCTTCAATTTCATCATATGAGTAAGTATCTTTTTTCCCATACCACTAAAAAGATATCAAAAACTAACTCAGCCCCATGATTATAATATTTCAATGAAAAGCAAAAATAATATTAAAATTTGTCTAAACATACAATCTTTGGGACACTGTGACCTCTTCTTAATATGATCTCGCGCATAAATCTCAACACATAATATCCACAATCATTCAAGTTCGGATTATGCGGACACTGCAGCTCACGAAAAAACATATATTAAACTAGTGATACATATTACGTCAAATGTAAATGTTTGAGCCTTATAACTGATTAAAAAAAATGAGAAGATATGAGGATTAACCTTTATGGCCTACCACAAAGTATTTCTTCGAGGTTTTTTTAGTCCCAAACTAGTGTATATTAAATTATAAACCCTACACAATAAGGTACTATATACGAAATTACTTATCTTTAGATAATAGTAGAAAAAACTTACAAATCAACTAATTGCTCTGCATCATCATTTTGTTGTCCATGCAACGAGTCAATACAATATGCAAACCCTTTGGGAGGGTGTAAAATCAACAACACCCAATGATTCCTACACTTACACAGATAAGTAATTATTTATAAGAGCGTATGCACATACAAAAGGAATAAATAGAACAATACTAACCCAAAATAGTATGGAGCAAAAAATATTCGGTTTTCGATATCGCCTTTCATGGCCCCAACAATATAAGTAGCTTGTTCTTTGATTCTCATACCACCACGACTTTTGGAAGAAATTAACATTGGACAAAGAAATCCGAATGTTTTACTTGATTGACAATGGGTCTCCGAAAGAAATCTACAATGATAAAATAATTTAAGCATGAAATAAAGAAAAATAGATTAAGTTAAATCTAGTGAAAACTAACCTCATATATATTGGTATATGACAGATTTCTAGCTCTTGCTTGTCCAACCAAATCTTAATTTCATTCTTGCCAATGGAGATATCAAGATTTGATCGGTTGAAAACCTCCTCGGGAATTTTAATGTGTTGAGTAGAATCATCAAAAAAATCATCTAGCAACCAACGAAATTCATCGACGAAAATTGAAACTGAACCTTTATCCTTTGGTTCGGGAGAAGGTTCTTTGGTTAAGGCCTTTGCCTTTTGCTTGTTGCTCAATTTTTTTGCGGCGCTCTTCTGTTCCTACTCAATTAAACATTGTCCTTTCGTCCTTATAAATTTGTAAAGCAAAATAGTAGGATATTGTAATTCGACTATGCACATAAGATGAAGAAATTTGACAGACTACCATGATGGGAAACACATGGCATCCAATATTAAGAAGCAAAAGATACAAGCATTTGGAGTCAAAATATATATAAATAGCATTTCATGTTAGTGTATATCTCTAACCTCATCCAAGAGTCCCCAGCTTCTGATGCGCAACTGGCCTTTAGGGGGAAAGAATGAAAGACTTGTCTCTAGAAATGCCCACTTTAACTGCAAAAGAAGAAGCAAAATTCTGGTTAAATGATAACTCTTTTTAGTTGTAGGAGAAAGATGATCTACTTATACATATATAATATTTATGTCTATACAATATGAATAAATTTATTTGTGTTGGAACCAACAGTTGGTCTCCAACCAAGTAAGTGAAAAATCATTTAAAAGTTCTTGTTGATTCTTACATCAAAATATAATTTTAGAAAGTCGTTGAATCTTCTTAATACTCCTCGAAACGTTGTTATACACTTATACCTTCAGGTGACTGACCACCAACTTGAACCCAGTAAAACCGTCCCATAAAAATTTCAAAAAGGATCATGCCATGAATCATGAACATCTTAAATAATCAAACATTGTGCATTCCAAGAGGTTTTTCCTTTGTTTGATTAGTGTGGTGTGTTTATCTTCTTGTCTAACAGTATGCATCTTCTGAACTCTTTTGTAATATCCTCAAATTTGAAGCCAAAGGCATACTCTGATGTGTTTGAAATATGTGCGGGATCACAACAAGTTTTAGATACAAGTGTTCTAAAGTAAGTTACGGAAAGAGCAGATAAATAATAAGAAGAATTAATAGCAATGATGACAATAAAAAGTTTGTGCAAGTTAACACTGAGAAACACCCATTCTGGATTTGAACTTAGATTTTTTACAGTAAAGTAATGTAAATGAGATTCATCCATCAAAGATATCTTGATGACCGTGAAGATCTAAAACCTTAAAATTTGATTTGTCAAAAGCATAAACAAAAGCTTCATTCATAAATGAATAGGCTATGACGTTGTGGTAGTGTTTGTCAAATTTAGATTTTACTTATAAAACAACTAAAAAATTAGACATATTAATAAAAAAATATATGCAAAAGTAAGCAATTTCAATAATGTTTTAAGGAAAAAAAGCATGCCCTTGATTTCCATTCCTGATGTATACAAATGATGAACAAAGTTCTAAGTTAAGCTTGGTTAATGGCACAACAATATCACACAATCCAAGTTCATCCGTGCCTTCTGCAACTAATTAGCAAGCTACAATCTATAAAGAACAGAAGAAGAGATACAAGTATTTAACAAAAGAAGAAGTTAAATGGAGTAATTGATACAAACCTCTCGGAGAAGGGGTGTTGGGGGTGATTGGCCGACTAAACAAGGCCGAGGCGGAGGCGAGGCGACGTTCGGGAGATTGGCGAAACCTAGGTTGCAGTTGGAGCGTACGGGTCAGGGCTAGGGCTAACGTGTTGAATGATCTCAAGCATCGAATCGCACGGATGGTCACAATCTTTTACAGTCAAATTGGATGACCCGAGGTGCCTCCCGATTGCCAACCCAGCGTATAACGAGATGTAGAGCGTTGTAGCGGACCCAAGCTTGGTGGTACGTTACTCATGTTTAAGAAGACGTTTATGAAAGATGATCTCCAAGGAGAACTGATTGGTCCAGAACCACTCTCCGACAAGTCTGGACGGGACAAGCGACACCATTGCAGCTTCCGCCGGTAAACTGTATCGCCCATTAGAGAGCTTATCGCAAAGAGACCCATGGGCTAAGCTTCCGCTGTTCGGCCGTAATCTCCATTAGAATGCCGGAGGCAAATTGTAGACAAAATTTCCCTAATTTGCAGCGGTTAGGGTTTCCGGAGGAGTCAATTGTAGAATTGGGATGGCAGAAATGGAGGGGAGAAGTGGAAGGCCCATGCTTTTAAGATAAGAGTATAAGACCAAAAATAAGAAGAAAAAAATATGAAGAAAAAAAAAAGGTCGAATAACTTGAACAATATTAATTAAAATATTAGTCTTTTAAGTTAAGACTAAAAAAAGGACGGTTAGTCTGGCCCGAACATCCAGACGGATACAGACATGATTAGAAGTCCGGGACGCGGGCTTAGTCCGGACATCCGGACAAAAGAAAATTAGAAAAGCTCGGTTCGGATCCGGCCCGAACCCGGATAGCATCACCTCTAGAGAGGATAGAAGGAGGCGAGAGAAGATGAATTGGAAAGAGATTTGGGTGTGAAAATAGGTGCTGCTCTTGAAATCCTAATTGTCATGGTTCCGTTGCATCACAAGGAGCAATTGTGAAGAATAGTTTATAGTATTTTTTACCCAAATATTTTCGTATGGCGCCAAATAGTTTGTTTGTCGGCGTCAACGACATAAGCGTCGCCAATGGTCCCTTCTCTTAGCCCCGATAAAGATTAACCGACGCCAATTACATGACTATTAGCGACGATTCTATTCCACCGACGCCAATAATTGGTATTTTTGCCACGTTGATGTGGCCGTCGCTTTGCCGTCGCCAACATACGTGTCTATTTGAATTATTTTTTGTAGTGAAGTGCGTGAAGAGGCGGATATGAATTAACAGTCATTGTAACGGATCAGATATGTAGAAGAGACGGAGAGAGTTGAGAGATAGATACATACCCACAATAACAAAAGGAAAATCTGGAATCGAGCTTGGAGGATCGCAGATTCGTCCTAAACGCTAGTCGGAGGCAACAGAGATTGAGAAAAGAGAAAAGTCGTCAATCGCCGAGACTCGACAACGATGCAAGAGAGTTGGAGAGAGCAGCGACATACCGAGCCAGGTCTAGTCGCCGGAGGAAGATCCGACAGTGGTCGGAGACATCAGTTGTCACAAGTCGCTCGGTCTTCGCTAGTCGCCTGTCGCTTGTCGCCAGTCGAGGTTGAAAAGTAAAGTTTTTTTTTTACATATATTCTGGGCGTTTTGATGAATTTACAAATTTAACCTACTATATAACCCGGTGGTCAAAGATACCGTGTTATCAATAATTTATATAATCCGGATATAACAATGTTCGCGTTATTTATATACCTCTTGCCTAATTTTACATATCTTTATAACCCGGGTATTACAACATCCGTGTTATTATAGGTTTCCAAATTAAATTATTTAAAAAATCTAATTTTATACCTCATGATTTATATGCCCGGGATATATTGTAAGGGTTATAAACACATTTTTGTAGTAGTGATAAGAAAGTGACTTCGCACTCCATGATTGAATACGCTTTGTAACTTTGTGGATCAAGGGAGTGTAGTTATTAATTAATAGTCTGTTGCTCCCAATCGGGACTCCCAAGTAGAGAAAGGGGAGATTACCAATGGCCATACCCGTTATGTTAGAAGCACGCATAATCTCATCCTCCTTCATACCTCCAGTAAAGAGCTCTGACTTGGACATGTTGATTCTGAGTCCCGAGGCATCACCAAAGGCATCAAGCGTGTCTTTTAGAATTTTGATGGAGCATAGATCCCCTCGACACAGCATCAAAAGGTCATCAACAAATGTGAGGTGGGTGATAGCTGGGGAAGTACATTTCGGATGAAAGTTGAACTCCGGGTTTGAAGTGCTTGACTGAATCATTTTGGTGAGGAACTCCATCACAATCACGAAGAGAGGTGGAGAGAGTGGGCAGCCCTGCCTTAACCCACGTCCACCAGGGAAATGCCCACGTAATGAGCCATTTATGTTAACCGAGTATGTAGCGGTTGAGATGCATTCTTTTATCAGCCCAATAAAGTGGTCCGGGAAGCCCATTTTATGTAGACAGTGAATGATGAAAACATGGCTAACTGAATCGAATGCCTTTGAGATGTCCACCTTCATGGCTGCCCTGGGTGATAGGTGCTTCCTCCCGTATTTATTGAGCAATTCTTGGCAGACAAGTACGTTGTGTTTGATCGATCTCTTGGAAACAAACGCACTTTGGTTGAAACTGATGATTCTAGGAAGCACTGGATTTATCCTGGCTGAGAGTATCTTGGATATCATCTTATAGATCGTGTTACAACAAGAAATAGGCCTATAGTCTGATGGGACAAGGGGTCGGTCATGCTTAGCAATAAGGGAGATGGATGCATGATTCACCTGCTTCAGTAGTTTACCATGGGTAAAGAAATCCTGTATTGCATTCGTGACATCTAAATTGATGATATCCCATGTAGACTTGAAAATTTTTGAGCTGTAACCATCCGGCCCCAGAGCCTTATTGTCACCAATACTGAAGAGCGCCTTTTTAAGCTCGTCAGGAGTAACCCTCATGTTCAAAGTATCAGCCTCCCTAGTGGTTAGAGAAGGAAGGATAACATCAGGAATAGTTGTCAGGTTCACAAGGCTTGCTCGACTGAGTGATTGTTTGAAGTGGTTAACAAAGACCATATCGATAGTTCCTTGATCATAGGTGATAGTCCCATCAGTGAGTTGCACAGACTTGATGCTATTGAAGCTCCTTCGTGATTTAATACTCCTGAAGAATACTGAGGAACATTGATCACCGTATGCAATCCAGTTTGCCTTAGCAAGCTGGGCCATTGTTATGTGTAGGTTGTTATAGCTCTCCTTCAGTGCGTTTGAAAGGTGTCTTTCTTCTTCCTGGAGCTCAACGTTGTGTGGTGCTGTTTGGAGCCTTGTCTGCTTCTCAGTGAGCTTGCTTTGATGATCTTGAATCCTGGAATGGAGCTCTTCAAATTTGGTACTTGGAAATCTTTTGAGTAATGGCTTAAGCAATTTCAGCTTTCTTGTGAGTTTGAACATAGGGTTCCCATCAATCTCAGTATCCCAAGCACGAGACACCGTATCCAGGAAGGACTCATGGCTAATCCAGGCATTGTTAAATCTGAACGGGGCATTCCTATTAGCATTAATCTCCTCAGTAATGAGAAGGCCTGGAGAGTGATCCGAGACAAGGGCATGATCAAAATGAGCCTTGGAATGGGGGAAGAATGCATGCCAAGAGGTATTAGTGATGATTCGGTCCAGTTTGCACCAAATCCGAGAGCCAATATGCTTGTTGTTCCATGTAAACTTACAGCCAGAATAAGGATGATCAGTGAGGATGTTCTGCTCAAAGCAATTAGCAAGTTCATCCGAGGCTTGTGTTATTGTAGGGAGGCTATTTGTGGTTTTTTCATCCGGAGAAAGTGTGACGTTAAAGTCCCCCATCAATGCCCAGGGGGTAGAATGATTGAGCATTCTAATAGTTGAGATTGTGGACCAAAGGTCAGCTCGATCAACTGGTGAGTTATGAGCATAAACAAAGGATAACTCGACCTGGGCGGATTGATTGGGATTCGATAAGGGGTTGGAGATCATACAATGGATGATTTGATCAGTTTTGAAGATGGGGGTGAGATGGAGTTTAGCCGGGTTCCACCAGACCCATATCCGACAGTTGTGGGATATAGAGCCATTAGAGAAATGGTTCCAGGAGGGAAGCAGGAACTTAGAGATTCGCATCTCGTTGCTAGATCGAAGCCTAGTCTCGAGGATAGCCAGAAGGTCAAGATTTTGCAACTTTGCAAGGGATTGAATAGCTTTTTGTTTTGCAGGGTCGTTTAGTCCCCTAATGTTCCAAGAACAAGCTCTAATTATCATGGAGACTTGCGGAGTTATCCCTGGAGGCACTTGCTTCCAGGACAAGATCAGGGTGAGCATTTCTGAGGCTAGATGATTGAGGGATTGTATTTAAGGAAGAGCTGGCTCCAGCGAGGGGGTTCTTCTCAGCAGGAGCACAGGGAGTTGCTTTACTAGTAGGCTCAGGGAATGAGCTCACCATCCCAACAGGGAGGGTGGAATTTTCCAGTGCGTTCAGGTTTAACCCTTTATTTAAAGGCAGACAAGGGGTAGAATGGCTAGTAGAAGGTTCAGGGCTGGCATGCCCCACAGACACAGGAGCAGCTTCTGGGGACTCCTGAGTCAGCTGGCGATCGGTCGGCTTTGGGAGTATTCTGTGTGAGTAATGGGGAGTTGGGAGGATGGGAATAGAATTAGGGTTAGGGTTTGGGTTTTTCCTTGTTGAGGGGTTATAGGTTTTTGGCTTCGGAGCAGCATAACTTCCCCTTTGCAAATCTTTATTCACTCTGGGCTCCTTACAGTTATGTCCAAACATCTTGCAAGTTGAATATCGAGGAGGCAGCCATTCGTAGGAGACTTTCTGAATGAATGAAGTACCATTCGTTCCAGTCAAAGTGACCTCTCTCAGCAGAGGGCGAGAGGCCTGAATCTCCACCAGTATGCGTGCAAAGCCCAAACAATCTTGATTCGCAGAGCAAGTGTCCGTTAGAATTGGATTTCCAATGGCGGAGCCAATCTTCGCTAGCATGTTCTGGGACCAGAACCTGTAATCCAGTCCATGAAGGGTGATCCATATTGGCAAGGAGCTCAGGCTTGAGTAGTCGAGCGGAAGGTCAGTAGTCCATCTCTTTAGCATCATGGTTGTTGTTCCATACGTGGCCCAAGGGCTTCCCGCAAGTATAGTATTAAGATCTTCTTCGTTTTCAAAATGGAACACAAAGATCCCGTTATCGTTTCGAAGGATTTTTGGCTTGTTGATAGTGTTCCAGTTGTCCATGACGAACTTGCTCATGCGTTGGAAAGAGATAGGGCCACCAAGTGGGAAGCCCACGATCGAGAGCTGCCATTTCCTTGTTGTTTCATCTATATCTTCGTCAGTGAAGGGGATCAATCCAGATTCGAGCCCAGGGGTGTATGATAGCGGGACATGGTTCGATCCAATATTCCCCATGTCTCCCGTAAGTTGTTTGGTCAACTAAGCATATCATGTTTTATTCATGATATGACATATGGTTGTTAGTTAGCGTGTTGAGTCGGATACAAAAAACCCTGTTTTTACACTAATAAATCGTTGGTTTCCTTGAATCTTATTTATCTTCATGAATAGTTCAACTAGATTATATAAGTAACAGTAAATACAAAACACTATTTTTAGATCCCGATACCTCATTCAAATAGCTTCTTAGTAAAATTGTTGTTGCTTCAAAGATCTTCTTCGTCTTTACCAAGTTATGCCTTCGTCGTCAAAAATGTCTAGCATTGTTTTAAACTTATTTTCGAGCTCGTATGACCAGCGTATAAAACAAACATATCCATTCATTCATTCATTCATTCATTCATTTAAGCTTGCTAATTTGTACGACTAAAATCTAATACAAAGTTCTCAGTCGTCTCGATCATTATCGCATAAACAAGTAATATTTCCTTCAAATAGTTTTCTATATTAGTTTGAATTATTCTTTGGTTGTAGCTTGAATTTTGGAACTTCACAAATCATTCTAAGAAATGGAAACAATCTTCATCAACAAGATAAACTTCATATAGACATTCGCACACCTCCACATTATCATTTCATAATCATCCGTAGTGAACAAAAACCTTTCACAAATGGTATCAATTCCTATCAAAATTAAGACCCAAAATGCAATTCATGTAACCTATAATCACAATAAAATATTTAAAATTGCACAATCACAATACAAATAAAGTTACCATAATTACTTATTTATTTCTGACTTAAAACAAATTTACTTCATTTTTCATTAAAAAAAACATTAACTATATACACATCACATCAACTCTATACATTTAAAATATCCTGTTCACACTTAATTGTCATTTAAAATATATCTATATAAATATAAGCTAACATATAACACAAACCTTCATTATCAATCACCACATAGTACTTTCTTTCGAACACATTATCCATGGCTTCTTCTAGTGCACCTCAAAGAAATGGAAAAGGTAGAAAGAAGGTGATAATGGCGAAGATGGAGAACAAAAGCAATCTCCAAGTAACTTTTACAAAACGCAGAAACGGACTTTTCAAGAAAGCAAGCGAACTGTGTACACTTACTGGATCGGAGGTGGGGGTTCTAGTCTTCTCTCCGGGCAACAATGTGTTCTCTTTCGGACATCCATCGGTGTCAAGGGTCATGGACATGTGTTTCCCCGAAGGGGAAAGAGATGAGTTATTGATGAGGTATGACGAGAGTCTCATGGATGCTTATCGGAGTTTCAACATGGTGGAGCTGAACACGGAGCTGACAAGGGTGAATCTTCAGCTTGAAGCGGAGAAGCAGCGAGCGGTGGCCATTGGAGAAAGGGAGAAGATGGAGTTGCAGTGGAAGCCGCCTATTGAAAATATGATGCAACCTCAGCTTAATGAGATGGGTGCGTGTCTACGTGCTTTTAAGGATGCTGTGATGAGGATGACCAATGTTGTTGGTGGGATGACGGATCCGGGTTTAAACCCAATTCAGATTCCGAGTATGGGTATGAACCCCGTTGATAGACCAACTCCGGTTCCGGATATGGGTAACGTGGCTTTGAACTCGATGGATGTCTTGAATCCGGATATGAACAATCCCAGTATGACCCCGATGGGTGGTCCGGATCCGGATATGGGTAATTTGGGTGTGCACGATGGGGGTTCCGGTTTCAATCATTGGTGATTTGGCTATGAACCATAGGGTTGTTGGATGTAGGTCATATGTGTTTTACTAATGGTTTGATGATTTGAATAAGTAGCGAATGTTTTTAAATTAGATCCTTGATGGATATATCATGATTCATGAGCAATGCAGTGTTGATTTTCTTATAGAGCATCTATTTATTTTGAGATAATCGGTTTAATAAAGTACTTCTGTTTAATGTATTCAGATTAAGGGTCCGTTTGGTTCCGACTCCGGAAACGGAAACGGAATGGAAACGAATTTAGTCCATTTGTATATCCTTATTCATGAAGTTTTGTGGAATAATTCCTTGGGGATTAATGGAAAATGCACTTGCTCCCTCACATTTTGTTACCCTATAGGGTATCAAAAGTAATCAAATTCTACTCCAATTCCTTTAAACCCCAAGGAATGATTCCACAAACTTTCATGAACAATGGTATACATATGGACTAGATTCGTTTTCATTCCGTTTCCGATTCCGGAGTTAAAACCAAACGGGCCCTAAGTCTCTATCTTAATAACTAATTAAGAAAGATATTAATTGAGATAAATTTATATAATTAGCCTAAAGAAAGGAAGGGTTGGTTGTAACTGAACTCGGATAACTTAAATCGAATAATTGAATTCGATAATTAAGAGGACTATTTTACTAACTATTAATCCATTTATCTTTGATCCTATGACTATTGAAATTGAGTAAATTACCTAACTTTTTTCTTGACTAAGGATGTCTCACAATTGAGATGTGTTTGTTAAATAACGTGTCTTTACCTTAAAGTAATTTAAGGACCCGTTTGGTTTTAAATCCGGAATCGAAAACGGAATGAAAACAAATCTAGTCAATACGTATACCCTTATTCATTATAATTTTTGGAATCATTCCTTGTGCTTTGTAGTAATTGCATGAGAGTTCGATTACTTTTGATACCCTATAGGGTAACAAAATGTGAGGAAACAAGTGCATTTTTCATTAAACCATGAGAATGATTTCATAAAATTTTATAAATATGGATATACATATGGACTAAATTCGTTTCCATTCCGTTTTCGTTTCCGGAGTTGAAACCAAACGGACCCTAAATGGTTTATGAGGTTTTTAAAGCGTATATGAACTTCTTTGAGTTATGTTCATTGAGCTCAAGTTACTATCTAACTCTATTTACTACACCCAAATGTTAAATGTGTTCATTTGGTACGTAGGGTCGTTGCACTATTCTTGTAATTTTCAATTAAATTTAGATTAAAATCTCATAAATTTATGTATTGGATTTTAGATTGTGTCCTTGTGCATACGCCACACTAATTAGTTTGTGATATTTTAACTTAGTATCAAAATGATTTTTCTAATAACTCGACGTCCATTAATGTTAATTAATCTTTTTATATTCGGTGAGTTTAATATGTGGAGAGTTTGTACGTAAAGTGAACCTACATTTAAGTTTTTCGGGATTTCATACTAAAAACCAATTGACAATAGGAGGAGAAGCCCTAAAACTTATATGTTAGATTCACGTATTATCATATTGTTAATGTGGGACATTTCCACACTCAACACGTACCCCCTCAACACTGTTGCAAACATGATCATTTCATATTGTCAATATGAGACATTTCCACACTCAAAACTTATATGTTAACTTTGTGATTGATGTTTGTATAGGATAGATTACATAAGTGCATGCAATAGTATTGACTTGTAATAGCTCCTAGGTCTAGTTTGGTTGGGTTAAGGTTACTAATGCTTGTTGTAGCTGACTAGTGTAGCACTCGTTGCCGGTTCATTGGACCCTGGTGGCTTGGACTCACTAGGAAGTTGTGGCACGTGTTGTTTCCTTATATTTGATATGTGAAGGTGGCCTTGTTGCATGAGATGTTGTCTTCTGGACAGCCGCTTGTGTTATTTGTTGGACCGGGTTCGAGCTGTGATGATTATCTTCAGAGTTTGGCTTGGTTTGAAACCGCTTAAATGAAACGATGCGTTTGGGCTTTGACGAGGAGGTATATAAGCAACAACCTACCTCATCTAACCCTAAGCGAGATTGCAGCCCTTGCCGCTGAGAGAAAAAGAGAGAGAGTTCCTCTGAGAGAAAGAGAGAGAGAGAGCGATCGAAGAGAAGTCGGAGGTGGTTCGCTAGGGTTTGAAACGTTCTTCCTCACCTACACCTCTCCAGAAGAAGATCTTCCGATTGAAGATAGTAAAGCTTGACAGAAAGCTTTGCTTAGCCTCATAGGGGCTATTTCTGTACCTTGTTCTTCGTATCTTCCTTTGTTCTTGCTTGTTCTAGATATTGGTCTTTTACATGTTGATCTTGCGTGCACCTTTGTAATCGAACCTATATTGTAATCGTCTTGAATGCCTAGTAAAAACCGGGATCGGACCTCCCCTCTTGAGGTTCCGCAGATGTAGGGTTTTTTAACACCTGAACTGCGTATCAACTTTGTGTGTCGATCTTTCCTTTTTGATATATAATCTTGATCCCATAATAATCATTCTACATATATGTTAGATTCACGTATTATCATATTGTCAATATGAGACATTTTCCCACTCAACCCTCCCCTCAACACTCTTGCAAACATAACATTTCATATATCTCTTTTTGATGCGAACATCAACAAAGCATGCATGAATAGCTTTATGAGCACGTCTTGCCGATGAAGTAGTTCACAACCTTACCCTCACGGCACAAAAATCTATCGTTTCACCTTTTGATTCATGTCATACAAATTAAGTTAATCACCTAAAATGAATTTATTTCTTACAAATTCTAAAAATGTATAAGCTGAATTATTTCCTTTAGAATGTAAGCAAATATCATATCTACTCGGATTTTTAAACTCAAGATCTTACAAGTAAAAACTTACAACGGATCTTGACTCTAGTGAACAACAACCTCACCCCATCATGATACAAATGTGTAAAATCGTAGATTAATTTGAACTGAAACTGATGATCTTTATTCACATAAGAATCGGTCTATATATGTACACATATACGCTTACAAATATAACTAAAGATATGTAAGGACAATAACAACATGACACCTTGCGATTCTAATATGTCTTACCTTATTTTATCTTGTCATTCTTCATCAAGCCGGAGGTGGCGTTCATACAACTTCGAACTTGGGTCAATAACGTGTTGAACCGCAAAGGGCCAATTGGTTTTGTCATCAAATCTACAAGCTGATCGGTGGACCTTGTGAAGAATTTTTTTAATGACCTTTTGCAATTGATTCAAGACTTTGTGACAACCAATCTCTAAATGCTTATTCTTCTCATGAAAAACCGGATTAGTAACTATGTGAATGGCTGACATGTTGTCACAAAGAAGCCTCACATGATAGGGATGAAAGATCCCAAGTGATGTCAAAACTGATTTCATCCACACCAGCTCGCAAGTAGTAGCGACCATTTCCCTATACTCCGCCTCAACGGAAGATCGGAAGATCGCAATAGTTACTTGTTTCTTCGTCTTCCGAGATATAGGAGATGTCCCAAGGAGTATGTTATAGCATGTAGTAGATCTACACATCAAGGGGCTGACAACGTAGTCCATCCAAGTTGCAAAAGCCTTGAAGAGATAGATCACTAGGGCTAATATGAAGATACCCTATGAAGGAGCTATTTTTAAATATCGGACCACTCGAGTCACAACTTCCCCATTTGACTTATGTGATGACTACATGTGATGAGATAAGATGTGAAATGAATAAGACAATTCCGGATAATGGTTAAATAAATCAACTGACCAACAAGTCCACATTAGGGTTGGGGAGCTAATAGAGTAAGACTTTTATCCAGCTAAAGACCATGATTGGTGTTGAACGTCCATCTAGTAAATCTACCAATTACGGATGCAAGAAACATCATTAGGGTTGTATGAGCTAGTAGGGTTTTAATGTTGAACCCGAAGGTAGGTTGTAGGAGGTAAGAAAGACGAGTTCGGAGGAGGAATTGTCGGAATTTGATAAGGGGAATTATACATGATTATATGCGGATTGTGATCCATCGGTGATAACTCAAGAATCAATACCTACAAGTTTCATACCAAACATATTTGTAAGTATCCGCCGTATTAAATGAATAAGAGGTTTCGGGCAAGTTGTGTGGTCAACCGAGCATATCGTTTACCTTGTTTATCTTCATGAATAGTTTAACCGGAATATAAATAAGTAACATTAAATACAAAATACTATTTATATTCAAATAGCTTCTTATTAAAATTGTTGTAGCATGGTGTCAAACTCACATTTCTAACTCGTATCACCGACGGATACAACAAACATATTCATTCACTCATTCATTAAAACTTGCTAATTTGTACGACTAAAATTTATTACAAACTTCTCGGTCGTCTCGATCATTATCACACGGACAAGTATTATTTCATTCAAATCGTGTTCTATATAAGTTTGAATTTTTCTTTGGTTCTAGCTCAAATTTGGAACTTCACAAATCATTTTAAAAAATGGAAACAATCTTCATCAACAAGATAAAATTCATTTAGACATTCACACACCTCCACATTATCATTTCATAATCACCCGTAATGGAATTTGTTTTTTCACAAATGGTATCAATTCCCAGCAAAATCAAGAGCCAACATGCAATTCATGTAACCTAAAAGCACAATCAAAATACAAATAAAATTACCATAACTATTTATTTATTTCTGATTTATAAAAAATTTACTTCATTTTTCATAAATAAAAAACATTAACTATATGAACATCAAATCAACTACATTCATTTAAAATATCATGTTCACACTTAATTGTGATTTAAAAATGTCTCTATAAATATAACTTAACATATAACACAAACCTTCATTATCAGTTATCACATAGTTCTCTCATTCTTCCGAACACATTATCCATGGCTTCTTCTAGTGCACCTCAGAGAAGTGGAACGGGCAGGAAGAAGGTGAAAATTGCGAAGATAGAGAACAAAAGCAATCTCCAAGTAACTTTTTCAAAACGCAGAAACGGCCTTTTTAAGAAAGCAAGCGAACTGTGCACATTGACCGGATCGGAGGTGGGGATCCTGGTCTATTCTCCGGGCAACAAAGTGTTCTCGTTCGGACATCCATCGGTGTCGAGGGTCATGGACGCGTGTTTTCCCGATGGAGAAAGAGATGAGATTTTCATGAGGTACGAAGAGAGTCTCATGGATGCTTATCGAAGTTTTGACATGGTGGAGCTGAACATGGAGTTGACTAGGGTGGATCTTCAGCTTGCAGCGGAGAAGGAGCGAGCGGCGGCCATTGGAGAAAGGGAGAAGATGGAGTTGCAATGGAAGCCGCCTATTGAAAGTATGATGCGCCCTCAGCTTAATGAGATGGGTGCGTATCTACGTGCGCTTAAGGATGATGTGGTGAGGATGACCAATGTTGTTGGTGGGATGACAGATCCGGGTTTAAACCCAGTTCTGAATCCGAGTCCGAGTATGAATCTCATTGATAGACTAGCTCCAATTCCGGATATGGGTAACTTGGCTTTGAACTCGTTGGATGTCCCAAATCCGGATCAAAATATCTATGACCCGGATATGAACAATCCAATTATGAATCCGATGGGTGGTCCGGATCCGGATATGGGTGATTTGGGTGTGCACGAAGGGGGTTCCGGTTTCAAATATTAGTGATTTGGCTGAACCCTAGGGTTGTTGGATGTAGGTCATATGTGTTTTACCAATTGTTTGATGATTTGAATAAGTAGCGAATGTATTAGATCTTGATGGATCACGATTCATGAGCAATACAATGTTGATTTTCTTATAAAGCATCTATTTGTTTTGAGATAATCGATATGATATAGTTAATTTTTGCATAGGTAAACATAAATATCTTACAAGTGAAATGAAAATAAAAATGGCTGAGATTTTATCCAAACAATGCTTTAGGGTAAATGCCCTAAAGTGACTATTTCTCCAACCCAACTTAATCTGTTGAATTCGTCTTCACTTCACTATTTCTCCATCATTTACCCTTAAGCATCTAAACATATCCCGAAAATAGTCTCTTTTGTTTTGTAGCACTTACTTGATATAGTTTTGTTTTCAATTCAAACTCATCATCTTCATAGACAGAAGATTGGACCAATCGGCTCAATCGCTCCCCATCAGACGACCCAATTGCTCCCCATCAGCCAAACCGATCTTGATCCTTGTCGGCTCGATTGGTCATGTTCTCCCTTGAGTAATAATGTTTAAGTTTAGTAAGTTTGTCTTACTAATTTCTCGTTACTTTGGGTATAGAGAGTCCGACTTCATGATGACTTTGTGATGTTTATGGTTATGCTTATTCATTGATTATATGTCTTAATGCATACATTATGGTAGTCCGACAATCATCCAATGCAAGAGGTGAGAGTTGTACCTGGATGATTTCTAGGTCTACTTGTACTTAAGAGTGGCGGCTAACAGGTGGTCGATTGGGCCGATATGTACACAAGTCGAGACGTTTTTTTTTACAACTTTTTTATACTTTAGTAAAACTGAATTGTTGTTGTTGTGGTTAGAATTTAAAAAACCCACGAGTAGTAATTTATATGGTAATTCAAAGTACTACAACTTTTTATTTCACATGAAAGTTCAAAACTGAAGGGAATATGTTAGAGAATTAAGATTTCTACAATCTTAATGAGATTCTTGACTTGGTTCCTTATCTCTTTGTTCGCAATTGATTCGACCTTCACGAAAACCGCAATGGCAATAGGGAGAACTTAGCCTGATGTAGGCATTAATCTTATTTATCCCCAAAAGGTGTTCTACATAGTCTCAAACACCTACAATTAATGGAAGCACAAATAGACAACCGAAATCGCAAAACCCAACAGATTCAACCATAATATCATGTAAATCTAGACTATATACAAATAATATGGATAGTAATTAGGATTAAAAAAGGACGGCGAATGTCATAAATAACGACATATGTTTCTTGTGAATCAGGTGAAGTGAAGACGAATTCAAGTCCGAGATATCGGGGATTTTAAGTTGGGTTTAACCAAGTTAGGAATCTTCCGGCCACATTTATTTGTTTTAATTATTTCATCCATAATTTATTCGGCATTTCTGGAATAAGCTTTCCAAATCGTACTAGTTCCGTCTCGTTTTCACATCGTATTTAACTTTAATCATGCATTGGAATATAATTAAAGCATTCGTCAAGTCATGCAAATACCATGCAAAACATTAACTAGATCTTGCATTTAGGACATTTACCCTTAAGCATCTAAACAAATAGACTATCTTCAGAAAACAATTTTCTAAACATCTAAACAAGGATCGCAAGCATAATAGATTAGATAAGAGGGAAAAAAATACATTTTGGTGAGTGTTCAAACTCTTCCCAGTATATGGAGAGTCTCAAGTGTTACTCCTCTAGTTGGTCCAACCAAGACAAAATAAAGATCGTTTTAACCTTCGATTGTTAGAACAAAGGATGAAGCTTTTGAGCGAGAAAAATGGGGAGGAAAAACACGGTTGACTTGCTTGCCTCCGATCAATCGATCGTTATATATCAAAAATAGGGTTGAATTTTTTAACTATTAAAACCCTCCTATACTATAAGATATATATTTTAGTAATTAATATATAATAACTCCTTATTTATTATTAATTACCAACTCCATAATATATTTTGTACACCTACAAAATATATCATTTTCCACCATATATTCCTATATGGTAACTCTCTCATTTAATTGATCCAGTTCACATGCTCGTTATGTTGTGACCTCGTAGGACCTGATAACATTAACAATACGATTATCATATAAACGTACCGATCATGGGTAGCTTCTAGCAAAACGTCATGACCCCTAATATTATTGGATTATATATATATATATATATATATATATATCCCTATATTTGATGTCCTATCTCATTATTAGTAATTGCACATTGGATAAAGGACACAATTCCTTCAAAACCATCCACGATCGGATCAAATAAATATGATCACAACGTATAAACATTGTCAAACTACATGGGCATACTTCACTGGTCTATTAACGTAGAGGTATATTGTTTTATGACGCATCTCTATAAGACATCTATGTACATAAAAAATTGCGAGGGTAATGTAGTTATGATAAGGTTACTAGGTAACCGGATGAATTATGCGTCATTGAGCAAGTGTTGTGTGTATATTATTTTCGTATGATGTTGTATACATGATTATATGTATTGTGATCCCTCGGTGATAGCTTAAGAATCAGTACCTAACGGTTTGTTAACGAACATATTTTAGGTATCCTCCGTATTATATGAATAGGAGGTCTCGGTTAAGTTGTTTGGTCAACTAAGGTTATCATGTTTTATTCATGATATGACATAAGGTTGCTAGCTAGTGTGTTGAGTCGGATACAATAAATCACGTTTTCACACTACTAACGTTGGTTTTCTTGAACCTTATTTTCATGAATAGTTCAACTAGATTATGAATAAGTAACATTAAATACAAAATACTATTTTTAGATCTTGACATCGCATTCAAATAGCTTCTTAGTAAAATTGTTGTTGCTTCAAAGATCTTCCCTAAAATGCTTCACTTTTCTTTCCTCACTCTCTTAACATCTCCAGCTTTCTAATTTTTACATGTACCTAAAATGCATCATCACATCATATCCATTCATAAATTATGTAATGACAATAATGTTTATAACACATTCTCACAAGCTGCCTTCTTTGTCAAGGAACTCCTAACACAACATCTACTGGTGGAAGGGAAGGCAAAGAACGGACTTTATGGAGTGACCCTCGTCTCTCCTCAGAGTCGCCTTGTGCTCAATTCCATCCTTTCTTCACCAATTTAGCATCATAAACTTGGTCACTCATCGACCAAGGTGTTTCAACTACTCTCCACCAAACTAAAACTACCACTATCTACTGATTTATGTAATGCATGTCAAGTTAATAAGAGTCACAAGCTTTCCTTTTAGAACTCTTCTCTTGTCACCAGTAAACCTCTTGAGGTCATCTACTCTGATGTCTGGACATCTCTCATTCTTTCATATGATCATTACAAGTATTATGTGATCTTTGTTGATCATTACTCAGCATATATATGGCTCTATCCACTTTAAAAGTCAGACACAAAAGAGGTCTTTATGCAATTCAAAAGCCTCGTTGAACACCATCTCAAACATAAAATTCTCACTCTTTATTATGACAATGGAGGTGAGTACTTAAGCGTTCAAACCTACCTTGCCCATCACGACATCTCTCATCGAATCAGCCCTCCCAACACCCCTGAGCACAACGGCTATGTTGATAGACGACATTGGCACCTCGTTGAGACTAGTCTCGCCCTCCTTCACCAAGCATCCATGTCGTTAACCCATTGGCCTCATGCCCTTTCCACTACATCTTACCTTGTCAATCGTCTCCCAATGAACACGCTCAATAATATTAGTCCTTTTGAAACACTCTTTCACCAATAACCTAAATACCTCCACCTTCATAGCTTTGGATCCCTCTACTATCCTTGGCTTCAACCATACACCATTCATAAACTCAAACCCAAGTCCATCCCTTGTGTCTTCGTTGGATACTCTCCAACACAATCGGCATATTACTGTCTTGATCAAAAAACAAATCGATTTTATGCCTCTAGGCATGTGCGGTTCTTTGAGGATCGTTTCCTTTTTGCTACGCTTCAGCCCAACACTTTGGCCCACAATGAATCTGAGCCCACCTCATGGTGCACCCTTCCCTTACATGTTTTGTTACCTTCCCAACCCAATAACTACCAGCCCACACTATCACCCAACTCGTCAACTACCTCAACATCATCGACCCCAGACTCCTAACCGTCCTTATCCCTGCCCTCACCCACCTCTTCACACTTATCCTCTCTGCCTCCCTCCAATTTATCTTCGAATCATCCACCGCCTCAGCGATCCATGGTCACACGATCTGAACAGTACATCTTTAAACCCATTCATAAGCTCAACCTCACTGTCACTTTGAGCCACGTACCACCAAACATGCCCTTTCTAATCTTAAATGGTGTCATGCTATGAATTATATAATACAATGCTCTCCTTCAAAACCAAATATAGACCTTAGTCCCTTCCTCTCAAGCCTCCAATGTAGTTGGATGGAAATGGGTCTTCCGGACAAAGTACAAGTTTGACGGCTCTGTTGATCGACTCAAGGATCGTCTTGTAGCCAAGGGCTTTCACCAGCGACCAGGGCTTGATTGCAATGACATGTTCAGCCCCGTCATCAAACCTGCCACAATCAAAATCATTCTCATTCTAACCGTGACTCACAAGTGGTTTCTACGTCAACTTCACGTCAACTATGCCTTTCTCCAGGGCCAACTCCAAGAACGGGTGTTTATGTCACAATCATCGGGCTTCATTGACCCGGAAAAGCCCTCTCATGTCTATCTTTTTCATAAAGTTATCTATGGCTTAAATTAAGCGCTTTGTGCTTGGTAGACTGCCCTACGGAATTATCTTCTTCACATTGGCTTTCATAACTCAACCTCTGGCACGTCCATGTTTCATCTCAGCACCTATGTTTGCTCCAAAAGGTGTGTGTGTAAAGAAGTCTTAAATTTATAACCAAGAATAAAGAAAAACTGAACTCGTAGTGTATGGATCAATCGCAGTATTAGCAAATATTTCAAGGTCGATCACATGGACTATGGTGAAATCAAGCACGGTATATAACTTTAGGTTATAAATGCAAAACTCGAGCAACAAAGAACAATGAATAATATAAATCAGATAAACGACTGTAGATTCTAGAGATAACAATATCCAGTTGTGATTTCGACTCAAGAATTCTCAAGGATAAACGTGGACAAAGCTGAGGTTGCAAAGGGAAGGCATTTCTACGATATGATAGATCACCGGGTAAGTCTCAATATCCACTTTCCCAGCCCAAAGATCCTATTACCGGGTAAGTCTAAAGGAACTAAGGAAAGGTATGAGTACTCAAACCAACACACTCACCTAAGGGTACATAATTAGCCATCACCGGGTAAGTCTCAGGTTAACTCTCAAAGGTAGGATGAAGGCACACTCAAACCCTAACAAATGATATACCATTGTACCTAACACTCATCATCATCGGTAAACAAGCAAAGGAATCAACGAGTAAGTCTCTTCCTAGGCTTGCATGTAAACCACTAAAGGTGCAACAAGGATAGGATTTGACAAACTATACCTAAACTCAAGATCGGGCAAAGCAGTGGGCGATCTCGTGCAGTTCTTATCAATATCGATCGAGGTGACTCCAAGAACAGCCCGAGACGGGTTTCAGTTTAGGGTTAACTCAACTTTTAGGATCCACTCACGATAAAGGTTCATTCTTTCATCGTTTGTACCACAACCTTCAACTAATCACCCTAAAATCGCAGGGGGTTTTAGCCAACAATCATCATGTTCAAAACAATCAAATAATATTCAATCAATATATCCAAGAAAAGGAATAAAACAACCATCAAAGGTTTCCAAATAATCAATAATGCAAACAAACCAACAAAGTGTCAATAATGTGTTCCAAAAAGAATGATAACAACTCACTAAATTCCTCCAAGAAAACCTTACATAATTCTCTTCTCTTATTTCTTGAACTCTAAGTAATCCTTCCTTGATCTCCTTCCGTAAATCTAGTTGTCTTCCTTGAGGGTCGAAAGCCAACTTTCGTGGGGCGTCAATCCACATCGGTTGGGAGTCCGTCTCAATGTTGAAGGCTAAGAGATATTTATAGGGAGATAAAACTAGGGTTTTACAAGCCTTGGGCCTTAAAGATAGATCGCAACTTAAAGATAAACTCTAGCTTAAAGATAGACTGCATTTTAATGATAAACCCTAAATTTTGGGCCGAAAAAGAATGTTGAGCCTGCTGGTATCAAAACCCACTCTGGAGGTATCAGAGCCCAACGCAAACATCTCGGTCGAGATGTGGGTCGAGGTGACTCACTGTTATGTCCATCTCGGTTGACCTTGAACCATCTCGGTTGACCTTGAACCATCTCGGCCGAGATGTGGTATCAAAGCCCGCTCCGAGGCAGAGTTCACTTTGGGGTATCAGAGTTCACTCTGGGTGCGTGTTCCTGACTTTCTTTGCTCCTTTTTATGCTCCAATGTAGTCCAATTGCTATCCTTTCGACTCCTTGCACTTTCATGCTCCCTTTTGATCCAAAATGTGTCATATTCCCTACAATTGCAACAAAACTATGTGTGGACCTCTATTCTCGCAAAGTAGGTGAATAACAACATAATTGATATGAATATATGTCTTATGCATGCCTAAATATAGGTCATAATTCATGTCATCAACCTCCACCGACAAAGCATTCATTCTCATTTACGTTGATGACATTATTGTCACTCTTTCATCCGCCCATCTGGTTGAAAGCATTATTGCCAAGCTTACCTCACTATTCTCTCTTAAAGATCTTGGCCCTCTCAACTACTTTCTCGGGGTTGAAGTCACTCCCTTCCATGAAGGGCTCTTTCTCAACCAACACATGTATATCCATGATATCCCCGAGCACTTTGACTTGAGCCATGTTGCCACTCCCTTCCATCCAGACACGTCCCTTCAACTCAATGTTGTTGCTCCACTTTCATATGTCTTGCAATATCAGCAGGCTTTGGGCAGTCTTCAATACCTCTCCCTCACCCATCCAGACACAACATTTGCCATTAATAAATCGTCTCAATTCATGTACAAACCAACCCAGACTCATTGGGCTGATGTTAAACGCATCATGCGCTATCTCTTAGGCACAAAGACACATGGCATTGCTCTTATGCAATCGAGATCCTCATCTTTATATCTTCTCTGATGTTGACTGGGCTAGTGACAAGTCCGATTATGTATCAACTGGTGCATACATTGTATACCATGGATCCAATCTCATCTCCTGGAGCTCCAAAAAGCAACGAAGTGTTGCTCGATCCTCCACTGAAGCTTGAGTACCGTAATGTTGCTGAGCTTCAATGGATATTCTCTCTTCTTGATGAAATTGGATTTTCTAATACCACTGTTCCTGGCATATGTTGTGACAATGTCGGCGCCACCAAACTGTGTGTCAATCATGTCTTTCACTCTAGAAAGAAGCACCTAGCTCTTGACTACTACTTCATCGGGAGAAGCTCACCAAACTGTGTGTCAATCATGTCTTTCACTCTAGAAAGAAGCACCTAGCTCTTGACTACTACTTCATCGGGAGAAGCTTTAATCTGAATCCCTTCGGGTGGCTTATGTAGCTAATGATGATCAACTTGATGACGCTTTAACCAAGCCTCTACCTCAAGCACGTCTTCAGATGCTTCTCAACAAGATTAGTATGCTTCCCAAATCAGTCCATCTTGAAGGGACATGATATAAGGAAACTCAAATCTCTATGATTTTATGTATCATTTTATGCAATACCCTTACCTCCTTTAGGTTATTCTCCGAGTGATTCCTTCCTTTTTAAGCATATTTTATGCCCTAGACCCGGCACATTTGTATATATGTTACGCATCGTCATTCAATAAGAAAATCAAAACATTCCTCCTTACACCATATCCCTCGATTTTCTCTTCCTCCAACCTCAAATCCACTCTTCTGATCCACTTTCATTCGATTCCTCAGGTTTTCTAAGCTCTTAGACTCCAGTCCTTCTCTCGCTCAGCTCGTGTTCTCCGAACCGTCTTCTTTCCTCTCCAAATTCGATTTCGCCGCCCAATCCGCTCAGGCAAGCAACGTTCGATTCCAATTTGGTAATTCCTCTTTCTGGGATACGAAATGGATAATTTGCTTTGTGCTTCTGGTGTTGAATCTAGGGTTTCATACTCGAGGATTTGGAAGGTGGATCGAGGGCTACAGCTAAGGAGAACATCCATGTTAGGGTTTATATTGGGGGATCTCCCCTCGAATTTCCAGGTTTGTGATGTTTTACCCTATCTTTACCTGTTTGTTTTCTTGCCTTCTTTACTTGTTTTCTGAATACAATAATTATGCATGTTGTTTGACGATTCAGCAAATTCAATTACAAAATCTATATGATATGTATGTTTTTCATTTGATCCTTACGACAGGCATTAGCAAACGCTGATTGTCCTTGCAGAATGCTATATATGCTAGATTTATCGTCATTTGTAGCATTCTTTTACCATCGGACTCAGGTAATCCATATTCCATTATTTACTTTGTTTTGTATAACCACTTGTTTGCTTATGCTCCCGTTCTTAGATTAGTTCATCAAGAAAAGGAACCAATAACTTACTCCAAAGCTGCCATGAGTCCAAAGTGACGAGCCATCGGATCGACTCAGGTATGATCTTCTGTATCTGTGTGATTTTACTTGATTTAACGTTTGCGTTCATGCTTGAGTGTTTAGTCTGTTATGTGTTTAAATAACTTACGGCTTGCTATATTATATACACTTAAATGGTAGAAGAGTAGAACGGCAAACTTTATTATAGTAGTTAGATACGTCGGATATATATAGGCTAATTTATGATTCTCTTACCTTAGTTTGAAACTTATTCTAGGAGGAACTGATATATTCGATAAATTTTGAGTCAAACCGGACTTTGACCGTTCTTCTTATCATTTTAGGTGATAATTAGGACTATAAACCTTTTATACCTATCATTTTATGTAAACTTACCATTATATATTCATCGTTTTATGTGAATGATAATCTTCTATATCAAGACATTAACTTATTCATACAATTACCTTCCTTTTAACCCTTATGTTTCTTCTTAAACAAACTTGATCTTTTGGGCTGATCTTTGCCTTGTTTCACGCCAACCTAACTACCCAACTACATGTGTGAAAGCTAACTCCTCCCTTTATACGTAACAGTACAAACAGCCTTAGCCTTTCTCTTCTCTTCATTTGACACCAGCAGTGGCCTCTTCTTGCACTCGCACAGCAGCAGCAACCAGGACTAGCCTTTTTCTTACTTAATAACATAAACTCATTAAGTAAATATACTCTATTACTCTTCAAACACGCTTCTTCCTCTTCTTATGCACTCGCGCAGCAACACAGAAGCATGCCATTAGGCCCTTCATCCTCTACTTTTTCTGTCGCACACACATAACAACGGGGCACTGATCCTTTGCATGTTCATCGGGCCCTCAACAGCAACGGTAACCAGGAGACTAGCTCTCCTTCTCTGATGTACGCCAGCAACACCGCCAGGCCAAAGCCCTCCTCTTCTCCCACGCAGGAGCAACGCAACAAACAGCAAGCAAACCTGTTGAATACTCTGGATGCCTTTGGCTCATACTCTGGGCTTCGTATCAACCATGCCAAATCCTCCATCTTCACTGGGGGCATTCAAGAGAATGATCGTGACCACATCATTCATTCCTTTGGTCTCTCTCTGGGTACCTTGCCTTTCACTTACCTTGGTATTCTTGTTGGTAGCAAAAGATTAAGCCAAGCTAAGTTCGCCCCTCTCATCTCCAAAATCACCAATAAAATAAACTCGTGGAGTGCTCGCAACCTCTCCTATGCAGGCCGCAAACAATTGATCTCCTCAATCCTCATTCCCTGCAATACTACTAGTGTGCAAAACTCCTTATCCCTTGCTCTATCATGATCAAGATAAGAGGCCTCCTGAGATCCTTCCTCTTGGCTGGTAAAGCATCCAGTTCTGGTGCCTTGGTTGCTTGGAGTATGGTCTGCAACTCCAAAGCCGATGCCGATGGTGGACTTGGCTTTAAGGAAACTGTCCTGGAACAAAGCTTGTCTTATCTAATCTCATTTTTGAATTGGATAGCTCGAACTCAAACAATAGTCTCTGGGCCACATGGGTTAACAAAACAAATGGGGAGGTATTAGCCTGTACAGCCAACTACAATTACAGCAACATTTGGTGCAACATTCTGAAGATCCGTGATGAGATCATCGCTAAGGTAAACCGCACTCTCTTCATCTCTCACACTACCAAAACAAATGGTAGATTTTCTACCTTTGCGGCGTACAACCTTTGCTGGAACCAGACGCCTACTTCCTCCCCATATCGTTTCGTTGTCATATGGGGAGGTATTAGCCTGCCCAAATGCAGCTTCATTTCATGGTTGGCTAGCCATGGACGTCTCCCAACCCTATCAAAGCTTCATGACTGGCGCATTGTGAATGATAATACATGTAGATTGTGCAACAATCATTCGGATGACGAGACCCACCTCCTTCAACATTGCAGTTACTCAACATTGGTGATGGATCTCATTTCAAAATGGATCAGAACTCCCCGCCCTTACCCATACAGTAATAGTATATGGAGCTGGTTGAGTCAGTTTGACACATCCAAGGCTCCTAAGCTTGACCTGATCACCCACACCCGCATCTCTTCCATTACAAGCTACATATACTTCATATGGAAAGCTCGAAACGACTTATCTACAATCAAACACAAACCCACCCCACAACCTTTGCTCACAACATCATAAACTCCACAAAATCCTATGCCTCTTGTCACTGGGCTGATAGATCAGACACTTCCTCCTCCTGGGCCAGAATCCTTGGCATTCATTTCACCTAATCTTTTCTCTCTAAATGTTGCTCTTTTGCTTATCTTGCATAACTATAATCTTAGGCTAGAAACCTTGTAAATCCCCTTTCCTAATACATATATATATATATATAGAGTATAGATCCTATGAGAACACCCTCTAACGTGAGAACATGAGAACAGATTCGTAATTATTATCAGTTTTGTTACGAATGTGTCATATCGTTTAATGTATTATTCGTAGTTATTGTTGGTAGAGTGGATTATTCGTAGTTATTATTGGATTCCTAATTATTATTATTCGTAATTATTATTATTTTTGATATCTACTCTAAATCTCAACCCTTAATACTCACATCCAACGGTGTACGATTGTTCTCATGTTCTCACATTAGAGGGTGTTCTCATGGGAACCACACCCTATATATATATATATATATATATATATATATATATATATATATATATATATATATATATATATATATATATATATATGCAACTTTTGAAATAAAAAAAAAACCAGCAAGCAAACCTCCTCTTCTCTTCTACGCGAACAACAACAGCAAGCATAAGCCCTCCATCTTCCTTCTCTGTGCGCGAACATCAGCCACCACTAGGATCTTGTCGAGCTTTGCAATCGAGTAACATATACGCCCTTTCTTCCTTGCACTCCCCTCTATGATTACATGCATAATGGATGTCTGTAATGCCTCCTAAACCTACACAGAAAGCCAATCAGGAAGGAGACATCAAGCAACTAATTTCTTAGGTTTCGAAAATTGACTAGCATCTAACTTTGGAGTCAGATTTAGGTATGAAATACTCAGCCTTTTTCTGAAATTTTTATACGTTGTAGTTGGGATAATGTATTAAAACATATCAAAATTTGATAGGAATCCAACTAGTAGTTTAGAACTTATGGTTTGATTGGGTTAGACTTCTCTGATGGGCATGAACTTGAGAGGTTATAGTCTGGATGATATAGTTCACCTTGTCAAATTTTAGGATCGATCCAACGGTTAGATTTGTATTCTTGAAGTATGGTACCAACTAAGTTTTTAAAGAGAAAGGAAGTATGAAATTTAGTGTTCTTGGACACAACTTTGGGAATTTGTGTGAATCTTGTGAATTGGTATTTTTGGAGTTTGATCATCCTAGCTAGAGTAGACGTGTCGTAGTACGTTTAAGTTTTTTTTTTCTTGGAATTTTTGGGAATTGGTAGAAGGGTTTTACTTTAGGCCAAAGTATGGTCTTAGTTAGATTTGAATATAAGTTGAGATTCCTTAGGAAGTTTGAAAGTTTGAGAAACCTTTCAAACTCAGTACATCTCTTTCTTTTAGAGTTTGGCATCATGTTCTTGGATATTAATAGAGGCTTTTGAATCTTCCTAAAGCCATTAGGGTTTTCCGGATCACTAGGGGTAAAATCGTCATTTCACAAAAAGGCTAGTTTGGTATTTTTTTCTCAGATAATCATCGTTAACCTAGAAGTTGGAAGCTTCTAGATAATAGATACGTTATATTGATCCAAGCTCCCTTTTATGACCAGATAGATGAGATCATACACATACGCGATCAAGTATTATCGTTAACTGGACTTTGACTAGATACAAGTAAGTCTTTTGGGCTTACTTAACTAGCTTTCTTTATATTGGTGTGAAATATGATAGTGGTGTATGAATTGTGTGTCTCCTAATTATAACTTGAGTAAGACGACGTTGTGTTATTAATTTAGACCCAAGTGTATGTATAATGGGTCGTGGCATCACTGCCCATCTATGACATGAGACTGAGAGATTCTCTGCGACTAGTACATACATGGTATACGGTGAGATGCATCGAACCACTCTTGTTGGTATAGGGGGACGAAGGCGAGAGTCAAGGACTTCTCGTTCCACAAGCATAAGTTGAATTAAAAGTGAATCACTTAAATAAAAGATAATAATCGGATTATGTGCAAGCATGTTGTGATTTTATTTCCAGTCTTGATGTGTGTGTTCTTTTTTAGTACTCCTGATATTTAGTTTGTTAGCTAACGATTGTATTATTTGTTGTTAATATATATTGTAGGATAGAGCAGTTGCAGAGTGATCTGGACGGGAGTGGTTAGCCGGGTTCCCTGTACGTAGTATGACGGGTTTTGAGGTTTGCTTATTATCAAATTATTTTCTTTTGCTTTTGTTGGCACTAGGATTGTTGTCCTTATACAATACTTGGCTGATGGTCTTTATTTAAGCATGACATTATTGCGTTGTATATACTATTCGGTTTTCCTTTAATACAGGTTTTTTTACCCCTTTTAAAAAAAAAAAAGTTTCTTCTCATTCAAAATTATTTTACACAACTTAAATAATAAAAATAAACCATCACCATTGAGATAATATTCATTTAGGGCATGTTTGGTATTATATGGAGATGTTTTTTTAGATTTTTGGAGATGGAGATTGTTGGGGATAGAGATTGTTGGGAATTGTTGGGGATGGAGATTGATATGGCTTGTTGAATTTTGTTAATTTACGGTGTTTGATATGAGATTGTTGGGATAGATTGTTTAGTAATAGATTACAAAATTACCCTTAAAATAGCATCCTGAGACCTTAAAAGACTCGATCATATCAACACTGTCATCCCAAATCCTTGAATGATTTCCTCACTTTTGGACAAGTTTCCTCATTTCTAGTACACATTGATGCTGTTTTATATCGTCCTTGACAATTGGCTCTTTTATGAGCTCTCCCACCTCAGAGTAGACTTATTGTGAAACTTCCTGATGAGTTATGCGTTTTTTCTCTCTTCATTTTCGCGTTTTGTCGTTGTTAATCTAGGGATTCCTGATCTCGGAAATTGCTTAATCTGCTGTTAGACTTTACAGTTTTGTTATGTTATGATTAAATTGCTCAAGTGATTGCCTTTCAGCTCCCATTTGAAAATATTCAATCTCAATTTTATTGACGTTTGCTTTCAAATATTGATGTATACATTGCTTCATTGAAATGTCACGGTAACCATGTTATCTTGGCTATGAACATAATGTTCATTGATTAAAGTTGGTCTTATTGCCGATACATTCTTTCGTAAATCTAGTGTAAGGCTTCATCTGACTTGTCAAAAGCAATCTTCTCCAAATTTGAGCTTGATCTAACGAAAGGGTACATTTTCCACTCACAATTGTTTTACCCTCATCATACCAATCATCTAACTTGTGTAAATTTCGGTGTTTTGATCTTGCAGGTTCTTACATTTGATATGGTACTGTGGTCTTTTTGCTGTTGGAACCATCATGGTATGTATGGGATTAACAAAATATAGGAGGAGTAGCTCGGATGCTTATATGGTAGGTTCACTTGATTGAGTGTTATCGATGTGAGATTCTTTTCCCTACATCTCAACACCCCCTCAAGTGTTAACTGCCTGTAACCCTTGACACATTTTTTTTTCTTTTCTCGGGTCGAGCATCTCATTCTCTTTTTAGATCGCCCACAATTTCTTTTTTCTTTCGACGGGTTTCACATCTCATTCTCTTTTTAGCTAATCCCCGGTGTCAGGAAACCGGACCCGGATCGGACCTGCTCTGATATCATGTTACTTTTTCTTATATCCGTCCCGGGACCAAATGACGCAGAGGGCACATGTCCGGTGAACTATACATACAAGCACACGGGGTTCCATCCTAAAATCAATTGACAATAGGAGAAGTAGCTCGGATGGTTATATGATAGGTTCACTTGATTGCGTGTTATCGATGTGAGTTCCTTTTCCCTACATCTCAACATATTGTATGCTACTTTTCTTAATTGTGTTTCCGTTGTGACCGAATACTAATATGCTAGGTACTTTGCTTGATTTTGGTTGGGACTCTTGCTCGTCTAGAAGAGCAATTAATTTAGGGTTTTGTTTCTTCCAAAACAGTCTGGCATCGGGAGAAGATCAGAGGGATGAACCTTCGTTTCTTCAATCTGGTTTCACACCCGAGCAGAGAGAAGAGTCGGGAGAACAAAAAAGAAAATAACAAATTGAAGAAGAAAGGGCATGTATGGAAATAAAAATAATTTATCCCCAAGAATCCCCAAGAGGCTTGAGCGGGCATTATTATTTTTACGGTATTCTTTAGCCAAAAGAATCTCGTAAGAGAATACAATCTCGAAGCTTCAACTCATATCAAACAATGTTATTTTTGCCATCCTCAAAATTTTCTTAAAACATAATGAATTTCCCTAGAATACAATATCAAACAGGTCCTTAGTATACCCCTAAAATATCATTTTTACAATCGCCCGTTATCGACAAAAATCTTTCACAAATGGTATTAATCCCAATTAATTCCATTACACAAAATATTTTCAACCAATATCTCAATTCTACCTAACAACCAAAAGATAATTACCATAAAATTTTATTTATTTCTCAATTAAAATATTCAATTGGGATTTTTTTTCTTACAAGAAAGTATTTTTTTAACCCAAAAACTATTATATAATCCATTATACAGCACACATATTACATACAATCATTCTTCAGCCATTGTTCTCATGGCTTCTTCTAGCAAACCTCAGAAAAATGGAAAAGGAAGGCAAAAGATAAAAATGGAGAAAATGGAGAACAAAAGCAATCTCCAAGTAACCTTCTCGAAGCGACGTGCCGGTCTCTTTAAGAAGGCTAGTGAGTTAACCACGTTGACCGGGTCACAGATCGGGCTCGTGGTCTTCTCTCCGGGCCAGAAGGTATTCTCATTTGGACACCCATCGGTGCACAAGATCATGGATAGGTGCTTTGATGAAGGAGAAAGAGGATCGAGAAACGACACTTC
The DNA here is from genome assembly GCA_033239045.1 of Fagopyrum esculentum. Classification (NCBI taxonomy): domain Eukaryota; kingdom Viridiplantae; phylum Streptophyta; class Magnoliopsida; order Caryophyllales; family Polygonaceae; genus Fagopyrum; species Fagopyrum esculentum. The sequence goes on from BSUD01000001.1 coordinate 4,347,540, forward strand.
TGGCATCGGTGAGCTCGGCGACGCTCATAGGAATGTCAAAATGAAAGAACTGAACGCAGAATTGGCCCGCGTCGAGCTTCAAATCGAGGCTGAGAAGCGGCGTGCAGCGGCCATCGTGGAGAGAGAGAAGACGGAGCTGCTGTGGACGACGCCGGTTGAGAAGATGACTCAACAACAAGTCGATGAGATGAGTGCATGTCTGCATGCTTTGAAAGATGTTGTGACGAGAATGGAGAATCTCGTTGTTGGGAAGCCGGATCCGGGTCCGGGTCGGAACCTGAGCTCAGGACCGTTGACGGATATTGGTAATCCGGTTTTTAACCCAATGGGTGATCCGGATTTCAATCCGGTGGATGTTCCGGTTCCGATTCCGAATATGGGTAATTCGGATTTGAGCCCGGAAAATGCTTTGTTTCCGGATAATCCGAATATGGACCCGGTTGGCATGGTCGGATATGTGCCAAATCCGTACTATAACTGATTTGAATGCATGGGTTGTGAAAGTTCATTTACTTGGTAATAATGTGGTGTTTCTAATTATAATATGAATAAAAAACATATATAAATGCATTTTCTGGTTTTTGTGGTCGATAAATTCGTGTTATTGATTTTTTTATTTAAGCGCGTTTTGTGAATTAAATATGTTAATTTATTATTTTTATGCGTTATTTAATATGATTAAAATGAAAATTTTGAAATGTCCCGATATCAATCGACCTCATTCAGGTCTTTATATTTAGAAAACGATATTATATAAATTTATTGTTGAAAGACAAAATAAAAACAATTTTATAACTAAAGCAACTCCAAATTTTAATTATTTTCCAACACTAAACGATCTTTTCAAAAAAAAATTATTGTAACTCCCCCAAATGCAAGTCGGGCGTCACAACGCCACCCTAAGGCTTTTGAAGAGAAATAAAATGAAAGACGAAAACGTAAATGAATAAGTTACAACGACACGAGTGGTCTTGACTTGCCAAAACAATAATAACATGAAAACCAAAAGAAGCCTCATGACGTCACCCACAAAGGGTTTCAAACCCTAATACACAACAACCAAAATGGTGAACTACAACCCGGACTCATAAAAAACAAACCATTACAAGAATTATAAGACAAAGTTAGGAACGAGTTCTTAACGGATAAGGCCGCCCAAAACCCAACCACACGACTCATTCTTGGATCCATGACCACCATGCTTTTGATCTAGTCTTTAAGCATGTCCACGGGTCACGGGTTCTGCAGGGTTATGGGTAAGGGTCGAGGTGAACCTTACCCGCCGACCCGGCGGGTCATGACCCGACGGGTCCACCCGTCCAAGTGTCCAACGGTCATAATTTAAAAAAAAATAAAAACCTAACAGCTATATAACCGTTGGGGTAGCCGTTACAACGGCTACTTAGCCAAAAAAAATAATAAAAAACTATTAAATTTAACCCAAAAACATTTCTATAAATACCAAAACCCAATTCATTTCATCTCACACCAACTCTCATACAATCATCTACTCACTCTTTCAATCTCTCCATAATTTCCAACTCTTACATTCAATTACTCTCATAATCTCATTCTCTAATTTTCTTTGTATTATTTATTTTACATTTTACTACATTCAATCAAAATGGCTAGCCGAGAACGACGTTCCGTTAGCGGTCCTTCACCCGGCGGAGGTGTTAATCGAGGACGTCATTCCGTTAGCGGTCCTTCACCCTAGGAGTGGACTTATATATTAGGCTCACACATTATCACATAGTCGATGTAAGACATTCTACACATCTCTAACAATATTCGAAGTGTTTAGAAAGTAACTACTTTTTTATCAACGTCATCCCTAATAGTTCCTCTCATACAATAATTCTATCGTGCAAACCTAATGGTTTTAGAAATGAGAAAATTGAAAATAATTTTTTTTATATAAAAAAACAGATTAATAAATCACGACTAGTCCTATTCAAATTCGGGCAGCTCGCCTAACCCGGATCCAGACAATACCTTAGGCCCGACCGGGCCGAAAAACCCGAAAAAAGAATTAAAAAATAAATATATTATGATTATGATTATTTTAAAATTAAGTATTAATATAAAATATCTAGTATAGTTATAATAAATTTAATATATTTTACATAAAATATCTTAAATATATATTTTTTTTTTAAAATCAATTAAAACATTTTTAAAATTTTTTTTTTAAATTGAAAAACGGGTACCGCGAGTCCGGTCCTCCCACCCAACCGGACCCAAACCCGGTAGTCGGGCCAAGCCCAACTCGAGTTTGGCTAAACGGGCTCAATATTTAATGAAGCCCGGCCCAAACGTGAATATGAACCGGTCTAATCACGACATACAAAACCGGTCAAGTCAACCCATGACTTGTGGATGGCCTTCTGGTTTTATGAAGAGCTAAATAAGTCTATCGATAGTGTACACCTTGTAGTTAGTGGTGTGAATGTAAGCCCTTCAAAGGATAAGATAATAATATGGATTGGGTCAATGTTTGACTTTGTTCATTAACGTACGCGAACTAACCAAGACCGACCCCAAATGCATTTCACGGTATACCTCCGCTTTACCAAACCCACAAATTCCTCCTATACTTCTAGCTTTGCATTCATGGCTGCCGACACTATTCTCTTGGAGTTGGGTAAGTTTGTTCTCAACCAGCTCGGCTCCATCGTCATTGAAGAGGTGAAATCGTTGTTGGGAGCTGAAGACGAACTCGACAGGATCAAGAGCAACCTGAGCAGCATCCAAGCAGTCCTTAAAGACGCTGAGAAGCAGCAATCCACAAGCGAGTCCATCAAGAACTGGCTCGGGAAGCTCCAAGATGTTATGTATGACATTGATGATCTGCTCTATGGCATTGCCACTGAGGTCAGAATCCAGGATTATAACAAAGGGGAGTACTGTAAACAGGTTCGCAAATTCTTTTCCCGAACTAACTTCGTTGTGCTTAAATATGAATGGGTTGGCCAAATCAAGAAACTTGGCAAGAAACTTGATCAGATTGCATCTGAAAGGAACAGTTTTGTGCTTTCCACTGAGCATGTTGATTTATATCCCTCGGAATCAAGCTCAAGAGAAACACATTCAAAGGTTGATAGATCGGAAGTAATTCTTGGGCGAGATCAGGATAAAGAGGATGTCATCAACTCCATACTCAGTTGTGAGGATTCTGAAACCCTTTCGATTTTTCCGATCGTGGGCTTTGGAGGACTCGGAAAAACGACCCTTGTGAAGTTGATATATAACGACCGTAGGATTGATGACAACTTTGAGATAAAGCTGTGGATACATATCTCAGAGAAATTTGATTTGAAGAAAGTACTTAAGAAGCTCATAAGTACGGCCACAGGGGAAAAATCAACAAATGAACTACTTTCCTTGGAACAACTAAAAATGGAGATTAGCAAGGTTTTGAAAGATATGAAGTACTTTCTCGTATGAGATGATCTGTGGAATGAAGACTCAAATGAATGGAGAAAGTTAAGAGGGTTGTTGGATGTGGGTGCAAAAGAAAGCATGGCGATTGTGACCACGCGTGACTCCATAGTGGCATCCATTGTTCAAACCGTGGAGGATGCATACGAATTGAGGGAGCTTTCACATGAGACCTGCTTACAGATATTCAAACGACTAGCCTTCAAAGATGGCCGAAAGATTGAACCCTCGTGGTTAGATTTGGCAAACAAGATTGTCGAGAAGTCAAAAGGAGTTCCTTTTGTTGTGACTGCTCTTGGAAACCTACTGTGTGGAGAGACAGACGAGAAGGAGTGGCTTCGTGTCATACACAAGTTAGAACAAGGGCATGAAGATATCTTAAAAATACTGAAATTGAGCTATGACCAGCTCCCCTCCTATTTCAAACTATGTTTTCGCATTTGCTCGATTTATAGAAAAGGCAATAAACACGTATCATTCCATATATGTTCCTTGTGGATGGCACTTGGGTTCATCCAAGAAGAAGCACTTGCTAGTAGGTGTATAAAGGAGCTACTGTCAAAATCCCTTTTCAGGGAAGGTGATAACATTGGCTTTCTTGATATGTTCTGTGACTACATTATGCATGATTTTGTATATGGTTTGGCCAAATCTGTGGCAGGAGAAGAATTGGTGATAATAGAGGGTAGAAATCAAGAAGTTTTTGAAAAGGTCATATACATTAGACTAGATGATGTAGATGTGATGCGAAAAAGGCAATTATATGAAAGGTTGCTCAATCAAGCAAAGAAAGCTCGGTATTTTAGGGTTTCATTGAATTCCCTAAGCAAAGTCTTTCTGAAAAGCATGATCTCAAACTTAAAATGTCTTCGAGCACTGGATCTTAGTGACTGCCAATTTGAGAGTCTACCGAGGACTATTGGATATATGAAGCATCTAAGATTCATGAACCTAGCAGGAAACGAGATGATTAAATTGTTGCCTAACTCAATTTGCAATCTCATTAATTTGCAGTATTTGAATCTTCTTGGCTGCACCAATCTTCAAGAGCTTCCAACTGATATAGGGAGGTTTAAAAGCTTGAAATTTCTATGTATGACAACGAATCAAGAGGTATTGCCAGAAAGCATTGGACTCATAAATGGTCTCCGACTATTGCTTATAGTTGATTGCCCTAGACTTGCCTTTCTTCCTATGAGCATTACACACCTTGAAAACCTTGACACCTTATAGATAAATGATTGTAGGGAGATGGATTTGGGAAATGGAAGGTGGTCACTAGAAGGCTTAAATAGTCTCCGGGTACTTACAATAATAGGTCTTCCAAAATTTCGGAAGTTCACAGTGGGCGACAAGGATCTTTCTTTCACCTCTTTGCAAAGCCTTCATTTCAACAGTTGTCAATGTTTGATTGAATTAGCAGATGGTTTGAAGTACTTGACATCTCTCAAAACACTTGCATTGTCAAATTGCCGGAATATTATCGGGTTACCACACACTCTCAGCAACATGAACAACCTACAAAATCTGCTCATCAAAGATTGTCCAATTTTAAGGAAAAGATGTACACCAGATAAGGGCGATAACTGCGTCTCATCTCTGACATCCCATACATTGAAATTAATGGACAGGTGATTAAATATGATACGAAAAGAACCTCAGGAGTCGACTTGTCATTTTGTCATCAATATCCAACTTCATGGAATCATCTTGTTTGTTGTGTGAGATGTTTGTATGTTTAGTGAAAGTTAACAGCTTTGTTTGTTGTGTGAGATTTCTCATTTTCTTCAGACTCTACTGAGTTTTGTTATTGTATGTTTTGTTGAACGAATAATAGCATGTTGTTGCCACAGTAGCCTCGTCTTTGGTTAACCCAAACAAAGCAGGTAATCGAACGCATAGGTACTTTGCTATGAAGATCTTTCTATTGTCCTGCAAGCGAAAATGTTCAATATCGGCGAATTAAGTATATCTAACCCGAGAGACGAGAGTTTTTGCAGTGAGAACAAGAGCATGTTTGGATTAGTCTCTTGATTCACATTTAGATGCATTATGTAGTGTACCTCCATGCAGCAACTGTTCACAGTCTGGACATTTCTTTGTACTCACATTGTGATTTTGCTTGATGTTATTGTTGTGCGGAATTATTATTAGAAAGAACATAATTCAAAAAAATAAAAAAAAAAGCGACACAGTTTCATCCAATAATTTTTGAGAAGTTTCAGAATAACAATAAACAGATAATCGGAGGTAAAGGAAACACTACAGTATATTGAATAGAGAAAACTGTCTAAACACTACATCATCTTTAAGATATCAAAACGATATCTCACCTATTGAGTCCGACCATTAAGCCCGACCAAAGAGTAGTACCTCGAACACTATTCAAACGTTAAATTAATTAAATATTTTCTGAAAATGGCCCATCTTTACTAATTGCAGGAAAGGGCCGAAGTTTGAAAGTTCACCAATTACCCCCAATTTGTTTAATTACAAAATTTGGCTCAATTTTATAAGTACGGGATATGACCTACATTTTTTATAGTTATAATTGGGCTTGTGTAACTCGATGGGATTAGATTGGTGTAAATGACGGACTTGTGTAAATGACCGAATTTTTACCTTGTATAATTCATTGAAGATTGTGTAACTTAACTTTGTGTAAACAAATAAAACTTTACGTAGATAAATTTATATTGTAATTGAAATTGTGTATTATGTCTAGGCGAAATTGTGTATTAATATTTTATAACTGAAAATTATATATGAATATCAGTATTCTTATATCAAGATAATACACGAGTTTAATTAGCTGAATTGGTACGAGGGTAGTATGCCAATAACTTAACTTTTGTCGACATACAAGACCGGTTAAGCTGTGGAAGATGCTTACAAATTGAGCGAGCTTAGAGATTCTCAAACGGCTAGCATGGACGAAAGATTGAACCCATTTTCAATTTAGAAGTGAGAAGGTACCCTAGTTTATATATTATTGTTGAGACATCGATAACACGCAATCAAGTGAACCTACCATATAAACATCCGGGCTAATCTTCCTATTACCAATTGGTTTTAGGATGGAACCTCGTGTGGTTCACCGGACGTGCGTCCTCCGCGTCATTTGGTCTCGGACGGATATAAGAAAAAGTAACATGGTATCAAAAATTGTGTGTGGTTAATCGGACGTGCGCCCTCCGCGTCATTTGGTCCCGGACGGATATAAGAAAAAGTAACGATTATTAAGTAGTACTAGATATCCCATTCACTCCAGAAATCAGAATACAGGAATGCAGACGTTGACTAATTAGCTTGACGATGATACTCATCGTTGACTTTATCATTGACCACATCCACATTGCCTTGCTTTCTACCCATAACAGAATCCATCCACCGGAACTCCCCAAACACCGAATCCATATCCTCCAACGACTGCCCTCTCGTCTCCGGCAAGAACACATAAAAGAAAACCCACCCAACCACCGCAACACCGGAAAACAAGTAAAACGCGCCACCAATAGTCACGGCTTTAGCCAACGACAAAAAAGTCATCGTGATGACGCCACTAACAACCCGATTAACCGCCACACCAATACTGGCGCCTTGAGCCCTAAGTCTAAGAGGATATATCTCCGAGCTGTAAACCCAGGCAATGGGCCCCAACCCAATCGAGAACCATGCCACGTAGGACAGTGCTCCGAAGATGGCTCCCACGTCGTTCACTTTTAGAAGGGAGGTTGCGAGGGTGATGAGAGAGACGATCATTCCGGCTACACTAATGAGGAGAAGAGGACGACGGCCGAATCGGTCGATTGTAAATGTTGCTAAGAGGATGAAGATCGTCTTGACGAATCCGACGGCGACTGTTGCGAGGAGGAGAGGAGTGTCGCCGTTGATTCCGGCTTGTTTGAAGATTCTTGAACTGTAGAGGACCACTGCGTCGATTCCGGTGGATTGTTGGAAGAAATGGATTCCGACTCCGGCTAGGAGGATTCGTCGGACTGATGGAGTTGGTCGGAGGAGCTCCTTCCATACGCCTTCTCCGTCGGATTTCTTCCATTGTGGCATTGATACGACGTCGTCCTCGCAATCCAGTGGAATACCTGCAGCTTCTTTGATATCATCTAGTCGGAGTTGAGCTTCTTCACCGGAGTCAGAAATCTTAAGCAGAACCCTCTTAGCATCTCCAAGCCGTCCCTGCATAACCAACCACCTCGGCGACTCCGGCATGGCGAGAACGCTAATGGCAATCAACACCGACGGAACCGCCCCAGCACCGAGCATGCACCGCCACCCATAGTGAAGAGGCAGTTTCGAAAACCCCAAGTTCGACACGTACCCAACCAAGATCCCGAAGTTAACAAACACCTCCGGGAACGAGGTCAGCAATCCCCGAAACGACGGTGGCGATAACTCGGCTATGAACACCGGGGAGACCATGGCTGAATACCCAACTCCGACACCGGCGACGAATCTTCCCGCCATGAGGAACGAGTAGTTTGTGGCGAATCCCATGAGGATTGATCCTATGAAGAAGATTGCTCCGGCTAAAATGACTGTGTAGCGTCGGCCTAACCAGTCTGAGGTGCGGCCGGCGGCGAAGGCGCCGATTAAGCAGTAGATGTTCAGGATTCCGGTGAGGATCTCTACTTGTACATCGCTGATCTTTAGTTCCCTCTTGATGTAGATTACTGCTCCACTCATCACTCCTATATCTGCAACCTTAAATCATCAGTTGTTTCGTTTCGATGAGAAAATTTGGCTAAGAATAGTCTACTTGGCCCGTTTGGTTCCAACTTCGGAAACAAAAACGGAATGGAACGAATTTAATTCATATGGATATCCTTATTCATGAAATTCTATGGAATCATTGTTTGTGTTTCCATGCAAAATGCACTTGTCTCCCTATATTTTGTTACCCTATGGGGTATCAAAAGTAATCAAATTCAACTTTCAATTACTTCATATAAATGAATGACTCCAAAAACTTTCATAAATAAGGGTATACATATAGACTAGATTCGTATCAATTCCGTTTCCGAGTCCGAAATTCAAACCAAACGCGCCCTTAAATTGAAAGAATTGGATATTATATATTAAATTTAGAATAGGAAACACTCCTTTTCTTTCTAGAGAAAAAATTATATAGGTACTTTTAATTTGGTACAGTTTTTTTATTCAATTACTTTTTACTATAACTTTAAATATTTTTATTATTATATTTTTATTGACAAAAGTTAAAAAGAATTAAACTTTTTGTTCAAAATTTGTATTGTGTTTTTCCAAAATTTATATACTAACTATTAAAAAAAATAGTGTCTCATTACAATTTTTTTTTTATGTTTTTATATATTTTTCATGCATATATTTAACTAATAAATTACAATTTTTAATCTGACAAAACATAATATTAAAACTAATAAAACACAAATTTTAAAGTAATAGGATAAATATTTAAACTAACTTAACACTACTAAAATACAAAAAGAATAGTCTACTCTTTTAATTTGTCTATTACATATTAAAAGTAGGCACATGGAGCACTATTTTATACAGAAAAAATTCTGATAGCTACTTTTTAATTTGATTTACTAATATCATTCAAATAAAAACTTTTACTATAAGTTTAAATATTTTTTTTTATTATTAATTCTTTTTTTACAATAAAAGTTTGTAAGTGTTATTTTGTTAGTTCAATTTTTTATTTTATTTGTTAGTTATGTTATATTTACTAGTATATACTTAATGATTGAACTAACAAAATCTGGACTAATGAAATAATTTTCTTGAAATAATAGTATAAGTATTTAAACTAACATAACACTAATCAATAAAATACAAATTTGAAGTAGTAATATAGAGTTTCCTACCAAACCAAACTAAAAATCAATATAATAATTATTATCGAAACAATTTGATTTACTAGGTTTTTTCTAGTTTTGTGTTTAGTAAATGTACTCGTTGAGAGAAAAGTGTGTAGAGTTTGAAAATAAAAACAAAAGGTTGAGGTATATTTACTTAATTGAAACATTAAAAAGTCTACTTACTACTCTAATTTTTCAAAAATGCCTAGTTACTAAAATTGCCCATAATTATCTCATAAGAAAGAATACTAAGCATGAATAAAGCTGTTGAAGTGAATACTTACCATAGCCAACAACAATGGAGGTCATAGAAGCTAAAGTAGCACAAGCAAAAGCATATTTGTTCCTCTTAGGCTTCTTCTTCGCCAAATCCACACCGTCGATTGCCTGGATTCGAGCTGGCGGTGGCGGGTTAACTGAGTCGAGGCGGGCCTCGCCTCGTTCACCGGCCATTTTACCTTGAGCCTTGAGAGGAAAGAAGGTAGGAAATGCAGAGATGAAACAAGGAGACAATAAGGTTTGAATTATTTGGTTGTGTTGTTTTGCAAGTTAGTGTTAAAAGTGGAGCCCTTAAATAGATACATTTGGAAGCCCTATCATTTTAGTTTTTGTTGTCAAAGTCCGATACAAGCGGACCGGTAGAGTGGGGTCGTGTGCATACGAGCGTACATGGGCGTTAGGCCCAAACCCAACACATAAACCCGATGAGGTTCCATCCTAAAACTAATTGGCAATAGGAGGAGTAGACCACCGACCTTATATACTATACCGAGTTGCACTTGTTCACAGGTTAGGATCGCGAACCAAATAGGCTAATCGCTCTGATATCATGTCAAAGTCCGATACAGGCGGACCGGTAGAGCGAGGGTCGTGTGCATACGAGCGCACATGCGCGTTAAGCTCAAGCCCAACACATAAACCCGATGAGGTTTCATTCTAAAACCAATTGGCAATAGGAGGAGTAGCCCACCGACCTTATATACTAGGCTCGGAGTGTCCTCATCTTTCGACGTGGGAGCTTATTATCTCCAACATCTATAATTTACTCTCTAATTTCCTAACTAGTTTATCACAAGTGCTTTACTATGGCTTTTTTACATATTAATTAAATATATAAACAGTTTTTCAATGTGATTTAATAATACGTAAATAGTAAATTGGAGATAATATAATACTTTAACTTTTAATAAATATTTTTGTTATTTTAAAAACTTAACCAAATTTATAAATATTATTTAATTTGACCCATTAATTATTTTTCTTTATAAAAACCGATTTTTGTGAAAGATTTGAGTATTTTTAGAAAGATCATGATAATATTTATTTTTATAACCTAATATTATTTATAAATATTAAATACTAATTCACTTTACATAATATTATATTATTAATATTCTATTTAAATTGTTAATAATTAAAATTTAATTTGATTCATTAAAATAGTGGTGGGGTGGGGGGGG
>BSUD01000001.1:4358485-4461116 GCA_033239045.1 Fagopyrum esculentum
GGGGGTCACAATATATTTGTGAATATGCTAAATTAACTATTATTGAAAAAATATTTTTATGTATTATTTAATGGTATTAATAATAATAACTTAAAATATAATTGTTGACTAACTATTATCGTTTTAATTTTTATGCATTAGTTAATGATATTAATTAGTAATTTTAATTTAGAAATTATTGTTCATTGCTTCGAATGTTTTTTTCATAGTCAAATGAATATATAACGATGTTCTCAAATAAAGTTAAAATAAGCTCGATTGTGCATACTTTTCCATTGTCTTATCAATTCTCATCCATATATTTATGATTGTCCTTCTTGAGCTTTTTCAATGACATCTGCCCTCTAGTTTGAAAATGATGTTCAAGCAATTTGGAACACTTATTAATAATTCATTATTTTTATTTTTATTTTGAATTACTCAATCATTTATCTACAAAGCCATGGATTGGTTCCAATGAAGTCAAGCTTGGTACTACCTTTAAGTAAAGTGCCTATCAATTCCAAACTTCAATTCAAGCTTAAGATAAAATGTATGTTACAACTTACAACTTAGAATTGCCAAAGGTCTTACCATTCACTAAAAAAACATCATGACTAAGACCCTCTCCGGAGGGTTTTGGGACTACTAAATCCCTCCATATTATTAGAAATTAATGACATGCGTTGATGATATGGATGAAAAAGGGGTTAGTAGTTCCGGATCACACAAATATTGACGACTTCTATTATTTACACTATTCTTTTTTCATTTTTTTGATGTAGAACGACGTTATTTTGGCTCAGTTGGCCCAAAACGACATCGTTTTGGATCAGTTGGCCCAAAACAACAACGTTTTGGTATGTGCATGGTAGGAGAGCAACGCCACGTGGTGCACTCTGAATGGCCAAAATTCGGTAAGTGACAGCGAGTCCTGTTATGGATTGTTTTAACTTAAAATCAAATTTTCTGTATAAATATTAATTAAAAATAATAATAAATTTATATTTGAATATGATTTAGTTTTATCTATACAATAACACTCACTTTACATGTTTTGGTTAAAAAATATTTATGTAATTTAGAAATTATAATGGTGTAGTTGTTTGTTTTGATGTAAATAAAAGCAATAATAACTCGGTAATCTAAGCATAAATCCACGATCTAAAAATTGATCTTGATGAGGCTATCAAACTAAATATCAAAAAGATCTAAAAATTGATCTTGATGAGGCTATCAAACTAAATATCAAAAAATCAAATTTGAAGGTAATAATTTAAATGCGACTTGTGCACTCCAGAGTCAATGGAGCTGTCTTTGAAAGGTCGATATGCTTTTAGCAGTCTCTATGTTGGATATTGGGCCCTTCAACTAAGTTCAAATTAGACATGTTAATTGTGTGGATGAACGTCTAACCCATCAACTAAGTTCAAATTAGACATGTTAATTGTGTGGATGAACGTCTAACCCATCTAAGATAGTCCGACCACCCACAACATGTCTGGTGATTTTGAACTTCGTGTTCTCATCCGTACAAAATATAGATACTTTAGGTTAGATTACCTTCTAACTTATGTTGGAGACATAAGTGGCCTCATAATCTATCGAGAACAAGGAACCGCTACATATACTGATTGCTGTTCACTTTATTCCTCTTTCTTCAATTTCAATCCTACAACTTCTAAGGAAGAAAAATGAGAATCTGGAAAATCTCAACGAATCTCTTATGATTTAAAAAGAGTTACAACATCAGTCCGACCATCACTAGTTTCTTCCAAGGCAGCTACAACATCAGAGCCTGAATAAATTACGCGGTTTCCTATCTTCTTAGCACGCGGGTCAGGTTGCGTCATCCGTATCTTATAAGCTCTCGTGGTTCACCATACTCGAATGATATATATGCTGGATTGAACTTGTGTATACGTCAATAAAAAAATGCAAGGTTACATCACCTTCTTCGGGGTTTGGTTGTAAGGCAAGATGGAGACTTGTGAGCGAACCTCCCACCGTAAGAGGTTCAGATGACTCGTTTCAAGCACTAAACGTACGATATATCACTCTCTTGCAAATTCATCTTTCCGTTTTCTCTTCTTTTGTTTCTTTGCGTCTGATCCGGTTGGCCCCTCTGAACACCGGAGCATAAAATGTATGAAACAGTTGCATCACTAGAAAATGCTCTGAGAAGCAATGTGCTTACCTTTCTCAAGGCGAAAGCCAGGTATAAATAAGCTACGTCCCATTCATCTTGTGATAGTGTGCCTACAAATAAGATGATTTACAGTCCACTTAGTTGGAGAACACCAGCATAAAATGACATGCAAGTAAATTGATCGAAAATAAAATGTTTGAAGAAGTTGTTTTGGTGAATTATTCACTTCCACCTGCAAAAAGTTGGAGATGTATACTTACTTTGGTCCTGATTTCCGTCGCCCAAGGCACCAAGCCGGCGCATCAAGTCGACAAATTCTGGTTTCTTCAGATATTCTTCAACGAATGCATGCGAATTCTTGGCAAAGACCAATTCAAGATCATACTGCAAAATAAATTGTGCCATCAGACTGTTGAATTTCTGCTTGAGGATAGTCAATCAGGACTAACCAGAGATGCTCAGGTACAAATGTAAGCTTTTGATTCAAATGAAGTCAACCAATACAGAAAGAAAAAACTATTCCCCTATTCACGAAACCTAATAAACAAGCCCTCGATTACAAAACCAGAAACAAGAGAACAGCACACAGTATCACGTCATGCATGCTCAAGCATAATAAAATGGCACAAATTGTATATTGTAGACAATAATGTATAATACTGGCATCACTTTTAAAAATGATCTACTTTATTTATTTATTTTTATTTTCATAATGAGGGGCGAGGCGGAAGGATGCCTAAACTGAGTAAAGCTAGACCGATTAAGATAATGTTATCCACTGTCCATACCTCTTCTGCCATTTTCTTGAAAAGGGGGAACGAGACAACCCACTCAGGACAATCAACAGCATCCTACAAAAGACAGTTGCGACTATAATATAATAATGACCATTGTAAGAAAATGAGCAATTGAATTCTTGAAAGAAATTAATGGATAGTGTGTATGGCTTTAATAATCACATGCTGGAAGAGATAACTACTGTCAGTCTTAGTAATGACATTTTATACGAGACAAATGGAGAGATAGACATGAGTAGAATTATTAACAAGCTAGGTGGGGTGTGAAGGCTGTTACCTCCAAGTGAAACTTGTACTTGATACCAAAAGGTCTTGATGGCCTAAGTTTCTGAACCAAATGGCACAGTGTAACTAGTAAGTAATCTACTAGTCTTATGGATTACAAGAAGATATATATGTATGGAAGTATACAAGATGATAAGATTACAGAAGAAGGAAGAGATCACCTTGTCTGCAAATTCATCATCAAATTGTATCCAGTACACACTATTACCAAATTCAAGACCTTCAGCTGCAATAAAATTTCAAAAGGTGAAGAGGTAGCCTGTCATGAACAAGAGCACAGTTGATCATACATCCAATGCTAACAAATCTAGAAAGATGCCAGAACCAATTACGGTGAAATTACTGTACCATGATAACAAGGTAAGATGGATCTCAATTCTCCTGCATTCAACTTTCAAAAGCTAAAAAAAAATATGTTCAATCGGGTATGTGGCTCCAAACCTTTATCCCAACAATTAATTTAAATATGGCACGTGAGAGTTGGTACCTCATTGTTAGTCACTACTCCTGACTAAATTTCAGATTCCTTAAGAAATCATCAAAATTTCAGGAATAACATTTTTGTGTGAGATGCAATATCATGGCATGACATATGTCAGTTTCAGTAAGAAAGAACATAACTGACTTCTAGGGTCTGTCTGGCAGACCCATATAAGGGGCTTACAAGGGAAATCTTGTTAACAGAAGCATTATAAAAGAAATTTTGTTAACAGAGAGAAAACATAACTCTCAAGATTTTGAAGATCGAGTTCAATTATACCAATAACAAGAAAAAAGCAAGTCATATCCAAGATTTTGATGATAATCAAGTTCAATCTTTTGAAAATGACCAGGGGCCTCAATAAGATAACATAACTCTCAAGATTTTTCCAACTATGATTTGTTAGTACTGTGTAATTTTGCATTGTAAATAAGAATTTTGCATTCCCCTAAGACATGATTGTTCATCAAGCGCGCTGGTCAATTTGCCTGAAAGTCCAAACAGAGCAACAATAACTAATTAAGACCTGAAGCAAACCTTGTCTTAATTTTTTAATGATGACATTAGCATCTGGCATCGTCCCAATAAAGTATCCACCAGGACGCAGTAATGCCGAAACATTGGCTAGAGCTCGTCGAGCACGTTCCTCAGTGGACCATGAATAATGCATGGCAAACTGCAATAATTTGGTTTATCATCAGCTAATGAATAAGAAATAAACAAACCTAGGAATTCTTCATGTAGCATGCTCAGAATAAATGGATGCTGGAGTGATGCACAATTTTGCTATAGTACAGAGTACACCATTCAGAAAAACTTTCCACTCTTACATCAAACCTAGAATACCGTTCAAAAGATGGCTTTGAAAGGAATAGTTGCGGATTTAATACATGTGACCTTCAGATCTACAACTCTATATCAAGTGATGAAAGAATAAGCTTTATTAAGGAAACAAACCTGACAACTAACAACATCGAAAGGTGCATCATCCGCCAACTCTTTATCTAGGCGAACCTGGAGAATATTAACACATCACACATGACAAATCAAAATCAAAACCAAAAGGGAGAATGGCAATAAAAGATGCAGTCGTGCAAACTATTACAGAAAAACAGATGACCGGTTTTCAATAAAAGGGACTCCAAATAAATAACCTAATAAAGTTATGAACACATTTTAATTTTTTAAAAAAAAAACTACCTCGAAGCAATCACCACACAGTAGACGTGCAGGAAAGCTGAACTTCTTTCGGCGCTGATTTGCATCCGCATCACCGTTATAACGTGTCCGACAGTCCTCTACCTGCACACAATAGCTAAGACTGAGATAAAGTCACAGAAATGGCAGTAGGTCACTAATAATACAGCATCCATATGAACCAAGCATCCATAAGATGTAGATTTGCTATCATACTCCAAAAACTGCTTCTCCCATATTCTTACTGATATGGTCCATTCTACTTAAAATGAGATATAGAATACCCATGACCAACTGGACAACACTTGATTGTTGTAGTGCCAAAGGCATAATCGTTGACACAACTAGGTTACTAGACACTACAAAACTGTTATTAACTTAATAATAGCAGTGACAAAGGCCAATTCATAGTGAAATTATGTACAGTTAAAACTCAAAAACAGAAAGTGTTCAAAATAAAGATATAAGTTTAACATACTGATCCTGCAGCAATGTCAATGCCAACATAATACCCGATCTTTGCCTTGTCCCATTTTATAAGATCCCCACCCTGATAATAGAAAATAATACAGTCAGATAAAGATGAATTAGCAAAGTAATGCATGAATTCATCAGAGTTAATACAACGCAACAACCTTTCCACAGGCAAGATCGAGAATAACATGTCCAGGGCGTGTATAGAGCTGAATCAGAACACTTTTTATCTGCCAATGGCAATCCATATACACAAATGAAGCCAACACAAATTCATAACATCAATCTAAAGGTAGACCGATCTCATGAGACAAGGTTTACCCAGTTATTAAGTTTCTTCAAATGGATGATTGGACTGGCTTCACGTTCTTCCAATGTTTGATTTGTTCTAGCACTATAATGATCAGCCACTTTCTGAACGACCATCTTTGAGTTGTCATCATTCATGTAATGAGCATCACCTTGGCACACATAAAGAAACCGGAAAGTAAAAAATCAGTTCCACTTGTGCTCTTTAAATGAAAAAACCTCCCATATTAAAGTACACGAGAACCCGAATCTGATTCATACACTAACAATCTCAACTATAACGGTTTTCGAGTGCAGTTATTTATCCAGAGTGTCTCCAAATACACTCATCTCAAAACCATGGTGATTAATGAATACATCACTGCTTAACGCTAACTTCCCAATACCTGATCAATAACTGGACAACATAAACCCTAGAACTAAAAGCATCAGTTCAAAAACCAATGTCAATTCTCTTCTCTAGGGGTATGGAGAGGAAATAAAGCAGGCAGGGAGGCAGAAACTATAAGTTCCACTTGTGCTCTTCACATGACAAATATTACCAGATAAAAGTACTTGGGGTCCCAAATTTGATTCATTCACTAACAATACCAAGCATAGTTTTTTCCATTGTGCAGCTATTGATCCAGAAATAACTCATCCGAAAATATAGTGGGTTCTCAATGAATTACATACTGCTAATGCTAATTTCCGCATAAATGATCAGCAAACGACACAAAATAAACCCTATAATTGAAAGCATCAGACGGGGAATATCAAACAATCGTTTCCAATTGTATGGAAATAAAACAGGCAGGCAGAAACTCTTACCTTCTGGGTTATACTTGAATTTAGATTTGGGAGGCCCAGAAGAGCTGGAAGGCGATTCTTGGTACCCACGCTTCATGATTGGGGAACTCCTGAATGGCTTTTGAAATCTTTTAGGGTTCCACGAAGGGATCGAATACTTTCGAGTTTGAATCAAAACTAGGCAGAAATCAAGTCCAATGCACTTTGGAAAAGTTAGAAAATAGCGTCCAGGACGGTGGCGCAAGGAGCTGAGGTTTATTAATGGTGGCCGAGGTATGATACGAGCGGCTAATGGAAAACAGTTCTCGAATCCTCTCAGGGAGAATAGTTTTGAGATGCTGCAAATTATTCGAGGGGTAAGTTGGACAAAACCAAAACCACGTGACTTTTCCCAAAACTACCTTCAACATTGCAAATTAATCGAGGTGTAAATTAGACAAAACCAAAATGATCTCGGATTAGTTTCGTGATGGGTGTCAATTCGTCTAGGGCTGAGTTTAAAACCGAAAAAACGCAACCGAACTGCAAACCGCATCGCAAACCCAGAAAATATTATTTGCGGTTTGATTCCAAAATACTAATCGTAGTCATATAAAGTGTATGTCAACATTATGGAGGAATTGTGTCCTTTAATTTAATGTGCGATTGCTAAACTTGAAATAGGACAATTAACGGAGATAATTCAATCCGATTATTTTAGGAGTCGTAGTGTTTTGCTAGAAGCCAACTACGATCAATGGGCTTAAACGAGTTAAACCATAACTATTATAAACGGGTCCTATGCGGTCACACACTTTGAGTTTACGGACTAGATCAACGAGAATGATGGTTGAATATTAATATGTATATATTGTATATTATTAATATATCCATATTATTTATTTGTGAAATAATTAATTAGTGGATATTAATTAGGGAGGTTAATTAGAGTAGTTACACATTTTGTAACTCCCTCCTCCTAATTAGTAAGAGAGGTTTCTCCTCTTAATAAAAGAGAAATATCTCTCATCACTTGGGATCCAAAGAATATAGAGAGACTAAAATGAGAGCAAAAGAAATATAAAGCCAAACGTTGGTTTTGTTTTTTTGTTTTTAGAGGGTTTGACTATCATCTTCATCCGAAGCAATTCGATTGCATGCTTTGCGATCTTCGTCCTAGCTGTCGAAATCAAAGGTGATCTTGATCGGGCTCGTGTGGACCAACTAGAGGAGCAACACGTGGGGCTCTCATCTCTTTCGTTCATTCCCGATCAGATCCGGTTCACGCATCAACAGGTATTTCCTATGAACCATAATCGTTGCCTATCAATTGTGCTTGTAGATCCTACGATTAGATGTTTAGATATGATCTGAAATTCCGCTTAAAGCATCTAATAAACCTTCACATTCAAAAAGACCAATGTCAACATGTCAACATTCAGAAAGACCAAAATAAGATATGATTCATCCATACTTAATCATGCACTAAAACTCCAACTCCATGATCCACTATCTATCAACAAATTCAACAAGAAAACAAGCAAAATAAGACCATTGATCAATCAAGACAACAAGCAAATCCAAAAGACTCGGTGACAACATACCTTTTGACTTGACTTTTCAAACAATATTATGTCCCTTTTCAACGCCAACTAATGAGTTCAATTCTTTCAACTTTATACACATGAAAACAATGATCACAAGTAATCAAAGATTGTCAATAACTAACATTTTATACAATATTATAACTAAGTGAAAATGAATGTTTAAGAGTTCAAGTATTACTTTGATACGTTATCACCATCTCTTCATCTTCATCCTCTAAATTTTTCTCATCAATAGTGTCATGATGTAAGAGCCTTAGTCTTCTAGGGATCCCACACTTGCGCCTCAATTGAGACGCAAGTGCTGACCCAGTGCAGAGCCGCCCCAGCTGCCCTGTAAACCGCCCCAGCGGCCCAGTGCACCGCCCCTGCAGCTCAGAGATCCGCCCTTGCGGTTTTTTGCGGCTACAGCCGCCTTTGTTGACGCTTGACCCATGCTTTTGCTCCTGACTTCCTTTATAAGCCACCTCTTCCTTCTGGGTGAGGGTTTCCTTCTTCTTCCAGCGTCATTTCCTTCCTCACGTTCTTTTTCTCTTCCTTCTTCCTTTGATCTTCTTGGATCTTCTTTGATCTTGTTGAGAGTTTAGAGTGTTTTGGATGTTGATGATGATGAGGAGTGTTGATGTTGTGCTGTGAGAGCCAGCTGGGTTGTGTGGAGAATCCCTTCCCTCTGTTAATGGCAGATGTTGTAAGTTCTTCCTTCTTCTTCTTCTTTAGCTTAGGAATCCACAAGCTATGCTTGTGTTGGAACTTCCTGGACATGTATTGATGTATATATGTATATATATGTATGTGTTTGGCTGTTGGATGGTGAAGAAGTGAAGGATACCAAGTGAACAATTGAAGAGAAGTCGAAGATCACCTTCTGCACAAGCATCCGCCCCTGCGCCACCTGTGAACCGCCCTTGCGCCGCCCCTACGTGGAAGAGCCGCCGCCCCTGCACCTTGTGGTGCTTCGCCCTTGCGCCTTCCTGTCACACAGGTGCGTCTTGTACAGGACCTACCTAGGGTGGTATGAATCCTTTCCTTTCTTAGTATGAGTGGGTTAGTAGCATGCTAGGTTTAAGTATGAGGATAGGATGATGATGATCATGGTATCGATATATGCCGGTTATGGCTTTGAGGTTTAGTAGGTTGTGAGGCTTATAGGTTGATTATGCTCCATATGGACCATTGGGTCTAGGTGTGACCCCTTAAATTGATAAGAGATTTGATTTTTTTTATGCCTTGTTATTAGGCAGTGTTATCCTCCAGATTGGAGTTGATCGTGGTTGAGGTTATTTTGAGGTTGAGGTAAGTCCGTAGGAATTACTTAATTATTATCCCTATATTGGATGTATGCATGAGTGGTGATTGTTATATGATTGATAGCATGCGATACTTATTATTACTAACCTATGATTTATTGGATAGCCCCCTTGTAGTGGCAGTGATAACATTTCTCTTTCTTATTGTAAGGAGTCTGGGAGGTTCTATATGGTCAGACCAGTACTGGTATACGGGATGGACACTTCACCACTCCCTTAGGGTACACGGGAAGTGTGTCGATACTACTCCAGATGGCTATGGTACTAGAGGCGAGGATGATATATTCATCGTGTCATATATTTTCATATATATATATACATATATATATAGATCATGACTCATATGTAAACAACTCTTATCGTGTGAACGTGTAAACACCGAATATATGTGAGTATATCGCCGAATATATGTGACTATACCGCCGAATATATAGATTCAGGTCCGGCGAATCTTCTTCCATTAATAACACGATTTTTTTTATTCTTTAATATCGTCTAATCTCAGTCATCTATTTAATGATCTAACGGATACAATTTGTTCTCATTTTACATGATAAGAACTGTTTACATGGGAGTCAACCTCTCTCTCTCTATATATATATATATATATATTGAATGTATGACATTATAAAGATAATTAAATGTGTGACAACGTGATTATGTGTTTATAATTCCATGACTTGTGCTTGTGCTTATGCATTATCTTATATATGAATGGTTAGTAAACAGTTTATACCGTGTTGTACATGATTTGCAGGTTAGGAGGACTACAGAGTGAGCTAGATGGGTGATCCGCTAAGGGCTTCCGTACACTAGGATTATGCGAGGGTTATGGGACATTTTGTATATGTATGGTTGTTGTTTTGTACTCAACGGTGTTTTTTGTAAACATTTGGTTGTATATATTTATGCGGTTTGATGTTTTGGTTTTAATCTATCCGTGTCTTGTTGTAAGATCCAGTGAACTTGTTGTAAAGTTAGAGCCAAAATCCATTGTGATATCCTAGCCCAGTGACGCCTCGAGTTCCGCGGATTCGGTGTTACATTAATTATGTTAGAGGTAGACCTAATTTTTACAAGTAAACAATCTTGTGAACAAATAAGTCCTTCAACCGTCTATTATAATAAGATAATAATTAATAAAAGTTAAAACATAATATAACAACATGTTATTGCTTATAAGCAACTAACCATACCTTAAGATTTTACAACGGGTGACGTCGTCACCCATCTTAAAATACCGTCCAGTTTTCTCCATTTATAAATTCACATATATTAACTATAAGAACTTGTTATATAAACAAATATTTGAAATAAGTTTAAAATATCAACCTAATTTAATAAAATACAATCATAAAAGTATTAAAAATATTTATAAATTATATTAAAAACTATAAATCACATTAATTTGTCCGTTTAATCAACTTATTTCGTTTTTCGTGCACTACTACATTTCACGTGCTATTGTATCACCAGAAAATATTACATTAGCATTAATAAATGTTACATTACATTAAAAGGTAACATTTTTGAAGCAGTACATTTGATGCCGTTGCATTTGAGCTGTTGTAACATTTTTTAACTCTAATGTGATATTTTCTTACCAACTGAATAAAGTGTTACATTTGAAACCACAACTATTACATTTGATGTAACTGTTACATTTAATAAATAATGTTACCTTTTATAAATTTCGTTACAAATTGTAATTATTGTTACATTTAATAAATGTGTTACCTTAATTCAAAGTATTACTACTACCTTATATTTTGTTACAATAGGATTGCTATAATAAACATATATATATAAATTAACGTACTGTTTATATATATATATATATTATAAGAGTAAGAGTTTGATATACTTGAAACATGCTACAAAATAAAAGGAGTTTCATCAAATACTAAATCCAAAAAAGAGGACATCAAGAGTTGAGTATGCAACTTCATATGTATGTTTAACAACGTAACTAACAAGTTCGATCACTAATAGCGGGATTCACATGAACCCACATCAAAAAATCCAACAAAACAAGGACTGCAGATACTCAACACCCCAATTTCTCATTGAATATTACTCCATAAACATGCTTCATTCAATGAACTCCTCTTCTTCACCTTCCTGCAAATTTGATATACACTCAAATTATAATCCGAGGAAAAAATTGTTCAACTTTACAAAACAAAAAACAAAAAACCTCATTCAACATAGTTGTATGAATCAATGGAATTCGAAACTCAAGTTGTAAGTTCAGGTTATTATTTTATCTACAGTTTATGACATTTTTTTTCCACAAACTCATGCATGTGCAGACCTTCTCAAATATCAAAGTGAGACAAATATGAATGGTAATCATCCAGCCCCAAACGTCATGTGAACAAGAATACTTAAGACAATAGGTTAGTTGGAGCTTTCTCATTAATTCCAAATACTTGAAGAAAATCTTAGTCACTACAACCTGATAATCCTCTTCCTTAATCAACCCTAACCTCGCCAAGCAATACAACCAGGCAGATAAATTCATCTCATGTCCAGACACATAATCAATCCTGCTCGAATTCCCAAAACTATGAAAATAAACTCTAAAACAACAAGCTAAAGGAGTTTCATCAAATACTAGATATTTTCATCATTAAACCTGTCAAAAACAGTCAACAACAGCAAATGCTAAATCCAGAGTTGACACTACCCTAAACATGTCAAATACAACAGCCAACAATAGTAATGATAAAAAAAAAATTATTTACCTTGTTTAATGTTTCATTACTTTGTCCATGAGATTGACCAGAGGTGGCACTAGCAATAGTATTCCTTCTTGAAACCAAAATTTCAGGTATTTTCAAGTGCACTCCAGGATTTGCAGCTTCTATTTGAGATACAACAGTAGCTGCTAAGTCTGGAGCTACCTCCCGGATCAAATCTGCCTTGATGCTTTGTAAGAATTCAGTGGGAAATATGTACTTATGTGTGTTATCTTTCCCCTTGTCCTCAAGCTTAGATTTTGTCACACCTCTTCCATAAAGACGCAACTGACCATTACGATCCCCCTTTGCTACCACTTCACAGTAAGGATCCTTGGGAATACTACCTTCTCCATTTTCATCAGGGTGGGATTCCATTGCATCCATTTTTTCCTATTGTTGAGATAATAATAGAAAAAGAAAAAACATTCAAATTTAATTAATGTCTATCTCATACAGCTTACAAACTAAAACAAAAAATTTTTAAACTCACAATGTTTTCTAACATCTTCTCGTTGTTAGTTTTGTATGTGCGTCCTGTGATTCTTTTTCTAGACTCTTTATAAACTCTCGCTTGAGATGGAGGTTGCTTATTTGGATCCTTCTGTTACTGAAAAAGATGAAAAGATGAACAAAAAAATATGATCACAAACTACTTATGATAATAATAATATTTAAGTATGCTCTTGTTTAGTAAAATACACTAACCAATTCATGACGTAGTAACGCATATGAGGAAGGACCCATGGTGTGTACATCAGCTTGTAGTCCACGACTCCTTTTATTGTTGCTACTAATTTCCTGCATAACTCATCACAACACTTTTTGTGATATGGTATTAAATACAAAGGCAAAATTCAAACACAATATTATAATCGAATACCTTGGCCAAATCAGAATTCCAATATTCCAAAAGCTGTTCAAATTGATTTATCGGAATATTCCCAGGACGATTCATCAATCTTTCTTCATCGGTGTCATAAGCTTCATAGTGCTTTCCTTTCAACCTCGACTTGTAAACACGCCATAAGGCATTTATAGTATCCATTACGTATTGTTTCCCCTCTTCGGGAACAATATATCTCTCCTGTATAAACAATATATATTGTAATGATCAAAAAGAATTTAAGTAACTCTGAAAATGATAATAAAAGTAGTTAAAACCATACATACCATCACATAATCCCATATCTTCTCTTTCGTAGGCACATATTTCCAGCTCACATAATTAAGAGGAGTTAGATGGGGAGATCTAGCTACCGTTCCCAGAAATCGACTAAACTTGGCCACAACAGCTGAAGTAGGTCCAATGGGTTGACCACTTGCATTTAAGATAATTGTCTCACGCTCATCCAGTTTACGTCGATGCACCTCGAACATGGTTGTTGGCCCTCTACGCTTCTTCATTTGTGGTACTATATTTATAACAATAAAATAGAGTGCTAAACAAAACAGAAACTTTTTGATTGATTATTTAAATCTAAACCATAATATTAGAGTGAGTACCTCCAAGGTTGGCTGTTTCATTGGTTGTTGTTTGATGCTGTGGCACATCATTTCTGTCTATGGCAGTGCATATAGCATGAACATCATCTAGCAGTATGTCCTCATCTTGTAGTATGTCCTCATCCATATCAAAATTTCTCTCTTGTCTTGTTGATAAAACATCCTCAAGTGGACCCTCCAATTCATCAGCAGATGGCTCATTATCCAGACAGTCTTCAAGTGATCTTTTTTGCTGTTGTTGTTTTAGTTGTTTTTGTCGCATACTCTTGTACATACTCAAATGTCCTGGAGGGAAAAACTGCACTTGTTCAGATTTCTTCGTTGAGGGAGTTGCAACTGCCATTTTTTTGGTTTTTTGTTGTTGTTGATGAACCTTTGGCACGGCATGTTGCTTCAATTGAGGTTGAACATTTAAATTCTCATTTTGTTGTGAGTTTTGTTCCTTTGATTGTTGTTGTGTTAACAGATATTGACGCATTTTCTGAGCTCTTGTTTTGGCAAACTGAACCATGGACAACTTCTGAGGTAATACTTGATGTTTGTCTCTTCTTTGATTATTTTCACTCACTACAATCTGTACAAAGAATTATTATTAAGTATAATAAATCTTATGATAATAATTAACATTGAGTATGTTTATAAAGAGTAAGAATACCAGATCTTCTTCTTCTTCTTGCTGATCATGATCACTAGGTTCATAGTCACTCTCTCCATCCGGCATCTCCTCATCCACAGGTTGTTTTTCTTTGCTACTTGACAACAACACTTTATTGGCTAGACTTTTAAAACCAGCAACTTCCATTCTTTCAGCATTGAACTGAAGTCTTTGATTCCTTAACTTTTCATATTGTGTTAAACCTTCAAGCCGCTGACTGTTTGATGCGTTTCTTTTCCCCATCTGTCAAGATAATCAACAAGTAAACATATGGATGTTAGTATCATAAATAAAACCAATAACTTTAAAAAAAATACACACGTCTAACTAATTACCTATCATAAATATGATATCTATAACTAATAACAAATGATTCAATCTTCTCTTTCATTTTCAATTCCAAAATCCTCTATAAAACCTTCTTCATCTACGATGTGCTCATCCAAATCAATCACTGTTGCAGGAACATCCTCTCGAACACAAGTTATTTCATCTTCCACACCAATGGTAGTGATCTTATCATAAGTGAAGGAGTTAGCTTTTCTCCAAGACAAGTCGTTAGCTTCATCATTGATGATACCATTATCAACACAATTATCCTTTGGCTGAATTCGAATTGCATAGCGCCATCCCGCACTAGAAGGGTCATCCACATAGAACACTTGATGTGCTTGAGTTGCTAAGATAAATGGATCTTCTTCACTAACAAGCTTGTTGCAATTAACTCTAGTAAGCCCATAATCATCTTCTTCAGAATGAAACCACAAGCATTTAAACAAAACAACTTTACACTGATCATGGTAGTGTATCTCTATTATTTCTTGTATTGAACCATAATAACTTACATCTCCGATAATAGGACGCTGGTCCTTGCTACTAGCAAAACTTTCAGTCAAAGCTGTTAGAGTGACTCCACTATTTTCAGTAACACAATTTGCATCACGTTTTATAGTGTGAAATCGAAAACCATTTACAAAATAACCTGTGAATCTTCTAGCAATAAGAGATGGCCCTGCAGATAACCATTTGATATGATCCAGAATATACTCTCCCTGTTGAAGCTGCCATTCAACTTTCTCCTTAAACCAATCGGTAAAATCTCTACCATGACTTTGAGCACCTTTCCATTTTCTTTTCTCTCGACCACTAACAAAGGCCTTGTGCTCACTACACTCAAATAAATTTAATGAGTTGGAAAGTCTATACTTTTTTTAACAATTAAGATTTTAAATTTTAAAACAACCTAGTATAAAAAACTATTTACCTGATATATTTTTCAACATCTTCATTTTGACAATTGAATACGAAATAACGATGAGCTTGAGCTAAGGTGGCATGTTCAATTTTATATATCCCGTGCTCCTTTTTGTTCTTCTTTTTTCTCCCCTTTCCTGGTATAGCATGACCCATAGCTGGAAACATTGAGGACTTCTCAGAATTCTCATGAGAACAAGTTTCGAAACTAGCAGATCTCGCTTTGAGATCAACACCCAAATATCTAGCACAAAATGTGATACATTCTTCAGCTATGTATCCTTCAGCCATTGAACCCTCGGGACGACTCTTATTCCGAACGTATGACTTCAATATTCGAAGATAACTTTCAATTGGATACATCCAGCTTTCCGAAACAGGTCCGCCATATGTCACCTCTTCTACTAGGTGAATAGGTAGGTGAACCATGATATCAAAAAATGTTGGTGGAAATATCCTTTCGAACTGACAAAGGGTCTCACTAATCTCAATATGTAGACGAGCAAGGTCTTGGGGATCTACCACTTTACTGCATATTCCCTTGAAAAAAGCACTTAATCTCATAAGTGGGATTGCTACATCCTTGTGCAATGTTTTTTTGACAGCAACCGGAAGTAAGTATTGCATTATAAAGTGAGCATCATGACTTTTGTAACCAACAATCTTCCGATCATTAACATGTACACATCTTGCAATGTTGGAACCATATCCTTGTGGCAACTTCGCACTCTTAATAACACGACAAAATGTGCTTTTCTCTTCCTTTGTCATCCAAAATCGAGACTTTGCCATTTCAATTTTTTTACCATCAGCAGATATCTTTGGATGGAGCTCGGGCATTATATTAAGCTCGGCTAAATCCCATCGTGCATTCATATGATCCTTAGACTTTCCAGGAATGTCTAGCAATGTTCCAATAATATTATCAAATATGTTTTTCTCTATGTGCATCACATCAAGAGAATGCGGAGATGAAATAAACTTCCAATAAGGAAGATCGAAAAATATAGACCTTTTTCGCCATGGATTATCTTCCTGATCTTTCTTTTTTTTCCCAAGGCAACTCTTTCCGAATTCATTTTGATAGTTAGCCAGCAATTCAAATTTTTCATGCCCTGTCAAACGAACTGGTGCAGCTACATCCCTATGATCCCAAATAGAGTTTCTTCTGTATCTTCTATATGGATGGTACCGGTCCACAAATCTTTGATGGCCCATGTAACACATCTTTTTACTACGCCTCAAATATAGAGAGCAAGTTTCATAATGACAGCCCGGACATGCTAGCTTTCCTTTGGTGCTAAACCCTGACAACATTGCTAAACCTGGAAAGTCACTGATTGTAGACAGCAAGGCAACATGCATATTGAACATTTGGTTACTGGCAGAATCATAGGTTTGAACCCCAAACTCATACAACTCATTCAAGTCCTTGATCACTGGTTGCAAGAATATATCAATGTTATTCCCGGGAGACAAAGGACCCGGTATTAGAAGAGTTAACATAATGAATTCTGGCTTCATGCACATCCATGGTGGCAAGTTATAATTAATCAACATAACTGGCCATGTGCTATGAACAATGCTCATGTTGTTGAAAGGGTTAAACCCATCAGTTGCCAATGCCAGCCTCACGTTTCTAGGTTCTTTCGAGAAGTCAGGAAAGGATAAATCAAAGTCCTTCCAAGCTTTTCCATCAGCAGGATGCCTTAGTAACCCATCCTTAATACGACCATTTTCATGCCATGTCATATGACGAGCAGTCTTTGGACACATGTACAGTCTTTGCAATCTCTTCTTGATGGGGAAATACCGTAACACCTTAGCAGGAATTTGACGAGAATTTTTTTTCGTCTCATCCTTATCACTTGACTTCCATCTCGACGATTTACATACATGACAACTTGTTGCTTCTGCATGCTCCTCCCAATACAACATACAATCATTTGGACACGCATCTATCTTGGTATAATCAAGTCCTAATGCCTTTAAAGTTTGTTTAGCTTCATTAAATGATGACGGTAGATTAGCATCAGGTTGCAAAGCCTTTAGAAGCTCTAACAAGCTAGAAAATGCCACATTGCTTAGCTTGTGATCACACTTGAAAATAAAAAGCCTTATAGTGAAGGAAAGTTTTGAGAAGTTTTTGCACCCTGGATACAATTCCTGTTGACCTTCTTCTACTAACTTATAAAAACTTGTTGTCTCTTCATTCGGACCTTCTCCAAATGTACCATGCAATAAGCCATCCATGTCATCATCAAAATATAATCCAGCACCATGCTCAATTGGTTGATCATCCACTCTTGGTTCTGATTCCGGTTCTGATGTAGGTACAAAACCCTTGGATATCACATGATCTTTCACAATGTTTTCTTCAAACCAATAACGATAGCAACAACTTTTGCAAGGACAACGAATTTCATTTCCTTGAGCTTCAGTTTCAAATGCTTTTTCTAAATAGCTATCTAATCCTTTCTCATATTCATCAGTCCATCGATGAAGCATCCACCAATTTTTATTTCCTCGATCCATGTTCAGAATTAGAGTAGCTACACAAAATACCCTCAAATTGCATGACTAAATTTCAGTATTGCATGTTTCAGCAATAAAAAATGGATTATAAAAGCAATTATGAATCCATTCACAAAGAAAAAGAAAAACACACACAAATCAAGTCATGTACTAGAGTAAAATATAAAAACTAAACATGAACCAATAAGAAATATGCATAAACTTATTAAAACTTAGCTATGAAATTACCTCTCTTTACTTTTTTAACACAAGTCTTCAATCACATTCGGTAACCCACCAAAAACCGATGGTAAAATCAGCAAAAAAAAGTTGTATCCTAGTATAACTAAAGACACTGAATTGGTGGGACTAGCTAATCTCTATTAGACAAGTTAATGTTTAGTTTTTATTATCTGTCTCCTTAGGACCATACAAAAATCCATACATATCATGACAACATAACATTACAGAAAAAACAATTTGAATCCAAGATTAAATGTGCCTTTAGTAATGTTAACAACAAGCACTCACAATATGATGAAGAATACTATGATTACAAAACCCAAATACTTGACGAAATAACAACTGAGAATGAATAGAACTAGGAGCTTGAGCCCTTCAATTGAAACACTGTCAAAATAAGTCCTATTTGTATACTAATCCTTCTAAACTTGAGCACAAGAGGAATCGGGTTTGAGATTGGTTTTGCCTAAACCCTAAATTCTGCAGTAAACTATAAAAGCTTGCTAATTGAGGAATCAGGTTTGAGATTGGCTAAGATAAGAATCAAAGAGGATGAAGGAAACACAGAAATAGTACCTTGTGCGATGAAGCTTCAGTTCTCTTCGGATTTTTTGTCGATGAAGGTGAGTTGTTTTGTGAGAAGAAAGAGTTGCGTACACATACAGAGAAGAAAGGGCTAGAGAAGAAAGGTGAGTTGTTTTTGTCGATGAATCGGGTTTGAGATTAGCAGGCTTTTAATTCCCTTGGCGCGGGGGTCCAAAAAATTCCCCCCTAATTTTTGGCCAAAATTGTGTTACATTTGACACCGTTTTTTGTTACTATTAAAAAAGAGTTACAAAATTTAAAAAAGTGTTATCATTGTACATAAAAACGTAACATTTTATTACTTCGTTTATAAAATGTTACAAGAAACTAGATAGGTAACAATTTTAAAAAATGTTACATGTTTAATGTTACCTTAGGGCAAGAAATGTAGTAGTGGTGGTAATCTTCAAGGGGAATAAGGCCGGAACAGGGACCTCTTACATCCTCGTCCTCATGCGGAAAATGATGTTTATATCCCCCTTCATATCCCACATTTCGTCCATGTGTCGTCCCTTAAGATTATATCTCATCTTTTTTCAACTTAATTATGACTTTACCACGGTATAATTACAGATTCGCCAATGTTTCGTTAAAAATAAATTTTAAAAATTCAATTCATAAGTAATTTACATGTCATTCTTTCACATGTGCACATTTATTACCTCATTATTCAATTTTACTTTCCTAATATTTGTTACCTCACTTTGGAAATTTAGTTTGATTAAACTATTTCAAATTATTGATATCATATACTTATTAGGTTAATAACAAATATTTTCTATTACCCAATTACTTTCATAGTCCTACTTTGAAAAACAGTCACGATTTACCTAATTATTTTCTAAATTACCTAATTATTTTAAAAAATGCACTCATAATTTATGGTAACAATATATCATATTTGACCTAATTAATTTATAGTAATTTTTTAAAATTTCACAAACTATTAACCTAATAATTTTTATAGTATCTTTAAATGTGGAGATATTATCCTAAATCTATGGATGTTTTAAAATAAAACCTATAAAATTTAAACATAACGTGATTTTGTAATCAACTAACAAAATAATAATAAAATATTTCTTATTCTTGATAAAACTCACACAAGGTGCGACACTAAACTAGTTTCGAATCTAATTTTGTTATACACGTTTATACGAAATTTGGAAGAAAATATACCCCAATGTAAAAAGTTATATATTGAAACCACGAATATAAATTTCAAATCTCATTATCAAACAGGGCCTTTAAATTATCAAGATCTACAATTCGGGTAGATTTTAGTAATCGTACAAATTTTGTGTTTCTTTATTGACTTGATATCGCTCCTATAACATAAAAATTGACATAAAATAGTAAGGTAGTTGTAACTTTAAGATAACATTAAATCTAACTATAACGGTTTGACAAGGTTTTTACAATGAACTTGGAGAAGCTTCATGAATGAATGCCTTTATCTTACTAACTAACCTTGCTCTATTTTGCTTTTTTGTTTGTGTCAAGATAGGAATAACAATAAACATCTAGGAAACAACGA
The DNA here is from genome assembly GCA_033239045.1 of Fagopyrum esculentum. NCBI lineage: Eukaryota > Viridiplantae > Streptophyta > Magnoliopsida > Caryophyllales > Polygonaceae > Fagopyrum > Fagopyrum esculentum. The sequence goes on from BSUD01000001.1 coordinate 4,378,871, forward strand.
ATATTATGGGAGTAATAAAACAATAAGAGGAGAAGAAGTGAAAAACGCTCTCCACGGTTGCACAACAATGGAACCCAACCACCACACTAGCACACCACCAGTCCCGCCTTACCGGCCACCCATATCGGCTTACCTGCCAACCCCTCTCGACCTACCGGCCATCTCTAATTCTCTATCGGCCTACCAGTCACGCCTTAAAAACACCTCTCTCGGGCTCCAGTTATTTTCTTCTCCTCGGAGGTTGTCCTTGGAAGAGAGTGTCTTGTGAAACCCATCACCCACACAACACCCGCCTCGGTCTACCGGCCTCTCTCTCAGCCTAACTAGTAACGGCCCTCCGGGCACCAACACCCGTTTGTTTTCTTTGCATCAAATCTTTTTAAACGAAATCCTCAAGCACCCTTCTTTCCTAAATCTGGTCACCTCTACAATGGCCTCAAAAGCAAGGAATAGGAAACTTGCGCATCAACCTTTTCGCAACCATTACCAGAGCCTTACAAATTTCACGGATCTGGATCTCCTTCGTTCAACTGGTTCTCCACCGTCAACATATTTACTCGACTCTTTAACAAAAATTTACATCATCTTCTTAATTACAAGAATCTCGATCGACCCGGCGACACTGTAGTGGCTGGAGGTTCGTATGCCCCTTTCAATCTAGGGGTTCCTTGGGAGTTGGGCCCTTTCTCTCTACCTCTTATCCAACACTTCAATGAGTTTTTAAACAAAATTATTTAATTTTTATTCATATATATTTAAAAAAAATATATTAAAAATTGGATAAACTTGGTGGGCCTTACCAATTACAACCTAATGACATCAATCTCGCGGCATTACGACACCGTTCTCGGCCTAGCAGATGAAAACTAAAGTGATATATAATTTCGAATGAGCTAAGGCTTAAACCTCGATCATATTATGCTCATTTGTTCAAGTTTGATTTCATCATGGTTTATATCTACTTTCAAATAAATCAAAAAGTTATTTCAAGTCACAGAATATCGCTCCTTACCTCATCCAGTTTGTTTTTGGGAGACCCCGTCGACTAAAAAAATAAAAATAAAATAATAACAAAATGAACATTTGTCCTTATAAATCTTTATTTTTTAAAGCATTTAAGTTATACATATTTATACGTCATGATACCCGTAAACTACAACATCGTCTTCATACGAAGATGAAGGTTTGTGCTCGCCGCTTCCTGTCGATTGGATCGTCATGCTTTCCATTGAAGACTTCCTTTATTTCGGTTTTTTATGATGTTTTTTTGTGTGTTTTTTCTTCTTCTTTTGTTGTGGTCATTCATAACGGTTTTTTTGTTTGTCGATTTTTTCTGCCTTTTAATCCACTCGTGTGGTATTCATGGCCCTTTTAATCCACTCGTGTGGTATTCATGGCCGTTTTTATGATGAATTTTTGCCGTCTATAGTTTCAAACCGATTTTCGTTATTAAAAAAAATACATTAATGGGACCACAAATTCCACCTCGGCAAATTTCATAATCTTGGATGTGTAAGTGGGCCCGACATTGCTTTGTCACTACATCCAATCACCACGCCACCTGTCATCTTCCTCGTTCTTCTGTAACCTTCCAGACTCCATGTACCCTCCAAATTCAACAAATTACAAATGCTCCCTTCATTCCAATTCAAAATCCATTATACTCTCCACTCAAATCAAAAGCTTACATATCAATGGCGTCCACGAGCACCACCACAACTGCGCTCTCCATTTGCCCTCGCTCTTCAATCTTGCCCCCCAAACACCGTCCCTCGGTCTATCTTCCACTCTCCTCTACAAAACATAGGCTGATCGTGAAACCGCTCAGATTCTCCGTTCAGGATCAGAAGGAAAGAGTGGATAGTGTAGAATCTGTCTCCGATAAGCATCGAATTGAAGGCGAGGAAGAGAGGGAGAATGAGGAGGAGAAAGAGAAGCAGCAGGAGATGGATTGGAAAACGGATGACGATTTCAAGAAGTCCATGGGGAATCTGTCTATTGAAGCTGCTATTAAACTTGAGAAGCAAAGGACTGATCGGAAGCTTAAGGAACTTGACGCTGAGAGTGGCGGTGGTAATAATCCTGTTGCGAGGTTGTTCGCCGGTCTGGTTCGTGATAATCTTCTCAAGGAGAAGAGAATGTTAGACGAAGCTGAGCAGACTTTCAAGGCTCTTGATCTTAACAAGGTTTCTGTTCTCTTCTTTCCTTCTTTTCTTGCATTTTAGGGCTTCAGTTTGATATTTTCCGCAAGTGAAAATGTTCAGCGTTAGTTCTAAGCGTAGGCTCGTAGCTTAGTATAATTGAAGAAGGAAGACGAGCATAACTAATAAAGTTTGAGGGATATTTGAGCTGCATCATCAATCATCATAGATGCATAATAATCAAAAGGCAAAGTCGTTTTCACTGATTATAGTTCGTAACCATGATCATTATCGGTTCTTGTTAAAAAAATGTCTAATTTATGTTTTTTTTTTTGGTGGGAAATGTCTAATTTATGTTAAAGCACTAGAATGGAGCTTAATTTATCATTTCACAGTTAACTGATTGATCCTAAAAACTGTTGATCATTAGCAGCTTATTGTTATTTTAAGGTTATTCACATTCGTGTCAATCTGAGTAAGTAGGAATGCTCTTAAGGTCTTGAACAATTGAGGTTCGGAATAGAGAAATATGCTCTTAATTGGCAAACTCTGGCTCCATGTTCCTGTTAAAATAAAGAATTAAGCAATATTCTTCTTGCAAGCTTGACACTTAAAGATGAGAAGAAGAAATAGATTCAGCATTTCAAAAAGGATAATAAATCACATGAGGAACGGGGGAAGTTCATCTCAACAAGTTACATCAGCAAACATGATTAGAAACTTGTCTTTCAGTCACTGTTTCATTTATTTTCATGATTTAAATTAGAGTCGCCTATGATTCCTTAATCTGTGAGGATCAGCTGACTCATGAAATTTTTTGCATTTGTTTGAAGTAACCATTTTCTAATTGTAAATCAAAAGGTCTAGTGTTCACAGTTAGATATTACATCGATAAAATGCAACTATTGTAAGCATTTGCTTGTTTGAAGTAAGCATGCTTTAGGAATAGATGTTCTGTTTACCATTTATAGTCCTTTGTTAATGTGTTCCTTTTGAAAGTTTGTATGGTAGTTAAGTTTCCATCAGTAACCGGCGGGTCCGAAACATGCTTTGCCATTTAAACTGTCACTTAATTTTTTTTATTTTTTTTTGTGTACTTCTTGATGTGTACAGTTGAAGAGCTGTTTCGGTTTTGATACTTTTTTCGCCACTGATGTGCGGAGATTCGGTGATGGGGGAATATTTATTGGGAATTTGAGGAGACCCATTGAGGAAGTAACACCAAAGTTAGAGAAGAAGTTGTCTGAAGCAGCTGGGAGAGATGTCATTGTGTGGTTCATGGAAGAGAAGAAGGATGATATTACAAAGCAGGTATTCAATCATTCTCAGCCATAGTATTTAAAGCCATGTTGTGGCTGATTAACCCTGAAGGTTTTGTTCTGCCTTTTGATTTTCCTGATTATTTTATCAAGCCGCTAGATTTAAGTTTAAGTTTGTGTTGAAGTAGCTGCAAGACAGCAAGCCTTTTGATTTAAATAATTCAATATTCAAACTGCTTCACTATGATATTTCACAAAAGAATACTGCTCGCAAGCCATGTCTTAACATGAGTTTGGCAAGGAGTGGGGCTGGGGATTTGTTGGAGGAGCTCTCCTTGTTCTTTGTCGTGGAATGTGGAAGTAAAAGGAATTACTTACAAGGCTAAACTCATGAAGAACACAAATAGAATAATTTTCCGTTTTTAGTTATTCTTTCTTTCTTAGTAAAATTGACTTAAAGAAGGTTTCCTCGTTCAGGCTTGAGTTTGGTTGGCAGAACTATTGATTACTTGACGTATGAGAGCAGAGTTACATTGCTCAGAGTTTCTTGTTTGACCAGCTGAACCTCTTATGGCATGACATAAAAATGTTAATTTTTATTGATCTGTGGAAGCCTTTTACATAACTAACCAAGTTCTTCCATTTCAAGGTTTGTCTTGTTCAACCCAAGGCTGAAATTGATCTCCAATTTGAATATACCAAGCTTAGCACTCCTTGGGGCTACATCAGTGCCATTGCCTTAGGTGTTACAACTTTCGGGACAATAGCTTTAACGAGCGGCTTCTTTCTTAAGCCTGGTGCTTCATGGGATGATTATCTAGCTGATGTTGTCCCTCTTTTTGGTGGTTTCCTCTTCATTTTAGGCGTTTCCGAGGTATGCAATCACCTGCTAGGTGCTTTGTAAAATTATGATAATATTTTCTTGCTTTTTGGTGTGAGTGTGTGTATACACTTTCCCAGAATCCGACAGATGCTAGTTAAAAAGTTCAAACATTGACAAAATGCCTGAATGAAGCAACCATTTATCTTATTAGTTCTAGGAGAAGGCTGCTCAAACATACTCATTTTGTCTTGCCTGCAGATCTTGATTCATGATGTTTCTAAAATTAAATATGCATCTGTAATTACTTGCAGATAGCAACGAGGGTTGTGGCAAACCGTTATGGGGTTAAACTCAGTCCATCATTTCTTGTTCCATCAACTTGGACAGGGTGTTTGGGAGTGATGAATAACTATGAGTCACTACTACCTAATAAGAAGGCACTTTTTGATATTCCAGTTGCTCGAACAGCCAGTGCATATTTAACATCACTGGCACTAGCAGTTGCTGCGTTTGTGGCAGATGGTAGCTTCAACGGCGGTGACAATGCATTGTAAGATTCCTCTAATCATTATTCAGTGTTAATGATGGTAATTTGCATATTAACATATAATGCTCATCATATATGCAGGTTTATCAGACCTCAGTTCTTCTACAACAATCCATTGCTTTCGTTCATCCAATACGTGGTAGGACCCTATACAGACGACCTTGGGAATGTGTTACCTTACGCCGTGGAAGGAGTGGGTGTACCGGTTGATCCCCTTGCCTTTGCTGGACTATTAGGTTCGTCTCTTCTTTTTAACAAAGATAGAAATGCCATTTCATTAGAGCATTGAGCTGCCATTTTGATCGTTTTAACATCACTTCACTTACAAACCCGACACTCGTCGTCCTTCTTCAGGAATGGTAGTGACATCCTTGAATCTCTTACCGTGTGGGAGACTTGAAGGCGGGCGAATAGCACAAGCCATGTTTGGTAGAAACACAGCAACTTTGCTTTCATTTGCCACATCTCTTCTCTTAGGCATTGGTGGCATAAGCGGGAGCGTACTCTGCTTAGCTTGGGGTTTATTTGCAACCTTCTTCCGAGGAGGCGAAGAAATACCTGCAAAAGACGAGATAACGCCATTGGAAGACGACAGGTACGCATGGGGGATCGTTCTTTTCCTCATTTGCTTCCTCACACTCTTCCCTAATGGCGGCGGCACATTCTCCACCTCCTTCTTCGGTTCGCCTTTCTTCAGAGGAGACTTGTAAACTAGTAAATGTGCAGATATTGTATCTGTGCTTCTTGTGAATGTGTTGTAGGGTTGTGTCTAATACTCTTCAGGAAAGCAAATATGAAATTTCTTGAAGCAAGAAAATTTAAGCTTATGTGAATATGTATACGGCAAATTAACTTGTATGGTTCATATATTTAGCTACAAGGATGATAGAAAATATTATACTGAGATATTTTTCGAAGGGGAATCAAAATTTCAACGATTAGCCTCACGGCGGGGCAATTTTACCTTTTAATTTTTTTTAATCAAGCTAGCAAGATGACACCATGTTGAGTGTGAAAATGTAGTACATCAACCATATTATAACACGTGAACCTAACATATACATTTTAGGCTATGATGCACGGACACAAATACGGAAAACATGCACGACAAGAAACGGGGAAACGATATTCATCAAAAGTATAGGAAACGGAGATACGACGATAAATAATAAATAATATATCATTTTAAAGCTATTGAAATGTAGAATTCATATAATATATCATTTTGAAATGTAGAATTCATATATTAGAATGATATATATATATATATATATATATATATATATATATATATATATATATATATATATATATATATATATATATATATATAGATTTAAGTTCCGGTGAGGAGTAAGCTTATGGATAGGAATTAGGAGCCCTGTGGGCCATTGGATGGATTTAAATCAACGGCTCACATTTACTCGTCATTAATGGCATTTTGGTAAATAGAGCTAAAAGTTTGCAACAAGTAAAAATTAGGTTTTGCCTCTCTCGCACTCGCAGTCGCAACCGTTCAACTTCTTCGCCTCTTCTTCTCCTCTCTCGCAGTCGCAACCGTCTCTTCTTCTCCTCTCTCGCAGTTCAGTCGAATTTCTCTTCTCCGTTCAACTTCTTCGCCTCTTCTTCTCCTCTCTCGCAGTCGCAGCCGTCGCTTCTTCTCCTCTCTCGCAGTTCAGTCGAATTTCTCTTCTCCGGCTCTTAACAAGATTCATACAAAATTTCCACCAATTTCATTGCACAATGGGTAAATCAAAGAGAAACAACGATTCAGGTATGTTTTTTTTCTCAATTTGTACAATTAATTTTAGATTTTAACTCTTTAAATTTGAGTTGGTCTATCTTCCTACGCATAGTTCTTCTCCTTCACTTCCTTGTCTTTTACAATAGTCTACGCATTTACTGACCATAGCATAACTTTGTTGTCTTATATACGAAATGTATAGAGGATATTTGAAACATTTTTTGGAATAATCAGTGTCTTTTACAATAGTTTATATTATTTTTCATGATTTGTGATCAATGTTTTAGAACTTCATCTAGTTGATTGCTTGCTCCTTTAGTTTCATGATTTGTGATCAATGTTCTTAATCATCATAATCCTAGCTAGATTTGTCTAGATCTACTTGATTGCTTGCTCCTTTATTTACATTGTCTTTTTATTTTATTTTTCAGATACCCTTGCATCTTTCCTACAAACAAGAGGGAAGAAACAAAAATGCATACAAGATTCTGAATCTGATGAAGATTTTTCTGAATATGAGGCTAATGTGGGCTCTTCAACTGAAGAGGAGCTAGATCTTGATAATAAACAAGCCAGCTCTGATGATGATCTTCAGAAAAAGAAGAAAAGGCCATACAAGGATGTTAAGAAGAACTTCAAGAAGATTTTAACAAGGACAAACCCGAAAGGATTTGTGAATTCTTTGAAAACATTGAATGAGAATCAGAAAAAAAGCATTCAAGAGCTTGGTTTTGGAAGCTTGCTGCAACTAGATATACAAGGGCTCCCACCATTCTTGTCATATTACCTTGTCGACTGCTTCGATAGTACAAAGGTTTGTCTGATGTTTTCAAAACATGACATCATTTACATTGATGAGAAAGATGTAGAACTTGCTCTTGGATTTCCTCTTGGAGGAAGAAAGTTGTCAATCTTGGAAAAGAATGTTAATTCTGAGGCTTATGATGAGTGGAAAAAGAATTTTCCAAGCAAAGGAGAAGTACAACCATCAATGGTAGCAGAGAAGATGAAAAATGAAAAGGATGGTGGACCAATGTTCAAGAAATGCTTCTTTGTCTTGCTGATTTCATTGTTAGTTGAAAGTTACCCTCGTGGAAAAGCAAATGACAAATATATTCGATGTCTTAAGAGTGTAGATGACATCTCACACTTTAATTGGTGTGGCTTTGTCCTTGATTGTTTGGTTGAAGCAAAGGTTCAATGGGATAATGAAAAGAAATCTTTCTTCAATGGATCTACACTTTTTCTAACGGTATGTCTTCTAAAAATCATTATTCTCCTTATTGTTCATAGCTTTTTGATTCAATGTTCATGTTTTTGTGTGTTGGTGTTCATGCTTTTTTGGATATTTGTTATTGCTTCATATTTCTATTTTGATGATTGTTTGCTTCATTGCTTGCACTAGCTGCTGTATGTGGACAGGGTTCAACCCTTGAGAACTTTGGCTAACGAAATTCAAATATTGAGAAGAAACCCTATATTTTTGGGTTGGACACAACAATCGTTGAAAAAGAGAGAAAGAGAAGAGATGGAAAGCTATGGTTTTGGTAAGGGGAGATTGCTTGAATGACAAAACATAGACACCGAGCATACAAAATGTGGTGGAAATGCAATTCCTCAACAAACAAATGCTTCAACAAGTCATGCTTCCGCTCGTACTCCAATTCAAGTGAGCAACAACCCTAACATTTATTTTTGCTTTTTTTACATACTCTATAATTTTGAATCATGTTTTTTTGGCATAGGAATATGTAAAAAAATTGACAAGTGCAATGGAAGAAGCTTCTGAAAAAATGTATGCACTTTCAATGATTGTAAGAGATATTCCCATAAAATTCTTGAATGATGCAAAAGTGAAGTCCATCCATGATACTTCAATGAAACTAATTGGTGCAAGTCAAAATGAAGATGAAAATTCAATGAGGGGTACAGGAGTTGAGAAAGTGCCTGAATCACAAGATCCATTTTGGCAATGCCCTGAGCTACTAAGGTGCATGGAGCAAATAGAAAAACAATTACAAATGAAGGCTGAACTAGAAAAAAGGTGCTTCAAGCCACCTTCATTTAGTCTTGGGGTGGAATTCGATGATTGGGAAAATGTCACTACAATTGCTGAAGCCTATGAAGATGGAGTGTCGCACAACGTTAGTGGAAATTCAAGTTCATCAACCCTCCACACTGAACAGGTTATATTCTCATATGGAAGTAGTTAAAGCATTTGTTCTAACTCAATAACTTTTTTAGTAATTTATTAAGAAATAGTTACATGATACAATATTTGTTTCGTGTTTAGCCAAAAGCACCGGAGGAGATAGGGAAAGGAGCTGGTAGTCAAAAGGAAATTGCTGTTGAAGGCTCAAGAAAGAAAGTCATTAACACAAGAAGTGAAAAGGTGAAATGTTCATAATTTATAGCCTACTTGTTCATAATTTATAACTTACTTGTTCATAATTTATAACTTACTTGTTCATAATTTATACAACATATATTCAAATCTATTTTATGCAAAGGTAAAGAATAAGATAAGGAAGGAAGGAGAGATCAAGATTGCATCTATTGTTGAAGTTGGAAAAAGGAAAATTGTAAGTGAAAGGGTAACTTGTTCATAATTTATAGCTAACATGTTCATAATTTACAATTAACTTGTTCATAATTTATATAATATTGTTCATATTTTATAAGACACAAAAAGTTTAACTTCTATTTACTTGTTTTATTTTATAATTTCAAATAGGCTGGACGGAGTCCAAGTAAACTTGTAACTCGATCTAGTGATAAAGTTATGCCACGAAGCAAAGTTGTCTTCAAGAAGCCAACAACACCGAAGAAAACCGGTACAACATCATCCCCACCAACAAAAAAGGTTTGAGATAATATAAGGATTATTATCATCCAATATGTGATTTTAAGATAGAATGTTCCATTAGTTTTTGTCCTTGTGCTTTATCCAAGTATGTGACCTACTTTTATTACTTCGAATATTGTTTGTAATGGATTTGTGTAGGTGTTAATAGGGGGGTCAGTTCATCAAACAGTTGGACCAACTCAAGCTGTCACCAATGTACCAAGAAGAAATCAACCAAAAAGAGACGTTGATGTCGGACCATCGATGAAAAGTCCTTTCAATGAGAGGGCGGTTCAGTTGGTGAAACTAACAACTGAAGAGAGTCATATCATCAACTTTGTCTACAACACAACGATTGAAGCCAAGTATGTTTGTTTTATTCAAATTATGATTTTATGTTCATAATTTAACAACAATTTGTTCATTTATTTATTGTTCATTGTTCATTTTTCCATAATCTTTAAAAATATTTTGTTTCAGCTCCGTAATCTTCCGCTATGAGGATATCGGTTTGACTTTAGATACAATGCGGTGCTTGAAGCCTGGATGTTTTGTTGATATTAAGTTGATTGATGCATGGACAGTTTTCTTAAACCACAATGAAAAACTTAGAAGCGTCAACTCTCCATTGAGATTCTTCTTTACGACAAATACATCTGTAAGTTTTTCTGTGTTTTAATTTAAATTTTTTTGTAAATCGTTTTTTATTTTACAAGCTCAAACTTTGAAATTAATAAGATTTGTTAATGTAATATGCAGTTTAGGACAATTATTGATGTACCCCCTAAATATGGTGTTGCTTTGGACGAGTTTGAGAAGAACGTGAATAGAGATCTTTCTCATGCACCACATATGAAGCTAAGAGATGTTGACATGGTACGTAAATTAATATTTTGGTGTTTCTTATACTATATTTTTTTAACATTATGTGATTAAATAATAATAAAATATCATACGGACAACAAAAATGCAGGTGTTCTTTCCTATGCTCTTTGAACAAGGTTATATTGTCATTGTTATTGATTTCAAGAATGATACGTTTGAGATCATTGATAGTAGAGCACCACGAGTTACATTGGGCGATGTTCCAGAAACAAATTTTGAAGAGATCACCACAAGATTGGTAAAATTCTAAAAAATTGTTATAATTATTCACTATCAATTTTGTTTCCGTCATATATGTTAATTTTTTTATTAGCATATCTTTTATGTTTAACATACATTGTATATATCTTGTTTGTGTAGAAAAAAATATTTTTGGATTACTTGGGGTATCATTCTGCAAAAAAATGCGGGATGCTAAGGAGCATGGATCCGACATTCATATGTTTACCATGGGCAACTCACAAGCCAAATAATGATTCTGCAGTATATGCCATGAGGCACATGGAAACATATATGGGAGGTGGGGACAAAAAGTTGGAAAGTTGGGTTTGGTAAGAAGAACAATGAAAAGCTTGTCAAGCTTTGTAGAGAGAAATATTTGTCTCAATTGCTCAGTTGGAAGAACAATGAAGTGAAGGATCTAGTACTTCAAACAATTGGACAAACAAGAAACATTTGAATTGTAAAGTTGTTAAAACTTACATTTTGCTTTGGAAGATGTAAAAAATGATGTGGTTTGTAACATGAAATTGTGTTTGCATCAGTAATTTGAATGTTGAGTTTTTTAGGTACAATTTAAAATTTATTGCTTCGATGCTACTATATTTTATCATCATTTTTTAGGTACTACATAATGTTTATATTATTATACATCAACGTTATGTATGTGCAGAAATTACAGAAAAATTATTGGTGTTCATACTTGTATGCGTCATTGTTCATGTTTTTATTAACCGATGTTCATTTTTTTGAAAGATGATGTTCATCGTATTCAAAGAGAGTTAACCAAACGTTTTTATTACATAGATGTCTCTTTGTTCATATTTACTTATTTTGGTATTCAAATTATAAGAGATTGAACCCGTGAGTAGCCCTAATATGATCGTCACTTCAAAAGTACAATTAGAGAATGCATGTATGGACTGAGATATGAATTTTCATGATTTTATTAATTGGTGTTCATACTTTTATACGTCATTGTTCATACTTTTATTCTCCATTGTTCATGTTTTTATTAATCGGTGTTCATACTTTTATATAGTCAGTTGATTATTCATACTATGGTTCGAAACTATGATTTCTGTAAATTAAATATTGGGCTATTTTCAACAAATACACAACATAAGGTAAATTGTCAAAACGGAAATTATGGTTCAAAACTATAGATTAAACATGTTTTTATTAATCGGTGTTCATACTTTTATGCTCCATTGTTCATGTTTTTATTAACCAATGTTCATACTTTTATATAGTTAGCTGATTATTCATACTATTGTTCGAAACTATGATTCCTGTAAATTAAACATTGAGATATTTTCAACAAATACACAACATAGGGTAAAATTATTTAAATGGAAACTATGGTTCGAAACTGTAAATTAAACATGTTTTTATAATCGGTGTTCATACTTTTATACATCATTGTTCACAACTTTATGCTTCACTGTTCATGTTTTTATCAATCGGTGTTCTTACTTTTATACAGTCAGCTGATTGTTCATCTATGGTTCAAAACTATGGTTCTTGTAAACTAAACATCAGGCTATTTTCAACAAACACACAATAGAGGATAAATTTTGTTCAAAATGAAACCATGGTTTGAAACTGTAAATTAAACATGTTTTTATAATCGGTGTTCATAAATTTGTACGTCATTGTTCACAACTTTATGCTTCATTGTTCATGTTTTTATCAATCGGTGTTCTTACTTTTATACAGTCAGCTGATTGTTCATACTATGGTTCAAAACTATGGTTCTTGTAAACTAAACATCAGGTTATTTTCAACAAACACACAATAGAGGATAAAATTGTTAAAACGGAAACTATGGTTTGAAACTGTAAATTAAAACATGTTTTTATTAATCGGTGTTCATACTTTTATGCATCATTGTTCATAATTGTATGCTCCATTGTTCATGTTTTTATCAATCAGTGTTCATACTTTAGGCAAGACATTGGTGTTCGTACTTAAACGATGCTCTTTCTAAGACAATCTCATTCTACAAAACATATTCAAAACAAAATAACAAACTTAAAAAAACATAAGAAAAGTATATAATAAGTCTCAAAAACAAGTTTGTTCATATTTATTTTACATGGTGTATCATTCGTACTTGTTAAACTTTTCACAGTTTCTGCTGTCATGTCCACTCTTGCCACACTTTTTACACTTTCTTTTACCCTTCTGAGATTCTTTCGAATGTATTTCTTGTCCATCCATGTAGCGTCTCCGGCTCCCTTTGTTCTTTGCTTGTTCAGGTGGCAATACAGTGACAGTAGTAGGTTCAGTTGTTGTTGCAAATGCCTCAAAGAAATCTCTTTTAGAAGGTGTTGTATAATCAGCTGATTTCACCACCGAATTCTTATACTCTTTAATTATGTTGGAGAATTGCTTCAAACGTTCATTGTCGTTTTCGACAAGTGCCATACAACTATATATGTCAGACCATACATCTTTCACTATTGCTCTCCTTTCCTCCATCACAACACACTGCTCAATAACCGATCCATCAATTGAGAACAAAGGAGACAAACTTGCATCTTTTGTCCACCGAGAAAGAATCAAACATTTAGGCAATGTTTTGAACTTCATATCCTTCAATGCAAGGAATATATGGCTGCATGGAATTCCTTTCTTCTGAAACTTGTTGCAACTACACACAATTTGGTCATTAGAAGTACCAACTTCAACAACAAAAACTCTACCCTTCTCATCCTTAATGTTGAACAAATTCACAATACCACTATCATCAAACAAAATAACTCGACAATCATTCCACCCAGAAACCATCTCATCTTGCATCATGTAAAAAGCAGTCAGTGTGAATAACCGGGCACAACTTCTTTCCAACTCCAAATCACTCCTAAAATCAGGAACTTTTGTGTTTGACTCAAAATTCAACTTGTTCTGTTCATAACGCTAAGTATCCATGGCACTATCATAATGTGTAATCAACTCAACGAGACTAAAGTAGTGATCTGTATACTTCCGAAAGAAACTATTTTCAGACTCAAAAATAGATGTAGTTCTTACCAATCCACCAAGCAGTATATCCCGAAAGTAAGCAGGAATCCATGAGTTGCGAATGCCATACAATTGAGTAAACCACGGCTTCTCACTCAAGTTAAACTCAGAACCCAATGCAACCCACTTTTCTTCAAATTCTTCACATTCAATTCTCTCACTCCACACAACACTACTTAATTTTGACCAAAAATCAGGTGAATGTTTAAGATTCGGACCGACTTTCTTCGACACATTTTGCATAATGTGCCACATGCAATACCGATGACGAGTGGACGGAAAAACACTTCTAGCTGCTATTTTCATTGCAGGATCTTGATCAGTCACCAACACCCTAGGTGCATGCCCCATAGCTTCCTTAAAGCTCTCAAAAAGCCATTCATATGAGCTTACATCCTCCTTCAGTAAAAGAGCACCCCCAAATGTCACACATTTTTTATGGTTGTCCAAACCAGTGAAAGGGGAAAAAACCATGTCATATCTGAAAAATGCAAACAACACACATTATAATAACAACCGTTCATTTCCTACAAATAAGATGTTCATAAAAACTAAGGCTATTGTTCATATTTATACATACTTGTTTGTTCGGTAGGTGGAGTCGAACGAAACAACATCTCCATATATAGCATAGTTTTTCATCAAAATTGGGTCAGCCTAGAATATTCTTGTCAACTGATCATACTCATCAACATCATACCTAAAGTAAAACGCACTACTGACCTCTTGCTTCTTGAACAATATGTCTATCATCAATTGGGCATCACATCCACTAAGATAAGCCAAAAGATCTCTCCTGAAATTTTTGAACTCTGTAGCCGTTGCACCTATGTTTTGATAACCCCCAACAAACTCTTTGAAAACCTTATGACTTCTTGTTGGCCCAATCTTTGCTCTTCCACAATTGAGAACAAAATTCTTAAGACCAATGTCCATTTTTCTATTAGATTTGGCAAATTGTTTCATTGTAGGAGCCAACATTGCATGATTATGAGCTTCATGAACCCACTTCACAATATACTTTCCACCCTCCATAATCCTAAACGCAACTCCTGCGTTACAACCACATCGATTGGAAGTTGTCTTCCTTTTGCCCGTACTATGTTTGCCATTTTTTTACCTTCCCTTGTGCATACAAAATACTTCCTCAACACAATATTGTTGGATTTGTGATTACATGAAACACGAATCTCAAATCCACAAATAGAGGCATACCTCCTATAGAAGTCCTCAGCTTCCTCCACACTTAAAAATTGTTGACCAACATGTGGCTTCAATGTATCATCACAAATTGGAACCCAATTGGTAGAGTTATTTGGAGTTACTTGTATAATAGTTCCACCTTCATTACATGGAGCATTCGCCCTCAATCCCGACACAATGATTGGTGATGATTGCGTACCCAACATCACTGAATCTGTAAAAGAATGTAAAAAAAATACTAGGGTAAGTTCATACTTTTTATTCATTGGTGTTCATACTTTTATGCGTCATTGTTCATGTTTTTATTCTTCGGTATTCATAATTTTTATGCCATTGTTCATGTAAATATTATAGACTATTTTCCTATTTGACATTTTGTCGAACAATTGGTGTGCACACTAAAAAAAGCTTACACATTGTTTCAATTGGAAGTATTAGACCAACTCAACATATGTATATATATGTATGATCTCAATCAAACCTATCAAACCAAAAAATATTCAACAAATTTGATTTCAAAAATAAACATCAATGAAACCTAAACTATAAGAATGAAAAACCTAAACCTTGAGAATAGAAATTTTGAAGAGACAATACCTGAATCGTCTTGTATTCTCTTTGATTTCATCATTTTTATATAATCCGTCTTTGATTTGGTTGAAAATCGGACAAATATAGATCTTGTTGGATGAAGAATGTGAGAGTGTTTGAGTCGATCGTTCGTTCAGCAGTTGTACTCTTTTTTTTTTTTTTCAGATTTATGTAATTACAATATATCATTAATGATGAGAGTTTGTGAGCCATTGATTTAAATCTGATCCAATGGCTCACATAACTCCTAATTCCTATCCATAAGCTTACTCCTCACCGGAACTAGCCTCTATATATATATATATATATATATATATATATATATATATGATAACAAAATAACCAAAACAAAAACTTAGAAACAAACATTTTTAGTCTAACTAAACATAAATATAAACTTATTTATCCTTACATTCTCAAATAAACATACTTAGTTTCAAAATTTAAGAACGAACTATCCATTTTACAAATCAACAAGAGCCGAAAAACATAATCAACCAAGGAAAATAATAATAAAAAATTGTAAACCAGAAGAAGATCGGTGTCTTGTTTCCGGCAACCACAATCTCACAGTGGTTAAATGGGGGTTAAATTTAGTCGGAAAAGAAATGAGAAAGAGGAAGAAATATTACAGTAAAATATTTTTTCTTTTATTTTAAAAATTTTTTTTTTCATTTTTAGCCTTATAAATAGGGGGAAATTTTCGTTGATCATGTATTGACCGAACACAATCCGTGTCCGTGCCGTGTCCTACATCCGAACCATGTCTTGAACGTGTCAGGCCATATTTGACCGTGTCAGAGCCGTATTCCCATATCCGACACGGTAGGGCATGGAACACTCCACCTTCTAGAGGTGTCCGTGCATCATATGTTTTAAGGTTACTTCTTCTATTTTCATTTAATTTTAGAATAAAACCGAAGACTTGTGATTCACTTTGACATACAAACCCTCTACCTCTTGGTCTAAAAATCAGAGAGGGACAAATTCTCTCTCAATGACCCATTTGGCCATTTGTGTTGACCTTGATCCAGCCTTGAGAAAGAGGGCTCAAAATGCCGTGCAAGTCGTACCAATAATTCATATAAAATAACACCAAGTCTTGATCCAACCTTGTAGGTATATAAAGTAAATAATAAGAGAATAAAAACATATATAAAATCTCTTACCAAACAAACATAATCAAAATTACCAATAATGCGTACGAATAACACCAAGTTGAAATGTCATGCACACAAATAAACATATTTCAAATACTAAAATATTATGCTAAACAATATTAAGCATTATATTACTCCAAATTGTCACCTAACAACAATGATAATAACATAAATATAATATTAAAACTTACGAAGAAGGGTAGCACGTTACTAAATCAACACACACGATGTATTAATGTATTATTATTTTTTTGGCGGGAAGGAGAGTCAGTGGTCTCCGGCGCATGTAGACGCGCTTTTATGGATAGAAAAATAGGCTAAGTAGTCCTCATCGTCAAGTAAAAGGTCAACAACACCCTCCGGCGGGTCAAGCAATACATTCAATCCCATAGAAATGTTCAAAGTAAAGCTAGCAATAAAATCCGCAACTTTATTCGTCTCGCGGTAGACATGTCGAAACTGGATAATTCAGTCTCTTTTCATATAGTCATGACACGTACGTACCAGACTGGCGAGAGGGTGATGTATTAATGTATTATTACCTTTCCTTGAAATAAAAATAAATTTGAACAAAACCATATACCATCAAATTCAGGAAACTTCAAGTATATATATAGAAAGAGAATTGACACTTAAAACAATTTTCATCTATTATTAACAAACGCAACACAAAATTCTTTCTCTCTTCTTTCACAGATCTTCATCGCCACTTTCTCTTTGTTTCTTCTTCTTCTTCTTCTACCTCTTAGCTCATACGATCATCTGCAGATAGATCTCTTTCAATCATCATCCTCTACCTCCCACATTTCCTTCAGGTACTCTTCATTTTCCAATTTTTTAAAATTTAGAATTCTCAATCAAATTAGGGTTACGTTTGAATGTGTGTTCGATTAGAAAGAAACAAAAATGGTGATTGATTTTTACTTTTATTAGATTTGGTTGCTTCAATGTGTTTGTTTCTGCAATTTTGATTGCGTTTTCATTTTCCAATTGTTGATGAATTAATAATTACCACGATCATTTCGTTTGATCGCATATACGTAATTTCTTTTTCTTTTTTTTGGATTTTTTTAATGTTTGTTTATTTTGGTGTTGGAATGTTGCTGCCAACTATGATGCATGTTTGTGTTACTTTAGAATTAAGAATTAAGTTGCTTAATTGTGTGATTAATTATGTTTTTTTGGTAAGTTTATAACAATACACCAATTTTAGTGAAATTTACGAGTATTAATATAAGACTATATTTTAAATTTTGGGTTATTTTGTGGTATTTTAGTGTTTTAGACAAAGTGAGTCATTTCATATTACTAGAATTAGACTTGTAGAGACCTACATGCTATATATGATGTGTTGATTTGATCTCAAGTGACTAGGCTAGTTTAAATTGGGTTATTTTGTGGTTATGTTAGTGATTTTAAATTCTAACTATTTTCAATTTCTTACTAAACCCAATATTTCTTTCCTAGTTCATGAATGTGTGAATAGTGTGCAGTGAAACATTTGCTTGTAGATTTAGCTAAAGTGAACATTAGATTGAAGAGTTTTGTAAAATCTAAAACCTGAAGGATTTTTTTCGTTTCGATTTATTAGACGACAAAAAGATAAGAAGACTAAAAGTTTCATGTGTGGATATATATATGTCAAACACTACTAAACTTGTGAAATTTGCAAAACTCATCCAAAATCTAGGCAATTTGTTTCATCAAACATCTTACGAAGTTTCGTGTGTGAAATTTCGGTTAATCATAAGCCCGAGAAAGAAAATGTGTTAAGTGTTAACTAGTTTAGTTAGTTAACTCTTGAGGAGAGTGTTGAGGTGTACGAAAAGAATCTCACATCGATATCAGTGAACCTACCATATAAGCATTCGGGCTGCTCCTAATGTCATTCAATGGACGTGTGACCTCCGCGATGGATATAAAAAAAATAAATATGTGAATTTCTGAAACCAATTCATTAATTTGTACATGCTATATGCATTATTGTTTTTTTGTTCATCTTCTACAAAAATCAATCACACAAAAAACTTATAAACTTTATCAATGTAATTATCAGGTGAATTGAACAGTCTGCAGTGATCGAAGTGAGATTAAGCTTGTAGACATTTCATCGAACACCTCATCTTCAAAAAAATCCAACGGATCAACTAAATCAACCCAAACCTAATCCGAATGATCACAATGAAGAAGCCAAGCACAGAATCAAGCAAATGAAGTGTATCACATCTCCCCGCGCATGGACGTTATCACAAATGCCGGCAGCAACAGGAGGAGGAGGGGGACCGAGACAACGACCGCCGCCGCAAAAGCCAGCGGTATGGATAATAGCGCTAGTCTCCATGGTTTGTTGCTTTTGCTTCCTCCTCCTCGCATACGCCGCCGTCGTTAACCCTCTCGGAGGGTCAGCACGAGTACTTGCTGCCTGTAACCTATTCTCTCCCGGCGGTTGCGCCTCCTCGTTGTCGGGTGGTAGTGGCGAACAAGAAGTCGATGTGATCGGACAGATCGAGCAACCGGTAGGAAGAGATTTGACAGATGATGAGACTTACAGTAAGGTTGTGGTGAGAGAGATTTTGAAGACGCCGCATATTGTGAGTAAGAACCCTAAGATTGCGTTCATGTTCTTGACTCCTGGTACTCTTCCCTTTGAAGCTCTCTGGGATAGGTTCTTTCAGGTATCATTTCCTTTTCTGTATCTTGCCTCGAGCTTTTATATTTGTCTCATTTAGAAAATGAACTCGAGCCTAACTTTTTCTAGCCGAGTTCAAGTAGCTTCTCTAATATAACAACCCTAGGTTTAAAATTATGATTTTCCGCCAAGAATATCATCATCCAATAAGTCCTTAAGATTCATCTTAAAATCAAGTGGGAATGTTAAAACGAGATATTTAAAATGTGTTCATATTCAACTTGTTTATAGAAGTGAACGAGTTCTAGCTAAGTTTTTTCCTATAGCTTTCCTCCTATAATAACCTAGATTTGAAACCGAGATTTCCCGCCAAGAATATCATCCATCCAAAAGTCCATAAGATTTATCCTAAAATCAAATAATGAATGTTAAAACGAGTGCGAGCTAAACTTTAAAATGTGTAATTTCATGTATTTTTTTTAATTGAAGAGGTACATAGGTTACCCGGATCGATCGACTTAACCACTCTACGTCCGGATCGGGTAGTAAATTGTGGCCCATTGTTGGGGATACCCTCCCAATATCAATTTTTATATAATCTTGTCTATCTTCTTCTACTACGTAAATTAGTTGAGTACAAGTTGAATGAGGATGTTATACAAGTCGAGTATTGACATGCTCAACCCGACTCGATTATAGCCCAACATTTTGTATTTATTCTCAAACTCTACACACCCTTCTCTCAAGGATACATTTACTAAACACAAAACTAGAAAAAACCTAGCAAATCAAATTGTTTCAATTTTTTTTCGTAAGTTGGGTTCAAGTAACTCGACCAATATATAACCCTAGCCAAACGAGTTTAACATTGACACGGTCAAGCTCGATTTGTTTATAAACGAGCCGAGTTTGAGCTAAGTCTAAATTTTATAGGAGCATGCATTCTTATTTAACTTATTTATAAAGTGAATGAGCTTGAACTAGGCTTTTCTGAGCAGAGTCCGAGACGAGTCCAAATAGCTGGTCACATGTAACAAACCCTAGGTTTAAAACCAAGATTTCTCACCAAGAATATCATCATCCAATAAGTCCATAGGTTAATCTTATACACTATCTCATTCAAATGCCAGTGATTTAATTGACTTGTATGAATCAGGGCCATGAAGGCAGATTCTCTGTGTATGTACATGCATCTAGAGAGAAGCCTATGCATTTAAGTCGCTATTTTGCTGGACGAGACATTCGTAGTTATCAGGTATATCAATCTTACATAGTTGAGTTGTGTTGAGTGTTGAGAACTCATCTCTTAATCAAATCTATACAGGTTGCTTGGGGAAAGATTTCAATGGTTGATGCAGAACGAAGACTCCTTGCTAATGCACTAATCGATCCTGATAACCAACACTTTGTATTACTCTCAGACAGGTAACTCAAAGACATAAGATCAAGAAACTTATCTTACAAATCTAACCAATACTTATGCTTTTGCTTCTTTTTTGTCATTTGGGTGTCTTGCAGCTGCGTACCACTTCAAAGCTTTGACTACGTTTACAATTATCTTATGTTTACGAATGTCAGCTTCATTGAAAGGTACATACTTGACCATGGATCCGGGTTTCCGATCACCGCAACTCGAAAACTGACCTGGGTTTTGAATGTTTGTTTAGCTTCGTAGATCCGGGTCCGCATGGCAATGGTAGATATATAGAGTATATGTTACCTGAAGTTGAAGAGCCACATTTTCGAAAGGGTTCTCAGGTATATTTCAAGTATTGCATCATTGTATGTCTTACTGTTTTACATATTGCATAGTATTTTCTCATTTCAGCAATTAGGGTTCGTTTGGTTTAGGCCTAGGAATGTAAAACAGAAAGAGAAGTAAGGGCTTGTTCGGTACGTGTAGAAATCATATTATAACCAATAATCGGAATAGAATGAGAAATGACCTAATCTAATTAATGAAATATGGTGTTTTCTTAAGATTGTAGATATTGCAAAGTGTTTTCTGATTTCATGGTTTAGGGTTCGTTACTTCGTTTGAGCTTAGGAATGGAAAACGGAAAGAAAATTAAGGGCTCGTTTGGTAGGCATGCAGTAATAGATTAGAATTAGGACTCAATAGAATAAAGAATAATTTGTGGAAATCGTACCAAACAATCCCTAAATAAAACCGATTATTCTCTCAACATTTTCAAAAACAAACACTCATCGGTGGATCAGTTTGCTACCAATCTTGTATTATTTTAGATTAAGTATGAACCTAAGAAGACATTTGAATTCATGAACGTTTTTCAGTGGTTTACCATGAAGCGAAAACACGCCATAATTGTCATGGCGGACAACCTCTACTACAACAAGTTCAAGCAATTTTGCAGGGTATATTTCACTTTCGGTTTTGTTACTGCGATTTTAAGAATCCATGTCAACAAAAATTCTTCTTAATACGTTTTTCATCATGCTTGGTGTTTTTCAGCCAGGCATGGAACGTGGGAAGAATTGCTATGCAGATGAGCATTATTTGCCGACATTTTTTCATGTTAGTATACTCATTATCAATCTTGGACACTAAGAAATTTGTCCTAACCTTCATTTTGTTCTTTGATCTTTGTTGTTGACTCATTTGGTGTACTTTCAGATGATTGATCCTTATGGAATTTCAAATTGGTCAGTTACATATGTCGATTGGTCTGAACGAAAGTGGCATCCAAAGTCTTTCGCGGCACAAGACATCACTTTCGAGTTTCTGAAGAGCCTTGCAGTATTCTTCTAACTTAAAATTTCCCTCTTGTTTTCTTCTTCCTACATCAATGCACTTAGGGTCCTTCATCGGTCTAAACTTGAATGTTCGGTATAGATCTGGTCCAACAAGAGTACTCCGAACCAAAATTTGAACAACCCTAAATGAAGTTACATATCATTCACTAACATGGTTCTAGATCTGGTCCAACAAGAGTATTCTGGACCAGAATTTCAACAACCCTACATGAAGTTATATGTCATTCACTAACACGGTTTCTTGCCTTGCAGTCAACCGATACGAACTTACACGTAACCAGTGACGAGAAGGTAAATATGTGTTTTAGAACATTCTTATAAATGAAAATATGAAGTTTTGCTATATGACAACATTTCTATCTACATGTGTCAAATGAATCCTCCCGATTGGAACTTATCTTGAGATCATAACTTCTTTGCATCTAACGTATGGATCGAGGTTTTGAACCTAGTATATATAATGTCAATGGATTAGGTCTAACTCACATGTATATTCGTGCACGTGTTACTGTGTTCGACTTTAACATGGTATTCATGTGACATTTGTTCATATAAATATATTTCTTGTCTTATGTAGAGATTCTTGTCGGTGCCTTGCCTATGGAACGGACAAAAACGGCCTTGTTACTTATTTGCTCGAAAGTTCTATCCCGAATCATTGGACAGGTTGTTGCATCACTTCTCCAACTACATAGCGGTTTAGGTGTATTGTCATCATTGTCGTCGTCGTCATCATCGATCCTCACCGATATACGGCTTGTTGACAATCTGAGATTCTATTTCAGTTTGGTATAAAATCATCAGAACATGAGTCTCAATCCTGGAGGAAAGCTACTAACACTCTCTTCTTGTCTCTTTGTTGCTACTTCCTCCATCTGCAACTTCAAGTGCAACTCATTTAAGGTTTACAAATTACAAACCTTTTATATATTCCCTCTTCTTTTCTTTTTACCATTCTTTTTGTTATAAGGTACAAATTAAGTTGCCCAAGTCACTATGTATTTCGGATGAGAATTAGCAATTTTGTGCTCAATATGTTGTTATTTTTCTTGTCCCGTTAATTATTTTTTCATAGCATAATTCTTTTTATACCAATAATGCATGCTAAAAATGATTTTAAGCATGAATATGGTTGCATGTTGTATGAAATAAAGAAACAACGAAACAACTAAAATAAAGATAAACACCATGAGACGAGAAACACGATAGTTATTTTTCTTACAACAATACTTGTCGAATTCTCAAACTACAGAATGCACATTGGATGTTTCCGAGCAAGGATCAATTGCCCCGGATCTAGATCAGATTATCAATAAATTTATCATAAATTTCAAAGATAAAGCAATTACAAGTCCAAAATTCTAAAAAAATCATTAATAAGGTATTGATTTTAGATAAAATTCTACCGGACTTATATACTTGATTATATGTTAATGTTAATAGATATATGATTCATATAACCACAAGTCAAAGTGTGATGGATGGGTTAATTAACTTGGTTGGTACAAGATAATGACACAAGTTTGGGGGTGTTGCAACCATTTCATTATACTTATTACAAATTTGACATTTGTGGTAAGCAAAAACAAGATGATAAAGTTATTATTATAGTCAATTTGTTATTTCAATTGGATGGCTAAGCCCCCTAAAAATGGGATTTTTTTCCTAAATAATAACAAAAAGAAATTAAATTCCGACATTAGGTCCGGAATAAAAGTTATTCCGAAAATAGGAAGGAATCATTTAAACCCGCAGTTTAAAACTGCGGGTTTCATTTATTAAAAAAAAAAAAAATCATCATCACTGTTTGATGAAAAGGAGGAAAAAAGATTTAATGGGAGTGAGGTTTCGAACCTCAGACCATTGGTTGAAATGACTACCACATTTCCATTGCACTATTTTGATTTTGTGGTACATGTGCAAAGGTAAATACATTGTACCAATAAAGCTACAATTGGTGATTACCAATTTTCCGCCTCATCTTATTTTCAAAACCGGTCCTATATTTGTGCAGTGTTTTTTTTAATAATAATTACAATTTCGTATTATTTTTTAAATTATAAAATATTTAATAAAAATTTTAACTCTTATTTATATAGATGTTAAATGACAATTATAAGTGAATAAAGTAAAGATATAACATTTTTTATTAAAAATATAACTATCTATAAAAAATAATTATATATTTAAGTTCGAATTGTAATATAATATTTAAAAAATTGAATTAAATTATTATATTATAATTCGAATTTAAATATTTGTTTTTTATAAATAGTTGAATCTTTACTTTATCGATTTATAATTATCATTTAATATTTATGTAAATGAAAGTTATAAATTTTCTTGAATATTTATCTAATTTTAAAACAATAATCTGAAATTATAACAACTATTAAAAAAAACACATACAAAATATAGTACGGCTATATTGGAAATAAGATGAGGCTGAAAAATGGTACTCACCAATTGTAGTTTTGTTAGGACAATATATTTACCTTTGCAAATATACCACTAAATGCAAGTGGTGCAGTGGAAATGTGCTGGCGACGTGACCCAACGGTCTGAGGTTCGACACCTCATTCACACGAAAATAGTTGATTTTTTGCTCCCTTTTTATCAAACAGTGATGATAATTTTTTTTTTTTAATAAATAAAACCCGCAGTTTCAAACTGCGGGTTATTCATTTAAACCCGCAGTTTCAAACTGCGGGTCTACTCCGACCCTAATTACTTCCTACTCTCGGAATAACTTTTACTCCGTGCCTAGTGTCGGAATTTGTTTTCTTTATGTTATTATTTAGGAAAAAAATCCCTAAAAATGCGAACTTTACCTGCAAATCTGCAACAAATACAATATAGTAAAGAAAAAGCTTCCACTTTATCATCTATGATGTGAGAGTGTAAACCATGAGTTGTGAATTCTTAGGGGTAATTTGTAGCACTAAAAAATTGTTCAAGAAATGGATTACTATATGGGGATGATCAATGATGACCCGATCTAATATTTTCCGAATTCGGCAATTTTGATCGAAAGACAAATCCGTTTATGTGGATACAAACCCAACTATCGGGTTTGGATTCGTGTACAAAATTGTGTGAAAGACTTGGTATCCATCCAAACAACTAGCTTTTTATTTAATTCCACTATCGAATATCCTAACCCCAGAACAGTCGAACTCTGCACTCTCTATACCTCCATACCTCCTGCTATTCTTCTAGCAGATGAGCTAACATAACTATATGAATTATAACCACCTAAGGAGAAATAATATGACGGAAGAAGTGGCACATTCCCCTCCCTTACCCCTTGTATCCGCCCCTACTGAACCGTGTTGGGATGATCAGGTTAACAATGACCATTTCCTCCTTATTTGATTTGAATTACAAAATATTTCTAAATCATATTTTCATCTAACTTAAAAATGAACTCAATTCAAAATAAACCGAGTGAAAATTTTATAACATATTATTTTTTCTGATGGATTAAGTTGGTGGACGCAAACTGGTCCATCCGGTTTGTGAATCTTGAATATTTAAAAATTAATAACAATATAATTAATATATATATATATATATATATAAATTTATTTTTAAAAATTATATTTGTCATACAAAGGAGGAGTAAATAACCGAAATTCCTGATTTTGGCCGGTTTGTTATTAATCTGAAGATCTGTCATCTCCTTGTCGGTCTCCGACTCACCGCCATCCATGCTTTCTTCTACACTGCTAATTTATTCAAAGTTTTTCATTAAAAAAAGGAAGACAACAAAAAAGTGACATAAAGTACTGGAAAAACAAAGAAAGAAATGACAGCAAGCAAACGTTACAAATCACTTTTTGGTCTCACAGTTGCTTTATGATTGGATCCAAGTATCAACCCCCAAAGCCCAACCCACATTCCATATTCCAACTTGGTCAGTTCCACACATTCTCCTCAATTCCCTTCATCATCATCAGTCATCACCATCATCAATCCCTTCTTTCTGGGTATTTCTTGGTTTCACTTCATCACAATTCTGAGGTAAAATTATCTTACTTTTCTCTGTCTTGTTTGGATTTTTAGGTATTTTTTATGATTCATACTTCAAATTACTTGCTCTGATGGATTCCTTTTTGTTCTCTTTTGATGTCTGAATTGCAGCAATTAGGTTATCTGTTTAGTTAGAATCAAAAGATAAAACCTTCAAAATGGCTGTTGATGGGATGAAATTCTTAGTTCAGTTGAGAAAATTGACGATCAGAACAATCAGAACAAGTAGTAGATCAGTTCGTAATCATCCCTTTTTTGTGGGTATTTTGTTGCTTGCGTTGTTCTTGTACAGATCTTCCCCCTTCTTGTTTTCACTTTTGGTATCTGCTTCTCCTGTTCTTGTTTGTACTGCTGTTTTGCTGGGAACCCTTTTGAGCTTTGGTAATCCCCAAATTCCTGAAATTGAGAAAGAAGAGAATATAAGCTGTGAGATTTCCTCTTTAAGAACAGTTTCTGGGTCGAATTCGACTACTGTTTTGCAAGAAGCTGCGGTGTTTGATAGAGAAGATTCAGGAGATAAGGATGTTGAAGATTCAGCTTTCGTGGGTGAGGTTTGTTCTGTCAGTAGATTTGAGCAATGTCTCTTGACCCCTCAGAATTCTCGGGAAATCGATTTCGAGCAGAAATCTGCTGTTGTAGAAGCAAATACCGAGTGTACGAGTCGGGAGGTTGAGTTCACGAAAGAAAATGATGAGGAGACTGTGGCATTTGAAAGTGAAGTTAGTACTTATAAGGTGCAAGAGGGATCTATTGTTGACCATATGGATGATCATTTTGAGTCTGAAAATCACGAGGAGCCGACGACATTTGAAGGCATGTCTAGTCCTATTGAGGTGCAAGAGAAGGGATTTGAGAATGATGCGTATGGAGAGGGATCGGATGATGGTCATATGGATGATCGTGTTGAGTCTTCTTCGGTACCTTGGACTCGAGTGAATGGTGATCATGGTGATGAGGATGAGGATGATGATGAGGAGGAGGATGATGAGGACTCGGGATCTGATGGAGCTGAGAGTTCATCTCCTGACCCATCTATGGCTGATATTATTCCCTTACTTGATGAGCTTCACCCTCTCATAGAATGTGAAAACCTTATCCCAGCTAAACTGCCTCATGAGGATTCCGGTATGATCAGCAATAGATCTCATAGTTCACATGTGAGCAGCAGTAGCTCGGATGAGGAATCGGATCATAAGGAGGCAGAAGAAGAAGTTGGTGATGATGATGACGAGGATGAAGAAGAAAACCGAGCAGATAAAGAAGATGGAGAGAAGTCAGCAATTACATGGACTGCAGATGATCAAAAGAATCTAATGGATTTAGGGAGCTTAGAGTTGGAAAGGAACCAACGTCTCGAGAGCCTTATAGCAAGGAGAAGAGCAAGGAAAAACATGAGGACGATGACCGAGAGGAATTTGATAGACTTGGATGATTTTGATCTTCCTTTCCCAGTTGCTCCTATTTCAACAACTAGGCAAAACCCCTTTGATTTTCCTAATGATACCTATGACAACATGGGTTTGCCTCCGATTCCTGGTTCCGCCCCATCTACAATGCTGCGTGGTAGAAACCCGTTTGATCTTCCCTATGATTCCGGGGAGGAAAAGCCTGATCTCATGGGTGACAGTTTTCAGCAAGAGTTCATGATAACTAGCCAAAAGGAGCCGGTGTTTCGCAGGCATGAAAGTTTCCACATAGGATCATCATCGTCATCATCCTTTGAATTTCCCCGGCAAGATGCTAGAGAATTGAATCGAGCAAGCAGATTCAAACCCTACTTTATTCCGGAGCGTTTGCCTTCAGGGTCAAGCCATTCTTCATTTATGAGACAGTCAAGTGAGCTTAGTGAATCACCATCACCCCAGAGGCAAACAAGTGAGCTCAGTGGCTCCTCTTCATTTCTGAGACAATCAAGTGATCTGAGTGAGTCAAAGGCAAGCTCGGCTACTGAAACTGAACCGGTATGTGTAGAAGTTGATCAGGAGGAAATGAAAGTACACGATCATGATTCTACTGAAGAGAGGACACCGGATCCTGAGATTGATCGAGCCTCTGAACATGTGGAGCTTGGAAGTCAATCATCTGATAATCTTGATGATCACATTGACAAGAGAGATTTTGATCTTCATATGCCTGAAATCAGATTGGGGGAGTCGGAAACTTATGTTGAGAATCTTGAGATGAATTTAGGGAGTCGTGGAAATGATCGTGATGTGGATTCTTGGATGTCTGAAGCCCGGGATCTAGCTGCCTCTACAGGGAATATTGAAGGGGAGATGCATTTGATGGCAAGTCCAATTGAAGATAAGCATTATAGCAGCTCAAGTTCTAGCTCATCATCATTGGATGATCATAACGATGTCAAGGAAGGATTTCATTTGACAGAGAAATCTGTTGTTCAAACTGAGAACATATGTGATGCATCAGATTGCCATCATCACGAAAGTAGACCGACTCATTCAGCTGAAAGAAGTCCACTGGAGACAATTGAAGAAGAGCATATTATCAGTCCAAGCTCATCATCAGCGTCGGAAGAGCAAACCGCTACAGAGAGTCTCAAACTCGATGAAGCTTTGATGTTTATTCAACATATTAAGCCTGATGCTGACAACACTTATGATTTTCAAACCGAGCAGGCTCTAGATGCGCCAAATTCCGGTTCTAGTATGGATTTGGAGGAAACTCATCCTAAGGATCCAGTTTATGATTTAAGTCCACAAGCTTCCAAGATCAACTTAAACATTTCTTCTGAGGAGCTTGCAGATCTTGTAACTAAGGACCTTAAACAGGAAAGAGATGAGCCCTTGCAGGAGAATGATGGAGACACTGATGATAGAGTTCAGCAAGAAGACCCGATTTTGTCTGTCGTAGAAGAAAGGCGTGTTGATACTAATGTGGAGAACTCTTTTAGTGCTCAAGCTGATTTGTTCAGTGCAGCTAATGAACTCCCCGAAGAGCCTATTTTGGGTCATGAAGATGCTCTCCTGTCTAACGAAACTGGTGTTTACCTTGCAAACGTTGTTGATGCCCCTGGCAATTTTGAGGAGAAGCTGATTTCTGATGCAGAAGAGGACAGTGAAGGGGATTTTGTTAAGGATCCTCCTCCAAGTGACTATGAAGAGGTAATTACATAATTTACATATGAACCTTTTTAGTTTTAGTAGTTGCTAGACCCTTTAAGAATTTTTCTATCTCATTGTTTCTGTCTTTGCTCCCTGAACTGATTAAGAGACATTTTCACCTTAGCTTGTGTTGATGTGTTACTGTTCATCATGCTTGTTGCCTTCCTCAACTATAAACTAGAAGGAATAACATACACAGATCTATGTTAGTATTCAAGTTTGATCCTAATATATTTTGGTGCTTTTGTTGCTCATCTGAAAACTGTAAACATCATTGCATAGTTTTCTCTGAAGTCTGTAACAGATATATTATCAATATAATTTCTGAAATTTATTCATGCTGATAAATCATACTTTATCCTGAGAATAAGTTTAGTATTTCTACAGCTAATGTTAATATTATATTTAACAATGGCTATCACTCCATTTACAGGAGCCAGCAGTTACTCCTGAGAGACTTGAGGAAGTAAGCAGTACAAACAAACTGCAAACGAAGGTTTATCCCGAGATGAATGATTTGCTGGGTCTTCCTTTGCAAAATGTTGGAACTTCAAGTGGTGTTCAAGAATCAGCACAGGAGCCTGTTTCTGATCTCATTGATTTTGAAGAGCCTGTTGAAGGGAGAACTGAATTTGAATTTGTGAGCACTGTTGGAGATGCTGAAGCCCGATCCCTATTTACCGGCTCTTTTGTTCCAGAGGAAGACATGAGCCATGAAATCGAAGAAATGGATGAAGCATTGCTTTCTGAATTAGATGTTGTTGGTGACTTTCATGTTACTGAACTACAAACAGCCTTGACTGAAGATGGTCTTCGAGTTGACGAAACTAATGCGGGACCCATCCCTGAGGCTTTGTTCATCAATGAAGGTAAAATTGAAGCAGAAAACACAGAAGCTGGTTTTGAACCTATTGAGAATATTTTTAAGTCTAATGATGAGAATGCTGAAAAATCTGCTCATGATGACTTTTCCATCAATGAAGTTCAACCTGAAATGCAAAATGCAGAAGCTAGCATGGGTGAGTTTACGGATTTTCATGTGTTAGAGCGCGAGATCAGGTTTGATGCTCTGCAGCGTGAGCTTATTGAGAATGTGAAGGAAACCGGTGATGAGGTAGCCGAAAAATCTGCACCTGATGTCTTAGTTATGAATACATTTGAATCCAAACTAGAAGATGCAGAGACTAGTATAGCCGAGCTTCCGGAATCTCATGTGTTAGAGACTGTGACCATGTTTCATGTTCCGGAACCTGAAGCTGGTTCTATTGAAGGTTCCGAGTCTGTTATCAAAACTGATGAACTAATAACCTTCTGTGACAATACGAGCGAGCTTGAGAAGGAATCGGACGCAGAAATGAGTAATTCCGCTACTTTACCCATTGATGCCGTTTCGGAATCTCATTTCTCAGAGATCAGCAATGTGATTGAGAAGGATGAATCTGATACGGAAATAAATGGCTCAGTTCTTGCCATGGAAGACGAGATTGAAAGTTCTTCTGTTGCAGCTATTGACGTGTCATCGGACTCTCGTGTATCAGAGCACTACACTGTGACTGAGAAGGATGAACCAGCTGATGAATTAAATGACTGTGTTGCTTCCATGGAAGAAGATATCGAACGGTCTTCTTTCGCAGCCGTTGGTGTGTCATTAGACTCTCATGCGTCAGATGTGAGTACTGTGATTGAGAAGGATGAATCTGATACAGAAATAAATGACTCAGTTCTTGCCATGGAAGACGAGATTGAAAGTTCTTCTGTTGCAGCTATTGATGTGTCATCGGACTCTCGTGTATCAGAGTGCAACACTGTGATTGAGAAGGATGAACCAGCTGATGAGATAAATGAATGTGTTGCTTCCATGGAAGAAGAGACCGAGAATTCTTCTTTTGCAGCCGTTGGTGTGTCTTTAGACTCTCATGCGTCAGATATCAGTACTGTGATTGAGAAGGATGATCCAGCTGATGATATAAATGATTCTGTTCCTCCCATGGAAGAAGGCATCCAGAGTTCTGCTTTCACCGCCATTGACATGTCATCAGACTCGGATGTACCAGAGTGTGACACTGTGATTGAGAAGGATGATCCAGCTGAAGAAATAGATGACTTTGTTCTTGTTATGGAAGAAGAGACGGAGAGTTCTTCTGTTGCAGATACTGACGTGTCATCGGACTCCCATGTCTCTGAGATCCATACTGTGACTGAGAAGGATGAACCAGCTGATGAAATAAATGACTCTGTTCCTTCCATGGAAGAAGAGGTCGAAAGTTCTTCTGTTGCAGCCATTGACATGCCATCGGAATCTCGTGTCTCTGAGATCAACAGTGTGATTGAGAAGGATGAACCAGCTGTTGAAATAAATGACTCTGTTCCTTCCATGGAAGAAGATATCGAAAGTTCTTCTGTTGCAGCCATTGACGTGCCATCGGACTCTCATGTCTCTGAGATCAACACTTCGATTGAGAAAGATGAACCAGCTCTTGAATTAAATGACTTTGTTCCGTCCATGGACGAAGAGATCGAAAGTTCTTCTGTTGCAGCCATTGACACTTCGATTGAGAAGGATGAACCAGCTATTGAAATAAATGATTTTGTTCCTGAGATTGAAAGTTCTTCAGTTGCAGCCATTGACGCCTCTACGGACTCTCATATCTCAGAGACCAACGCTGGGATTGAGAAGGATGAACAAGCTGTCGAAATAAATGACTTTGTTCCTGCCACGGAAGAAGAGACCGAGAGTTCTTCCTTCGCATCCATTGACGTGTCTGCGGATTCTCATGTCTCGGAAATCAACACTTTGATTGAGAATGATGATCCAGCTGTCGAAACTAATGACTTTGTCCATGTCATTGAAGAAGAGATTGAAAGTTCTCCTGTTGCGGACATTGATGCCACTACAGCAGACTCTCGTGCCTCAGAGATCAACACTGTGATGGAGAAAGATTTACCAGCTGTTGAAATAAATGAATTAGCTCCTGCCATGGAAGAAGAAATCAAAAATACTGCTTTTGCCGCCATTGACGCGTCTTTGGACTCTCATGTCTCAGAGATTAACACTGTGATTGAAGCTGTTGAAATAGATAACTTTGTTCTTGCCAGGGAAGAAGAGGTTGAAAGTTCTAATGTGGCAGCTATTGACATGTCACCTGAATCTCATGCCTCTGAGATGAACACTATGATTAAGAAGGATGAACCAGACTCAGAAACAAATGAATCTGTTCCTTCCATGGAAGAAGAGATCGAAAGATCTGCTTTTGAAATTTCATCAGACTCGAAAGAAGACGCTCTGATTGAGAAGGATGAACAACCAGCTGCAGAAACAAATGAAACTGTTCCAGATATAGAAGAAGAGATAGAAACTAAAGATGTTCAGGAAAAAATAGATGATCATCAAGCAGAATCATTACCTGATATTACCATCAGGCAATTTGAACATGAAGAGCCAAAATCAGCACAGGCTTTGAAAGAGGAAGATCATCAAACAGAAAGCAAAACCGAAATGGCGAAAAGAGAGGAAGAATGAAAACACCTCAGCTCATCCTCCTTGGCTATAATTTCAGTTGCTGGTTTTTGTTACAGCGAGAAATGTTTGAGCTCGATAAACCCCACTCGGGTTTGAGTTGCGTTTTCCGTTCACCTTGGTGAGTTTTTGTGATTGCTTTGGTGAGGTTTCTTCAACTGCTAGGAGCTGTTGATTTTCACTGCTTGCTTTCTAGCAGACTTGTTATTTTTTTTCTACTTTAACCATGTGTGAGTATTCCTTCTCATTTGTTGATATCTTGGGATTCTTGGGTGATATTTTGTGAGGCCTTAATTTGAATTATAGGTTTCATTTGCTGTGTATGGCAAAGTTATGATCTGTAATAGTTTGTGTATACCCTGCTAGAAGATGAAGATATGGTTTTACTGAATATCTCTAGCAGGCATCCCCTTCTTTAATTTGAAGATTTGGTTTATCTGCATTCTGTACAACCCATAATGGCTGTGTTTGGCAAGGAGTAAACACTAGTGTTTGTTAGTGTTTATGCGTGTTTTAATATTTAACGGCTGTTTGGCAAGGCAAAAAACACTAGTAACTAGTGTTTCCGGGTCCGTTTTTAAAACCCTCGATTGAGGAAGGGTTTCCTTCAACACACTAGTGTTTAAGCAAAGAATTTGACTCTGTTACCCCTAACTTTTATCCATATTTACGGTTTATACCTACTATATAATCTACCTTCTCTCACCTATCATCTCTCATCAAAGAAGAAAGACGATCTGCAGCTCATCGACGAACAAAGAAGACGAAGAATTGTCTGGCTACTCCTCTCTTATCCCATGAGAAACACTAGAAAGTCTCCTCGTTCGTCTCCATTTCCACTGCAATCATCCATTGAAGTAGATTCGGCGAGTTAGGGTTTCGGCGATTTTTCGCATAAATCCGACGCTATCACCATCAATGGAGACAGTGGTTGGCACATCCACAACTAGAAGCCCTCTCTACCCCGAAACCCCTTCAATTGGGAGCATAAGCAGCGATGAACCCGAACCCTCTCTTTCAGTACCCTCTCGCCCACAAAATTATCGATTGTCGCTTGCAACGATGAACCCGGAAACAAGCTCACCGAAGCCGATCTCATGAAGGTTTTTTCAAATGTCCGGTGAAGACTCAAGCTCACCATGCCCAAGGTATCTTCCTAATGTTCGAATTCAAGAACTGGAACTACACTGCACTCGTTGATGCCATCCACAACAATGAGGGCAAGTTTTTTTACTACCAAAGTAAGCAAATGCTGAACATATTACAATTACAAGCTAACAATAGTCTTGAATGGCTGTTTAACCGGACCGAATTGATTCACATTCCAATTACAGGTCAAAACCGAAGAAGATCTCGTTGAAGCAATCAAAACAGCAACAGGATGCAAGAAGGATTGCTTGTGCTTCATAGATGATACCAGCAAAGAACTGCTTGAATGGGGATCAAGAGTCTTTGTTGCCAACAATCCCCTTAGTAATCTTCGAATTATAGAAAGTATTAATCTTTGTGAATTTGGATTTACTTTGAACAATCCAAATATTGGGAATCTATCTTTTGAGCTTTGATCAAGTAAAAATGCAGGCAAATAGTACTAGAGTTGTATGTGTGTGGTTGTAAACATTGAACTAGGTTATAAATTTGCCAAACACTGGTTAGTGTTTTATAACACTAAACACTTGTGTTTCACAAAAACCTCCCAGGAAATACTAGTGAACACTTAAACTAGTGTTTTAGGCTTCCTTGCCAAACACAGCCAATGTTTACAATTGTTTGTGTTTTTTGGTGAATATCTCATAATGAGGGGCGGTAAGGTGAAAATTGTTTTTTTAGTTCATACCAAAATTTAAATAGGTCCTACAAGACCTTATGTTAGTCCGTCTGCCGAGTTGGTCGGTTTTTCGATCAATTAGACGGTGTGTCTTTTAGTGCGTCGAACTGCTTTCCTTTATAAAAAAAAATTACCAAAATCTTAATTCTTAAATACAATTTAGTATGTTATAAGTATTTTCAAATTGAAGTTTATTATAAACACTCAACAAAATAAACACCAATTTTCTTGGTTTAAATTGTCTAGCTTGACCCTTATTTGTTATCTTGCTCAAAACAATTTAATTTGTTTAGGCAGGATAAATGAGTAGGTTGCTTATCAGTCATTAAATAACAAAAAATAAGCAATTTAAATTACAGTAAGTTGTAAAAGACAACAATTACCTCATCTTCTTGGCTTGCTTATGTATATCCGAATCCTAGGGGATGTACATTTACGCTTGGGGGATTAAAGACCGCATCTATATACCTATACTAAAACATAAGTCACTGCGGCTGACGTGGCGACCTGATGTTTATTCTAACAATTAATTTTTTTTAAATCAGAAATTAACCCATAAGATCTTTTTCCTTAAAGCTGAATTTTGTAATATATACGGTTTATTACTGAATAATTATGAAGTTAATTTTTAAAAAAAATCAACTTAACAACCAAATCATTTTTTATTAAATGAATAATTATAAAATGATATTAAAAAATCTTTAGCTTTTATAGGATCCGATTTGTTACAAACCTTATCAAAAACCTATTACACGTGTAATAATTTATAAAGTTAATTTTTAAAAAATAACATGTGTTACTTAACATTTGATTATCGAAATTTTATTTTATATAATACATTTTATATTTAGTTTTTTCATATCTGTTTACTGTTACAATTTTTTGTAATTATATTCTATAATTATATTTTACAAATTTTTGTACATAAATAGATTTTATAATTGGGTTTATCAAATTCGACTCCTGTTACATTATTTTTTATATAAATATATTTTTTTAATATACGTTAGAATGTGTTTGCATTAAATTAAGATTATTCAGTTCACACGATCAATGACATGTTAATCAAAAGATTCAATCTATAAATATACCCGCACAAGGTACGGGTTATTCACTAGTTCTTAAGTGTTAGCCCCACTGTTTACAGGTCTTGTTCGGTACCTCCCAGGCTCCTAAGGTGCGGAAAGCCGGAAACTTGCAATCTGCCTCTATTCCGAAATGACAAAAGACTCTAAACGCCAATTCAAGTAGTCAGATTTGATACCTAAGAAGCAAGAATTGATCAACATGAACTATTTCGTACAAAACATTATAAAACATAAATATCACTCATAGGTCGCAATAGAACCATAATCTACAACCGGCTAAAAGGTCTAAAAAGGTGCAAACGCAAAGGGTTCGCAAGTTAACATATAAGGTTGCAATTCAGATCTTCCATTAAAGCATGAACTTCGCTAGGCTTATGTTCCAAAGAGCTCGGAAATCAAATAAAATTCAACTAGAAAATGGCACATAATAGTCCATTTTGGTACGTACTTTTTTTGGAGATTTTTCAAAAAACAGATGAAGCTTTCATCGCTGTTCCTCCTAGCTCATTCAAGGAGCCCTGTATCAGCTCATTCAAGCACCAATGACCTTGAAATGGAAAAAAGTAGCACTTACCACCCAAACAGTTCCAGTTTCCGACGAGAAGAGAAAAAGGCAGAGAATCCGGGAAAGTGTGAAATTGTATCACACCAACAACTGCAGAAGAAACTCAACTCTTCCCTTTAACAGCATCATTTCTCCATTTCCTCCTCGGATTCCTTGATCGTGTCTCCATCTGCCGCTTGGATTTCGTCTTTTGTGTCGGATACTGGGCCCACATCGGTTTCTCCTTGGACAGACTGCTCAGGCAAACTGCCGGAATCATGTGCATCTTCAGCTCGTGATTCATTTACATTGTCAGCATCAATACCTTGTTCAGTTGGTTTAAGATCCGCCTCTGCTGAGTCACTTTGCTGTGGGTGGGAAGCAGGATTTTCAATAGACTCTGATGAATCAACTTCCATGGGGTCCATAGAAGCAGCTGTTGAACTTTCCCCTTGTGATGCGGCGTCTGGATTTGCGGGGCCCTCAATAATTGCCTGAACACTACTGGTTGCTTCAAGTTCTTGCTGCTTAAGAGCTTGTTCTCTGTACTTGGCCATGACTTCTTCTGTCCTTTCCAGTTTCGCCGTGAGATCTCCGTAGCGTTTCTGTAAGGATTTCTCAAGCTCTTTCTGCTTCTGCACTTCACTCCAAAGGTCATTGATCCTGAATGAAGCTGCAGCTGTTTCCTGCTTCTTTAAAGCCAAGAAGCAATCGAGCTCTGTTCCTGCAGTGTCCATTTGCTTGAAGGTTGACTCGATTTGTGACCAAATCTTGCCGGCCCTAATCTGAGAACATAACAGATGTGGTCACCTAAGGAGTTATTAACAAAAATAGAACGAGAGAAATGAAGAACTTTGAAATTCCTCAAAGTTAAATTCAATAGACTAGTCCAACCATTCATGTGTCACAACATAGAACTTTAGCCCCATATGAAAAATATAACAAAGTAACTAGTATTACCTGATCACCAACCAATAGAAGCAGGAAAAGATAATGGAATTCACATCAAAACACCATGGGGTCTAGATAGGGGAAGGAACACGATAAACTGAGATCCAGTACAGCACTAGGGTTAAACTGGTCAATCAATCGCGGATTAAAAATTCAAATGACAAACAAGTTCACAATAAACCTAGTAAGTGTTTCATTAATTGTTAACTTGAGAGGGAGCAAACGGTGCAGTTCATTACAAACTAACATGAAGTATAGTTAGAGGAAGGACAAAAAACACTAATTGGGTTATTGCAGAATCGGCATTTACATATCATGTGAGGGCACGTCGAACATTAGGTTATCTTTCCCTGATTGTGTAAAACATTTAGATGAAAAGAGCTAGGAGTTTCTAGAATTGAACATTGAGTACCAAAATGAGGCAACAAAGAGGAAATGAAACTAAACACAGTTACCTCTTGGACTGATAACCTAGACTCTATATACATCAAAACCCAATATAACCAGACAGCAAAAATTACATGTCAATAAACAACTAATTTTTTACATACTGTGAATGCTTTTAGGTTTAAAGGCCTCGAGGCCATTTACAGACTCGAGAAATAGCTATCCTCATTTTCCAATATTAGTTATAAAGGTGTGATGCGGACTTAAAGAATTAGTTATCCTATATAACACAAATGACTTTTTTTGTTTTAATTCATAAAAATTAAAAAATGGGTACAAAGAGGAATATTTTAAAAGTTTGAGGGCACCAAGAGGATTTTTGAGAACCTGTAGATACAAAAGGCAATATCTCGAGGGTACCAAGAGGAAGTTCTCAAAAAAGAATCAAGAAAGGAGAGTGAAGATAGAGGCATGGAGCAGTTTCACGGTGTACATTTTTTTCAAAAGCAATTCATACTGCATGGAGAAGTGATGCATGGAGAAGTGATATAACCACGTTTTTTTGAAGTGCAAAGAGACAAAATCAGAACAAATTCCAAAAGGTTCAACCGCCTACATCCAATAATTCCACAAAACCAAATCTAAGAGAATGGGTAATCAGATCACAACCCCCTGCTTATATATGATGGGTAGAAGTCCATGAGGAATATCAATTAAAAATATTTCACAGACGCGTGTACATGCACATACCTCATATCCATGAGTAAGGACCTGAACCTTCTGCTCAAGACGTTTTGCCTTCTTTGTATCTTCATCCATTCTCTTCTTAACATTTGCAAATTCATCTTGCAACGCAGTAAGCTTCTCCATGTTTCCAGCAACACTTGTAAGACCATAAGCACTACGGCCAGGAAAGTACATCATATCATTTACGCAAGTGTTATGTGCCTCAATGAACTCATCAAGCTGCTCATCCTCGTGCCCCATTGCTGCCCGGACATATTCAGTCTCCTCTTTTACTAAAGCATCAGCCTGGAAAAACAGGATTTCAATACTTAAAATGGTGATACAATGCTAGGAAAACTAATAAGACAACAGTCAACACCAAAGAGATCTATATTCCACTTGGAAAAAACTAATTAGAAGACAGGAGGACGAAATTAGCCATGGCATGCTCCACTATTTTTCCCGAGATCAAAGAACATCAAAAGAAGTTCCTAATCTACTATGGACCATATGGGTACCAAATACATAAACTCTGATTAACAAATGTGAGTAGACTTTGCCAAAGCATTTGATCACAACTTAAATTATTTGCAGCTGAACCATTTCCTGTCTCCAATCACGTACAGGTCAAATTCAAGTTGAAAGAATCATGTGAAATAAGCTCCATATGGACTTTGGTCAATTTGAGCAGAGTAAGTAGGTTAAAAGAAGCGACCATAATGCAGGGATCACTGTATCTTTGCTGCAGTCTTGCAGATGTGTACTATAGGTAAAAATTCACAACTAATAAATAAATGTCTTTTAAGCCTTTGAAAGGGCATGCATAAAACCAAAGCTTATCATAAACGTCTAGATCCTAGACCTCGTAGGAAAACAAAGATTAGAGCATAAAACCTGTTTATAAACAAAATACTGAAGATTAGCAGAACAGATTGTTTTCTAAATAAATGTTTTCATTCCAGAGAGACCTAAATTGCAAACCAAATCATTCAAAACTACGGCAAACCATAAATCAGTTACTCTCTATCAACCCAGCTTCAGGGAGTATTAAAAGTAGGCAGGTAACCATGTGGCTGGTTGAAAGCACGGGCATTGAGAAATGAATTTTACATATAAAAACACGGATATCAACACTTCACAAATAACAGTGTGTGGTATTGATTAATAGTTCACTGAAACTTCGGGGCAATTGTAGATCTCTTAAAAGAGACCAACTCAGAAAACTATATAACAGTATAACTTCCATAATAGTAACACATAAACCAAGAAAGTATTAACTGAAAGAAACATCATACTTTAATAAATTAGTGTGGCAAATCAAGAGAAAGAATAGTACCTCTTTCATCTCATCTTCTTCGAAGTCATCTATGACAGGAACAGAAGATTCTAGTCTCCCATTAGCAGCACGCTTCCCTTTCTTTTTCTCCTTCTCTGATTTCTCATCAAGTGGATACTTTGCATTATCATGTTCCAACAAACTCAACAGCTCTCTCCTTACCATTTCATCAGCTTGTTCAATTGCAGTAGGTGGGACAAAAGAACTTTTATCTTCATCAGATCTTAATAGAGAATTCTTAATTAATTCTAAAGAAGCAGCTGGAGGTCGAGGAAGCTCCCTCTGGAGTACTTTCGATCTTTTCCTAAGCAGAGCCTGCTGCCTTGCTTCTTCTGCAGCCTTTTCCCGAGCTATCCTATCAGACATGTCTTCTTCAATCTTCACTTCTGGCTCTTCTTCATCATCGGGAACTGGCTGCATAACTATTTGATACTCATTCTTGGGCTGGGGAAGCTGACTGAGACCAGAGCGCAAGGTCCTCTTCAACTCTGCCTGTCTCCTATGCTCAAGTTTTGCACTATCAGGTATATCCATTTCCTCATTTATATGGAGTTCGTCTCTAAGTGGGGTACCTCTAGGTGTCATGCTAAAAGAAGAGCCATCCCGTGACGGTGTCATTCCAATTCGAGGAGTAAGACTGGGAGTTGCACCACCGGGAGTTGCACCTCCGGGAGTTGCAGAAGGCGTAAGCATCGGATTTGGGGTCTGAATTTCCCTTTTCCTAGGTGTCACACCTGAAAAGTCTGAAGGGTGTAGCTCGGGATTATCCCCTCCTAACAAAGGTGTTTGAGACTCTCTTAACCTGGCCAAATTTTCAGCCTCCATCATAACAGCATCACCTTTGCCAGCAGGCGTTCTCTGGGGGGTTCGCAGTGGTGTCATTCCAGGGCGTGGTGTCTGCGAATACTGCGCAAGAAGAGCACGTGTTGCAGCACTTCCTTCAGCAAGTTCACCACTCTCTGCAAGAAGGTCACTGGCATATCCCATCTTTGCAATTTCCTCTAACTCGTTATCTGAGATCTGTGGAGGAGGAAGCATGAGTTTCGACCTTTTCCTTACAGTTTCTGGATCATTAAGTTTATTAGCTTGCACGATTGCAGAAGGTGCATCTTGTCTCTGGGAAATTTTGTTCTTCGCAATATCCTGCTTCCTCAAACGAGCTTCCCTATCAGCCCGTCTTTCTCCTTCAAGTTCCTCAATAGTGGTGGGAAACTGAATTAGTTCAACAGGTCTAGCTTCCTCAGTAACATCATAAAAACCTGGAGCAGGCCTCTTCTCAAATGGGATCTCAGCATTATAATCAATGCCTTTTCTCTTCCTCTTTCTATGCCTACCATCAATACCAGCAGCCTTGAGTTCTCGCCTTTTCTGCAAAGACGCAAGCCTTCTTGCCTCTTCTAGTTGTTTCTCCCTAGCTTTTCTTTTAGCCTTTTTACCTCTGGTGTTTGCCAACCTAGCTCGTGCTTCCGAAAGCATTTCCTTCTCATCCTCATCCATGTCAACGGGATCTGGCCGCGCAGGCTTTGATTCCGGATTAGGATCAATCTCTCCTGGACGAAGCTTCCTTGGGTCATCACCTGCTTCATAATTCTCATCTTTTGCACATGCTGCATCAAGGAGCTTCTCATAACGTTCTAGACACTGAGATGGAGTACGCCCAACAATAGGGGCGATAGTTCTCCATTGTGTTGGCATAAGCTTAGCAAGATGAAGCAACTTCTCATCTTCTTCTCTTGTCCATTCAGTCTATAGGTTCCACAACAAAATCAAGTCAAGTCATGGCAAACTACAATATCCTGTAGGCATTTAACAACCTACACCAAAAATCGAGCTAAAATGGTGAAAAATAAGTGAGCAAACAATACAACATGTGATGATAAGCATGACATAAGCAACACCTTCCGATTAAAAATCCACAAAGCTTCAACACATCAGGAGCATATTAGAATTCCTAATAAATTCTTAGACAGGCAGATTCAACTACAAGCAAAATACTCGCAAAGCTAATAACAAAATAAATCAGCAAACAACCATACTGAATATAAATCAGATAAGCAGATATAAACCATCCTGAAAGCACAATAGGACGTCGAGATCAACATGGAAATACTGAACAATCTAACAAAACATAACAGAATAGATTCCAGGTAGAAGAACCAGTAGGAACAATAGCACCCGATAAAGCCCTAAAATTAAAACTAAAACGAAAGGGAAAAAACACAAACTAACTCAATGTGTAAAGCCGAATCAATCTAGGACCTAAAACGCGCCTCGTAGGGAAAAAAATCGTCCTCAAACACTTTTGGTGTAGAACTAACTACCAAATCCTTCAAACTGAGAGATGTGAAAAATGCACCGTAAAACAACAACAAAGCTAGAAAAACATACCTTTTTAATGGAAGGATCGAGCCATTCGTACCAACGAGCCTTACACTGCTTAGCTGATTTGCGAACTAGCAACGAAGATATACGAGCCCATTGATTCTTGCCATATTTCATAACCGCTGCTTTGAGGATCTCATCCTCGGTGTTTTTCCAAACACCACCTTTGATCATAATCCTCATTTTGAAGCGTTTTTGTGTGAACTTCTAGGGTTTCGGGGTTTTGGGATTGAGAAGTTTAACGGAAAGCAGAAATGAATTCGAAGGTAGGTCAAGAAGAATAGTGTTCCGACGCTACATCCGACAAGTGATTTCAGATCCGGCGAGGCTTAGTGGAGTAATCGCCGTAATCGGCTATGGGGCGGCGGCTCGCGATAAGAGGGAGAAGAGACCCGATAGAGCTCGCAAGGGCTCTTCCTTTCTTCGGTGTAGAGCTGTTTCTAACTGGTTTAATAAAAACGATAAATTCGATACTCATATGTAGTTATTAAATTGAGTCTTACCACTAAAAATTTACTATAATAAAACTATAATAACCATAAGTTATGTGTTAGCGGATAGATGGCTAGATATGAAACTTCACGAATTATCTATTCTTTTGTAACAAAGTACCTTCACAAAAAAAATTATAACCGAGTTTCGTCATCTGTTAAACTAAAGTTATTTCGTTTTTACAATAAAAATATTTCGTTATCAAATCAAATTATCTGATTCTCACATTTCCAAACTTAGTACACTAGTGATGTCGCATATGTAACATATGGGATTGTTCATAGGTTCGGACTTGGACCGGACCTGACCAACAATGCAGGCTGGAAATGGACTGATTATTCGGTACAGGTCCAGGTCCGGTCCAATACCGGATGGATCGAAAAATTTGTGATATTTACAAAATCATAGATCCTGACTTAGACTAGACCGGAAATATACATGTATGTTAAAGGTATTATTGTTTTGTTTAAAAAAAATGGTCTATACCGGACTAGACCAAATTGGTTGGACCAAAGACCGGACTTCTTGATTTCGGCTCGGTCCGATCCAGAAATCGAATCGAACAGGACAAATAAACAGTCCTAGTAACATCTCATACACTTGCTCTCACTAGTGGAGAAATAGACGTCACTATATATGTTAACTTTGTATCTAAAAATATCATTTAAATAATTTAAAATCTAAATTGTACTCTCCAATGAATGATATAAAGGGTGACAAAACTTATTCCACTTACACACGTGTTTAGTTGTACGAGATATTTTTTAGATTCAATTGGGTCCCACTTTCTTAAACCTCTATTTAATTAGGGGTTTGTAAATTGCATTACAGTTTTAAAACTAATTTTATGAGATTCTAAATCTAGCTTTCTGAATCTTGAAATTGAAGATTTTATGAGATTTGTGAATTAGATGTGAGAAATAAATACCAAACTGCCCTCTTTATTCAATTCCTCTTTCGTTTAGCAAAATCACCATTGAAGAAGAGATTAAAAAAAACATTAGTGACGTCAGTGTGTTCATGCTTGTAGACGAGCTCTTGGAGGTTGGAAGCCCTAACATACTGCAAGTTGGTGATCTCGAGGACGAAGCAGATGGAATCGGAGATGTTGGACTTGCCGAAGCCATTGATACCGGTGATAGCATTGAAGTGAGGGTCAAATCTATAAATGACGGTTCGTGTAACAACTTGTAAAAGTATCAATATAATGGCGAGTTGCTACTCATGTTAACAATAATTATTCTTTTCCAACGGTCGAGTGAGAACAAAGAACA
This sequence comes from Fagopyrum esculentum, assembly GCA_033239045.1. Classification (NCBI taxonomy): domain Eukaryota; kingdom Viridiplantae; phylum Streptophyta; class Magnoliopsida; order Caryophyllales; family Polygonaceae; genus Fagopyrum; species Fagopyrum esculentum. The sequence goes on from BSUD01000001.1 coordinate 4,422,398, forward strand.
CTAGAATGAAGTGTGCTTGGACGCTAATCAACTTGTGTCCTAGGGCCCAAAACTTACCTTAGGGCGCTAATCTACTTGCGTCATAGGACCCTAAGACGCTAATCAACCTGCGTCTTAGGGCCCAAAACTTAATCAACCTACGTTAGGTCCAACCCACCGGCGTCAATACAAAGACCGATGATGAAGGAAGGGAGTTACATGAAGATCTCTTCTTTAAGTTTCTATTTTTCAAGCTTAGATTTGTTGGATCAAATCTCCAGCTTGAGGGAGAGTGTTAGAATATGGGTCTAGTATATTGGATCATACGTTGGGCTTATCCTTTATTTGTTAGTTTATCTTTTGTTAGCTTATCTTTTGATCTTATCTTTTAGTATTAGTTTACTATTTTATCTTATCCTTTATATTTTTCCCTATATAAACATTGTTTGACCAGTGAAATAAGACAATCTTTCAATTTACAAATCTCTTCAGGTCTCTTACCCATTTGTCATATTCCTTGATGTCGCAGCAAGTTGAACTTTGTTTTGTTTGAAAGAATTATATTATCTTACAATAATCATAATAACAAATTTACAAATTTTTTTTATCTAAGAAAAATAATGGTTACAAACTTCTGGTCAACTTTGTCCCAAGAACTCCTTTCTCGCGGCCTAACAACACCGATCACGGCCTAACGGTCTCAAAAACACCAAAGATGAAAAGAAAAAATAAAAATTAAGGTTGTTTTGACCTAGGTATAACGACCCACTAACACCAAAATTGATAAAAAAAATGTTAACATTAACTATTTGTGAATAATTTTCTCCATATAAATCATTATTCTTTTACAATTAAGTTTTACACCTTTATATATTATGTTGTCCATGCTTTGCTGCATTTTCGTCGTCCGATGTTTGATTTTGTCTATTGATGATAGTTTCGAGCGTTTATCGAAAAGGGGCGTGAATTTTTTATCGACTCCTGACGGCTCTGTCGCAGTCCAAATTTGGGGTGTTCACATTTGTCCCCCAAACTTACTACCTGTGTAATTCATTCTTCATTCGATGAACATTTATGCTCGTTGCTTCATATTGACTAGACCATTGTGTTTCCCTTGTAAACTTATGTGCTTTCGGTTTATTTTGATGCACTTATTTTCTTTTTTGTTGTGGGATCCTTCAGTCACGTCTGTCGATCTTTTTCGATATTTCGATCCATTATACGGCGCACCGTGCGCCATCTAATGGTTCTTATTAAAAATTTTTTTTTTATAAAAATACTGGTCTAGTGAAATTTCTGCGAATTATGTTTTTTTCCCCATCCAGTCATTCTCATATTTTCTCTTCCGAGGAAGGGACGAACCTCCGAACGAAAAGCATAGACCCAAAGCGAAGCCGGCCCCGCACCGCCACCGCCACCGCCACATCCAGTTGCTGGCGCCGTTTTTCCCTCCGTGTATTTATTTGAACGGAAATACAAATAGGTAGCCCTAATTCTGTTAATTTCAGCTCTGCCCACCTGTAAATCGTTTCCCATCAGAATAGGGTTTCGTATTGTCAGCCTCAACAATGCCTTCCAACAAAAATCACTACAAAGAAAGGATAAAGCGTCAGAAGTAAGTCTCCTGGCTTTTTTTTATATGTTAAAATCTCAATCCAGCTTTCTTTATAGACATATGAACTTGTAGAACTCGTAATTTTATCAGGCTAAGCTTTTGTTTGTGAACCTTTGTGTAAATTGAGTTATCTGTTAGATTTTCTTAACGTTTTATCTTTTGATTTGGATGCGCTTTTATGCTGGTTTGAATAATACGGGATGAATTTCAAGTTCTTTTTTAAATGTTCTAATTATCAGTTCTTATGACTGTGAACTACTTAAGATGCACAGATGAACTAATTTGTTTATATTTTGTATCCCAAAGTTTGTGCTGGAAACCGAGAATGATTCATCTTGATTATAAATTTATTACATGCGATTAATTTGTAGGGAGGAGAAGGCTGAAGATCCGGACCTTCCAAAGTACCGAGATCGTGCAAAGGAACGTAGGGAGGACCAAAATCCTGATTATGAGCCAACTGAATTGGCTTTTCATGCAGTTGCTCCTCCAGGAGCAGTTGATATCAGGTAAAAAATTACAATCTTCATTGGCATAAATGTTTCTTTGATTTTCAATCTTCTTGAATAAGTGATATTTTGACTCTGACATATTGCTTGTTTAGGTCCGCTGATGCTCAAAAGCTATCTATTGAGAAGAGCAAATATCTTGGAGGTTTGTGTCTTTACTATTATAAAGTTGAACATATAAATCTGTTTATGGAGATATTTGTTGTACTTCCCTAATTATGGATATTTTTTTTGTTTTATCTCTATAGTGATGATACTAGAGGTCTTTATTTGGGTGAAGTAGATACTTTTGCTTTTGAGGAAATTTCATCATGCCATATCAAAGCTTTTAGCAATTTTCAGCCTTGTACTTTGGAGTTTTGAAATTATTATTATATCTTCAATACGTCCAACACTGAACTTCATACAAGTTGGATAAAGAGACCGAGATGCTTCTGTTCTAGGCTGAAACAATAAATTCTGTATCACATCACCATTTTCAAGGTGAAAAGTAATCTTCAAGATTAAAAATTTAGAAGGAATCGTGTGGTGCAAATTCCTTCTATGTTATAAGGAGTTATTTGTGTTTATATGCTCCTTAAGATCCATAAGGCTTTTGTGCCAAAGGAAGACTAGTCGGCTAATTTTATGTTATTCCATCATCTCAAATTATAAGAATTTTTTTACATGTTACTTCTTCACTTCAAAAATATTTGTATTCATGGAAAAGGCATTTCATTTTCTTTTTTTACAGGTGAATTTTATTTATTTGGGTAATTATAATCATGTTTAAAAGTTCAAGGAAGTATCTACTTGAAATTGCTCAAAAGATCGATGCTAAGGGTGTGTTTGCTTTGCCATTTCAACTCGTTTATTTGTAGTTTAAGTTGAAATTTTTGATAAACTGCATTTGGTTGACCATTTTAAACCAGTTACGACTTATGAGTTTAAATGGTAGTTTAAATCGGCAACTCTTAAATACAAAGGTATGTTTATATTAGGTAGCGTTTTTGAATTTGTAAATTCTTTTTTGTTATTACTTTTTGGTATAACAACAAGATGATATATATTTATAAGGCTTTCCTCCTCTTTTTCCCATCATGTGCCCATCACATTACCAAAACACTAGTTTTTTAGCAAATGTAGTTTATTATTATTGTTTTTTTAACTTCAACCCATTTTACCTAGTTTTTTCATTTCAACTCTAACTTAAACAGACACTAAGTTATAAACACATCTAAACAAAGTCACCCTAAGATATTAATCTTTTTATTAGTTTATGATCTGAACACTGATATTTGTACATTGTAGTTATAGGCATGTAATTGATTCTGTATGTCATATTTGAACAAGTACTAGTTTTATTAATTTACAGTATGCCTTTGACCCGCTGAAGTGCTGAACTGCGAACATTTGTTTTATTTATTGACCTAAAACATCTTTTACTGCTGTGGTTTTTCTTTCTCTTGTATTTGGAATGAGTCCATGTTATAAAATCCTAAATCGAAGCTGGTTATTTTGTATAGGTGATGTTGAACACACACACTTGGTTAAGGGCCTGGACTATGCTTTGCTTAACAAAGTAAGAAGTGAGATGGACAAAAAGCAGGATGTTGATGACGATGCTGATGGAAAATCAAGGTAACTAATTATCCCGAATGTGGTGTGCTATAGAATGTTGAGTGGAACAATGTATCAGTCATTTTTATTTATGATACCCCTGACATGAGTTTGTATTTAGTATGTCTTTCATGTTTGAATATGTAGAACTGTGAGAGATGACCAGCCTTTATCATTTCGCACTGCTATGGCAAAGGTAAGATAGCCTTCACTTATGCATATTTCCACAGTTGTTATTATTATTATCAGCTAGTGTGATGTTTATATATGTTACAGTTTGTAGCTGATGAAGTTTATTGATTAATGAGCTTTATCTATTCTTGTACAGTCTCTGTATCAATTAATGGTCAAACCTCCAACCATTATCAAAACAAATGAGATGTTTCTTCCTGGGCGCATGGCTTTTATTTTTGACATGGTATGACTTCTGTGTCTTAAACTGTTGTCAGTTTTAGGATTTAAGCACTATCAAACATTTGAATGTTCAAATACAAATAGGACTCGCATTTGATGATTATTGTGATGTTCATACGTCTTGCCATCTTTTAGTCTACCTTTTTGCAAATGCTCCTCCCTTTTGCTAATTTTTAGCATCTTTATCTTTGTTGTTTGGTATTAAAATTATTGGGTGTAACTTAAACATGGCAGGAAAGTGGATATTCTCATGACATTCCAACCACCGTACACAGAAGTAAAGCTGACTGTCCTGTGCCTGAGGTCAGCCTTTGCATTATCTTTTTGAGGTTATTAAGGAATCATTATCAACATTCGAACAACTAAGATGATGGTGCACTTGGATTTGATTTATCCATCTAGTGCAAAATCTATTTCCGGTGAACACCTTGTTGCACTCCAGTGAAATTCTGGGTTTCTTTTTGACTGATAATCCAAATGAAAGGGAATCTGATACATTATTTACTCTCTTGATACATTTTTACAAATGAGCAGTCAAAGTTGCAATAGCAATGTTTATGTGTCCTAAACCCTAAAGAAAACACTTTGAATTTTGTAAATCATACAATGACAAAACTAAGCACCCACTCAAGTAATATCCCAACGTGCAGTGTTTGTTATGTTATGATTTCTCATTATATATCAGGATAAGATCCCAGCAGATTTGAGTATTGTTAGTGATAGGTAGAGGGTTGCTCACAGTATATGCTGTGGGTTTGTCAGCTAGAAGAGAATGGAGAGGGAAGTGCCATAAGAAACTATTCTTTTCCATGCTTCAAATAGTAATGAATGGAAATCATGGATCAACCAAAACAAGCAAAATTTACTATAAAATGAATGTGGAAAGCTATAAAAATTAGTTAACTTCAGCAGTAAAGTAGTATAAGGTTAAAATATGCCAAGTGAGGGGAATGCTTCCGATTTAACTGTTTCTTATTCCGATCAATAATATTTTTAGCTTAATGCATGACGATATTGAAGTGTTTAAGTGAAATGAAAATGGTTTTCCCCGAACAATGTCATCTAAAGTAGGAAAAGATCAAAGCCGCTCAATTTTGATTGAAGTCCACTGCAGAAAGCTCATTTTTCCGCTGCAAAAGTGGATAAAATTTGAACCAATTGTTAACAGATTATTTTCGAAGGTGGCCAACATTGGTAGATTATTTTCTAATTTATCTTTTGTTGGATTACAGACTGACATCATGCGTTTTGTCATTCTGTTTATGCAGGAAGTAGTTACTGTTAGCGTTGATGGGTCTGTGCTCGATCGTATTGCAAAAATAATGTCCTATCTCCGTCTAGGATCATCTGGAAAGGTTCTTAAGAAGAAGAAGAAAGAGAGAGAAGTGAAAGGTACCCTCTTATAAAAGTCAACCAAGCTCTACGAATATATCTGCCTGAATTAAAAAAAATCTTAATTTTCATCTATTTTTCTTATACTCTTTTCAGTGGTTTTAGACCTCTGCTCCGGTTCCAATTAGGCAGTCGTTTGGTATACAAGCATTAATTAATACTTCTCCTAGCTCTAAGATCTACTTTCCCATCCTCATTCACACAAGGAGCATAACAAATACCATCAAATATGTGGTATTGTAAGCTCCAAAGATGATGGATGGGAACAATTTTATCAATTAAAAAGATAAACAAACTTCCTTTTGCCTAAATTGCTTGTCATTCCTACAAGATAGTGTGCACTTAGCTCACTCAGTACAATGCATGAAACAATTTTTGACTCCAAAATAAGAACATGAAAATTCCTTGCAAGAACCCCTCGCATATCCTTGAATTTTCCATAAACTGTAGCAATTTTTAGTTATTGACACGTTCCTTGTTCTCCTTCAAGATCAGTCTTTTGTTTTAATCCTCCCTTTTTACTTGTATATCAATGAGAAAGATGCAAGTGTGGTTCTCCACCGACCTCTATATGGTTTTCCCACCAATACCAAAATTATAATAACTTCAGGAAACTGGAGTTGAATGTGCCACTTTCAAGTTATAATTGGTCTTTTAGGCTCTACCTTTTTAATCTGTGTAACTACTAAAATACCTTTAATGATAGATCTTTTTTAATTATTAAAACAATCTAAAAAAAGTAGTCATAGAGTTTCGAGCCATGGGTAATTGTCAACGCAGATCATCCCACCCTGGTTACCAAATAAACAAGATGTATTTTATGAACCTTTTATTTTTTCGTTAACAAATTGCACGGATAACTGAATAAAAAATATATACGAAGTAATACAACACAAGCTAAAACATACCGAGTACTTGCACAAAATAACTCAATAAAATGTACATAAATTAACAGACAAAATAGTTACATGGAATAAAGCAATAACATTTACACAAACTAACACAAACACTTAATCGAAAGATACCACAAAGTACACAAAATACAAGCACAGAAATTTACACAAACAAAATCTTAAAACATCTAACGCTGAAAAAGTACACATAAAAATGGCACGCTTTCTTCTACATAAGAACTTTTTGCCTAGACGATACAACGTTATGGTATTAGACCACACTTTGCAAATTCTGCAATTAACTTCAACTTTGATCTTGCATTTATATTCCTCTGCTCATAACTTTGCTAGGTGTATAGTTCTAATTGTACTACCATCAAGTGCTTATTCTACGGAAAATGAAAATATTCTTGGACTCTTAATGACATTGAAACCCTATTATAAGCAAACATGCCTCACAATGTAATAAAAATCTTGCATGCAACTGTTGGAATTCGCAATTCTGAATTACTGTATTTTGTTTCTTAGATCGTGCTAGCGTACTTTTAAGCTTTGTTATTCTGCTATGTTTTAGATTATGCTATAGATATAAGATTACAATATCTAGGCTACTTTTTTTTATTTATCTGTCTTCTGGGTTTCCTTTTTTCTTGTATCTATTCTCCAGCAGTCCAGCTCTTGCCATTCTAATAGACACACTCTTTCCCTCTCTTGTTTACACCTTGTTTACTAGTTTGAGCATTGAACAACTGAACATGTTAACTGTCAACCAAATATGGTATTCGCGCATTTGTATCTGTAGTTATCTAATTAAATGCTCAGTAGTTGTACTAAGGTCCTTCTGCAATGAACTCTTCCTCTGTTCCGTAAATTTGTCCCTACACATTTTAAGTAAAAAAGAGCACATGCTTTGGTAGTCGGATGGCAATGTATTCAGCATAAGTTATACTTCTGGTTTAGTCTGTATACAGTATGTTGGAATTTGCGTGCAATCCTATTATGTATGCGGAGGTCTGTGTTGGCATCAGATGAACTTAGAGCTTGGAGTCTCTGGACCCTCTGATGTACTTGCTCTGTTGCGGACCTATGCTGCTGGATAGTGATATCCTAATAATATCCATTTCTAGTTGGGCATTTGGTATATGTGTCCTTAGTTTTCTGGCTGTGCCTGAGAGCACAATTTTCTGGTTGTGCCAGAGCGCAGTTTTCTGGATGTGCCTGAGTGCACACCTTACTCCTGTTTTGTATTTGCTTTATTAATTTACATTTTTTCTTAATCTGCAAAAAAATTGTCCTCCTAATATATTAAACAATTTTTTGTCATGCAGGAAAAGTATCAGCAATGAACAATTATGATGAAGATGACAAGGTGTTAAAACGTGACGGAATCTTGCCAAATAATCTCGAAAGGGAGATTCCTCTCCCTCCACCTCCAAAAATGAAGCATGCTGATATTATTGAGAAGCAAAAGCCAGCTGTTGCACACATTGAAGAGGATGACATATTTGTTGGTGCGGGTGTAGACTATGAAATTCCAGGCAAGGATATGAGTCAAAGCCCTATTTACGAGGACATGGAGGAGTCTCCAACAAACAAAGAAAAAACTTCTTATTTTGATGAGCCTACTTATGGGCCAGTTCCGCCTTCTGACCCCTCACAGGGTTGGCATGAGGTAATTCCTCCAAGCTTGTCATTTATGATTAGTAATAGCGTGCTAGGAATCTGGAATCTGGGATGTCCTTTATGTAAGGGCAATGTGTATCTCTTATGTCTCTTCTCGAGTGATGCTGATTATTGTCACCCTAAAGCATCCCATGATCAATATTGTTATGACATGATTCATTTTTTATCATTTCTTTTGGCTAAATACATCCATTTGACAAAATATTCTTTCTGGTTGGCTGATGCAGAGTGGTTATGATGCTGTGCAAGCACAAGTTTTGGCTGCAGGGTACCAGCAGGGAGAGTGGCAAGATTACCAATATGCTGATCAATCACTGTATGCTGATCAATATCTCCAGCAGAATGCTCAGGCATACGGTGCGCAGGAAAACCCTGATGTTCTCCAAGACCCTCGGTTTATGACACAAGAAGAGAAGGACCGTGGGCTGGGGTCTGTCTTCAAGCGGGATGATCAAAGGTTGCAACAATTAAGGGAAAAAGACGCTAGAGAAAAGGATCCAAACTTCATATCTGAGAGCTACTCCGAGTGCTACCCTGGGTATCAGGAGTACAACCGTGAGGTCGTTGACAGTGATGATGAAGATGATTTGTCAAAAATGGATATGGGTGGACGGGTAAGTAATTATGTCAATTTGAAATGGTCATATTTAAGGTCATTTGCGGAGATACTAGAGTTTCATTAAGTAGTAGAGTATCTTTAACATTATAAAAAAGAAAATAAGAATAGAGGCAAACTATATTTTTGAATGCTCCCAAAGTCAGATGACGATTTGTTGGATTTGTTTTCTTGTGGTGATCAAATGATCCAAACAGGCTAAAGGGCGTCTACACCGATGGGATTTTGAGACAGAAGAGGAATGGGCAAAGTACAATGAGCAGAAGGAAGCAATGCCAAAGGCTGCATTCCAGTTCGGTGTGAAGATGCAAGACGGCCGTAAAACAAGAAAGCAAAACAAGGACCAGAAGCTCACAAATGAGCTGCACAAGATCAACAAGATCATCGCCAAGAAAAAGACAGAAAGGGGTGAAGGTTCAGATGGAGGAGCCCATTTCGAGGACACACCGTCAGCTAAGAAGCTCCGGTTATGAATGTTGTGCATGTGTGTGGTGGAGTAATGTAACTGATCAACACGATACTCTATCTGCTTTCCCTTATAAAACCTCTGTTTTTTATTTGTTTTCATCCTTAAAACTTATGGATTGTAGTGTAGTCGCAGAGGGCATTTGACGGCACATCTCATGCAGCAATTTTCAAGAGGAGCTTGCTCATCACAAGCTTCATTTAGGAATGACAATAAATCTGGTGGTGGGTGGGTGCTTTCTGCCACCGATCTCACCCGAAATTATCCACCCGACCCACCACCTCCCAAGGTCTCACACCTGCATCCATACATCAGCATCCAACGGCTGAAGTGGATGGATCGGGTGCTCAACACTTTAGTTATAAATCTGTAAAACTTTTCTATTGAAAATCATGTGCATACTTGAATCCAACTAAAAATAACATAACATAAATATTAAGATCAGTACAACAATATCAGTCGAACAAGATTACAAAAACAAACAAGTTAAGCAAGGAAATGATGGTAAATTTTTTTTTTTTTGAAATAAAATGATGGTAAAATATTTATGATATAAAAACTATAAATATTATAATTTTAAGTGGTAAATAAACTAAGATAGATAGGTGGTGATAACACATTCACCCGCCTTTTAACTGATTTTCATAACCTTTTTCGTTGGATCAAATGGTCAGATATTCGTCGATAAATTGTTATCCCTAATACCAGCATAAGACATTTCTCCTGAAATCAAACTTCTCCGCGCACAACCTGAGTGGAGTTAGGATGCAATTATTACGTGTAGGTTCTATGATTTGCACTCGGTCTTCACACGCCCCTCTGCAGAACGACGATATAAACGATCAGTATAGGACTACACCTAAATGGTATGAATTCATAAATAAGCAGATCCAATCGTGAAGTAAAAAGCCAATACGTTCTTTTAAAAAATTGGAATCCATCATTGACCAGAAACTTTTAAATAAATGTTATCTACCAGTCATTATTATCATTGTTTTGGGGTCAATCTCTACCAGTCTATACTGATGATATCATATTGCTTGTGGCTTCTGCTCCTCCCAGTACGCATAAGTTACCCTTGCTTGATTCACTAACTCATCAAAGATTTCTTTTCAATCTGCTTATAGTCAACCGTTTCCCCGTTCTGTTCCATACTCAGCAGACTTGAAGAAATGAGTGAGATAATTGTTTCCGAGTTTGCCAAGTTCGTTTCTCATCAGCTTGGATCCGCTGTCAATCACGAGCTTAAGTTGGCCTTGGGAGTGAAAAAAGAACTTAAAAGGATGAAAAGCAATATGAGCAGCATCCAAGCATGTCTTGAAGAAGCTGAGAAGCAGCAATCCACATCTAAGCCCGTCAAGAACTGGCTTGAAAAGCTCCAAGATATCATGTATGACATCGAGGATCTGCTTGACGACGTAGCAACTGAAGTCAAAATCCAAGATGTGAACAAAGGAAGGTGGCGTAAACAGGTCCGTAAGTTCTTTTCCCGCACTAACTCTCTTGTCCTCCGGATGCAATGGGCTCACAGAATACAGAATCTTCGTACCACACTTGATTTGATTAACGAAGACAAGAACAGATTTTCGCTTAATACTTCGAATGCAAAGGGATCGATGATTAAAGAGCCTGCTGATTCCTCAGAAACATACTCTAAGGTTAATAAGTTAGAAATTCTTGGTAGAGATGAGGATACAGAGACCATTGTCAACTTCATACTCAGTCGCGGGGATTGCAAAAGCCTTTCGGTTTTGCCAATTGTGGGTTTTGGAGGAGTTGGGAAATCAACACTTGCCAAACTCATTTATAGTGATCACAGGATTGATGAGAGCTTTGACAGAAAGCTATGGGTATATGTTTCTGAGAAATTTAATGTTAAGAACATACTCACCCAAATCTTAAGTATGCTCACAGGGGAAGCTAGGCCGGTTATAAACGTGAAGAAGTTTACTTTGGAGGAACTAATGATGAGGATCAACGAGAAGCTGAAACATACCAAGTACCTTCTCATATTAGATGATCTCTGGAATGATAATTCAAGCGAATGGAGAAGATTAATAGACTTGTTGGATGTGGGTGTGAAAGGAAGTATGGTGGTTGTCACCACACGTGACTCGAAGGTGGCTTCTATAGTTAGTGATGATCAAGCATACAGACTCAGTGAGCTTTCCAATGAAACATGATTACAAATATTCAAGCAATTGGCCTTCAAAGATGGCGAAAAGATTGAACCAACACTCTGGAAGTTGGCAGAGCATATTGTTGATAAGTCGAAGGGGCTTCCTTTGCTTGTGACAACTCTTGGTAACCTACTACGTGGAGAGACAGATGAGAGAGAATGGCATCGTCTCATACGAAAGTTAGAGCAAGGGCATGCAGATATTTTAAGCATATTGAAATTAAGCTATGACCAACTACCTTCCTATCTCAAGCTTTGCTTTCGCATTTGCTGTATATGGGGTAAAGGTGGTGAAATAAATCCATTGTTCCATTTGTCACCCTTCTTGATGGCACTTGGATTTCTACCATATGATGATATCCAGGGCGACTCACTAGAATACCTCGGAAGTAAGTGTATCAATGACTTACTGTCAAAATCTCTTCTCCAGAAAGAAAAAGATACCATTCATGGTATGTTTGGCAACATTTCTATGCATGATTTTCTGTATGATTTGGCCAAACTAATGGCTGGGGATGAATTGCAAATAATCAACTCTAGCACTAAGGAGATCCCTGATAAGGTCAGATACGTAAGACTGGATGAAGATGACTTGTCTAGAGAGAAGGGTCTTGAAAAGTTACTCAAGAAAGCAAAGAAAGCTCGGCTTTTGCTTATCAACACTTCTGGGCACTGCATAAGCAAAGCTTTGATGGAAAGCATCATGACAAATTTAAAATGCTTACGAGTTTTACATCTCAAATATTGTCAGTTTGAGGAGTTGCCGAGGACGATTGGGTATATGAAGCATCTAAGATATCTCAGTCTGGTGGGTAACATTGAAATTCAACGGCTTCCTGATTCGATTTGCAATCTTGTCAACCTGCAGACTTTGTTAATTGGTGGTTGTCGCAATCTTCAGGAGCTTCCGGCTAGTATAGGGAGATTACAAAACCTGAGATGTCTCAGCATAACAATCCCACAAGAATGTCTGCCTGCAGGTATCGGACTCATAGAAACCCTCCGGACATTGTTTTTATATGAATGTCCACGGCTTGCTTTCCTACCTATAGGCACCAAAGCTCTTGAGAACCTTGAGTCATTGTGGATTACAGGCTGCAAAGAGTTGGATTTGGCATATGGATCATGGTCACACGAAGGCTGCCTAAACAGCCTTCGATTTCTTGCAATCCATTGCCTTCCTAAATTCACAAGGTTGCCGATATGTGAAAAAGGCGTTTCCTTCACCTCTCTTCAAACTCTGGCAGTCATGCACTGTGAAGGTCTGATTGAATTAACAGGCTGGATAGAGTACTTAACCTCTCTTAAAACACTTATAATTGGCTCCTGTTCCAATCTTGTAGGATTACCACGCTCATTCTACCTACTTGATAGACTAGAAAGATTGATTATTTATGGCTGCCCGATGTTAAGTGAAAGGTGTGCACCCGGAAGTGGTCAGGATTGGCATCTACTATCCAGGATTCCATGGATAGAGATTGATGGAGAGAGAATAAATTTATAATGATGTTTTTTATTTGGCAACAAATTTAGGGCAACGTTGAATGTTCTTGAAGTGGTTCCGTTGTCCATCTCCATCTTTGATCAGAATAATGTTTTTTATTGGGTAATAAATTTAGAATGATGTTTTTTACTTTACTTCAGTGTGAAAAAGTCTACCTTTAACTTTGGCATTTCCTTCATGTTGCAGAAAGAACAATAGCTTTTTTTGCCACATTTTTTATGTAAAAGTTTTGCATTTTGCTCTTCAGCTCTTTATGGTACATTGGTAGAAGGAACCTAATGGTCAGTGTATTTTTTTGTTATTTGTTAGGTACACATTTCACTTGTGTGTGCTCTTTATTTTAGACTGTCAGTGGTGCCAATTGTTGGATCTGGAGGGTTTAGGGAAACAGTAGTTGCAAAACTGATATACAATGATGTGAAGATGATGAGAACTATATATGTATATAGATATGGATGCACAATCAACACGAATTTAACATCACGAGGGTACTTGAGCATACCTTAAGTTTGGCCACCGGGGAAAACATGGCGGAGTTGACACTGGAACAAAAGGTGAAGTTTGTACTCATGCTTAGGTGGATAGTATCGTCTTAGACATTGTCAGAAGTCAGAACTCAGTTGACACTTGATTTGTTGGAAGAGACTAATAACACACTGATCATGAGAAAACCTTCACCCTTGGAATCACCCTTCTAGGAAACCGAATATTGACCCCACAACCTTGGAGTAGAGTCGCCACAAATGCTTAAAATACCTTAAACTCCATAACTGGTACAAAAAGAAGAAGCTGAAAATTGCCTTCTTTTTCCCCATCTCCAATTTCCTCCCATCCATTTCTCAGCATCAACAGGCAATGGTATCCACCACACGTTCTTATAATACTTTGATATCATCTAGGAGGTCTCTTGGAGGCAAGATCTAGGACCAATGATCACCAATAGTCTCCACAAGAACAAGAACCTCTTTCGAATCTATGAAAACGGATTCGATCCCTGACGATAATCACCCTATTTAACAGCTTAGAAACTACTTTAAACCAATTATGACAGTCACGGCAAGTCCGCAGGTTCTTAAAGACTCTAACTTCCATCCCTGGGGCAGTTTTAAGAACAATGAAACACAAAGCTAACTTTTCACTATGATAAGTCAAATTGTCCTCCTTTTCTTCTTCGGAAATATCCATCAGAACCAACTCTGTTGCATATACATAGCCTTCCCGCTTGGCTCGTTTAGTTAACCCTTCCAAAATGTTATATATTGCCTCTGTCTCGCTGTGTGATCTGTCTCCCGACTTAAACTGATAAACAGTGCCCCCCATATCAACCCAACTCTTGCCTTTATCTTTGCGAACTCTTTCCCTTCTCATTGTATCTCTCACAATAGAAGCAGTGTTCCAGCTTTGCAAGTGGCAATACGTATTTGACAGCAAGACATAATCACCACTTTTTAAAGATGATATATTTGAAACAGCAACTTCCCCTAATGCAGAATCTTTATGAGTTCTACATGCACTAAGAAGAGCCCTCCATATAACAAAGTCGGGTTCCATCGGCATTGCTCTAATAGTGGCATGGGCTTCTTCTAGCCGCCCAACACGGCCTAGTAAATCCACCATGGCGCCATAGTGTTCGAGTTGTGGCTCAATAAGGTATTTTGTACTCATGACATCAAAGTACTTTTGACCCTGTTCGACCAAGCCACAATGACTACATGCTGTCAAAACTCCAACAAAGGTCAGAGCATCAGGAATAATACTATTTTGTTCCATTTCTGAGAAGACCGAGATTGCCTCATATGCACGCCCATGAAGTGCTAGGCCATTAATCATCGCGTTCCAAGCAGAAAGGCACGGGTTGCTGGTACTCAGAAAGATATCCTTAGAAAGTTCAATCCTCCCACATTTTGCATACATGTCGACAAAGGCTGCGTGCAAAATTGGATTCAGGGGAAACTTTCTTTGAACCAGTAAACCATGAAGCCAATCAGCATGATGAAGAGATCCAAGCCGTGCACAGGCAGCAGCAAGAGAAGCGAACGTGAACTCATCAGGGTCAACGTTAGACGAAATCATATCCTTAGATAACCTCAAAGCCTCACTAAAACGACCAGTCTTTACACATCCACTGATCAGTGAGTTCCAAGAGACCACATCTCTGTCAGGCATTTTAACAAACACCTTTTGTGCGAAATCCAAATGACCACTCTTCGTAAAGCTTGATATACCAACATTGCAAGCCTCTAAATCAGAAAAGCAGCAACCCAGTGATTCATCTAGAAGCTTGGAAGCAATATTCACAAACCCACAAAAAGCATAAGTAGAAATCAAAGAAGAAACAAGAGAAGGGTCCTTCTCATACCCAAACTTAGAAATGACAGCATGGGCTTTGGATGCTGATTTGATATCCATGGAGTGCTTGAAGCTTTCCAGGGAGTGCTTTAACATTTGATAATCTAATACGGGAAACAAAAAAAATTGATCAGGAAGGGATCCAAAAGAGTGGGTCGTACTGAAACCAAGCAAATGAGCATTGAAAAACCAAAATTGCATACCTGTGGGTAAGTTCGTTGACGTTGGAGATTTGAATGAATTCCGTGCATTTCTTAAAAGAATGATCCTCTTACCTGCTGATCTCGACATGCTCTTCATTTCTTCTCATGGGTGGATGTCGATGATTATAGTGTATAGGGGGTTTACTTAGCTCGATGAGAGAGCAACCAAATTGCTTTCATCAAAAGCAACAAAGTTTTTCGACCATTAAAAAACTCTTTATGGCCTCATGATTGATGAGAGAGCGACCAAATTGCTTGTTAACTTAAGACTATGTAGTGGGTAGCGTCCTCATTAACGATGTACTATTTGGCCTCGGACAGACGCAGCAGCTCCAGTCTCCAGCAAGACAAGAAGGTTCATACGGAACTATTTGCGGAGACTATGTGTCCTTTCGTTGGGGTGGTAGAATGAAAACGAAATGAAATCGTCTAAAGTAAATAGAATGGAGAAGATTACTTTTATATATGTTAAAAATGTCTACCGAAAATGACCGGTGCTTCCAAACAAGCCATATGTAATGTAATGTTATTGGGATGTTATTTGCAGCACAATGCCAAAATGTTAAATTTATCATTTCCGACGCAAGAGGAAATGTGAAAACGTGCAATCGTGCATTTTATTTTCATCGAGGACGCCCCTAATTCATAGCCAACTTACCCAAATTAACGTTAATAGTTTTTTTTTTAAACAATTTGGTTTACTAGGTTTTTTCTAGTTTTGTATTTAGTAAATGTACCTCTTAATAGAAGAGTGGATATAGTTTTAAAATAATTATAAAAGGGTAGGTTTATTTACTTAATTGAAACGTTAAAAAGTCTACTTACTCCTCTAGTTTTTGAAAAAGGCCTACTTACCAAAGTTGTCTTTTTTTTTATTCCCACCATAAAAGTACAATGTATTTTACACTGTACATGCGTTTTAGGTGCGTGCACAGTCTACTATTATTATTTTTAGTAATTTTTTAATTATGTTATTATTAGGGTGACACTAAGGGTTCGTTTAGCTTGAACTCCGAAATTGAAAACGGAACGGAAAATGGAAACGAATCTAGTACATATATATATATATATATATATATATATATATATATATACTTCATGAAAGTTTTTGGAATCATTCTTTGTGGTTTGAAGTAATTGGAGTTGGATTTGATTACTTTTGATACCTATAGGGAAACAAAATGTGGGAATATAAGTGCATTTTGCATGAAATCGAAAGGAATTATTCCATAAAATTTCATGTATTAGGATATGTATATATGAACTAAATTCGTTTCCTTTCCATTTGCGGAGTTTGAACCAAACAGACCCTAAATGTTATCGGTTAAGTTTTATTTTTGTTATTTTTTCGTGATCTCGTTTTTGTTATTTTTCGTGATCTTATAAATTTTGATTTTCATATTTTACCGTTACCGTTAACGTTACTTTTTCGTTTTCATTACTACATCGTTGGCTTTAATTTTCCAATGTTTCAAATTTTGTAGTTACATGTTTATGTTATTATGCCGTTAAACTTTCGTATAAATATTATAACTTGTCAAATCCGAAACTTAATCTTAAAACTCCTAAAACTAGGCACCAAAATGTAATTTACTAAAAAATAAAATTATAAATACCCTAAAAGCGTCTTAGGTGTGCTAAATCTAAAAACCAAAACTCGTAAAAGCACTTTAACATCGTGAACAAAACAAACGACCATAACAAAATCTAAAAACTCGTAAAGTAAAAAATAAAAGATAAAAAATTTAATCGGAGCCGAAACTCGTAAAATCCAAAACTTGAAAACTGAAACCAACAACCAAATTATATCATTTAAAAAAAAATCAAATTAACTGCCATATTTTTGCTCGACTCTTAACTAGAAACGTAAACCGGTTTTCGAACATCATATTGTCGGATGGTTACTTTTCGTAACGAAGAGGTCAAAGCTCATAATCTGCGCTTCACATTTCTTGTTTCCTAAGCTTGCTTTCCTATCATCGCCTCAATCCCAAAACATCAAATCCATCAAATTGCTCAATTGATTACTTCAATTCGAACGAGACCTGCCATAATCATAAATCCGTGGCGAACGAGTTGCTGAAATTTCGCTTATAGCCTTTTACTGGTAGGTGCATCTGGAGAATCGTAATTTTGCTTTTGTTTATCTAGGGTTTAGAGATTTTGTAAGTTCTTCCAGAATTTGATTGTAAATGCTCAAAATTTCGAACTGAATCAGTGCAACGTTTCGATCATGTCGGCTTCGGCTGCCTCTTTGAGAAGGCGGCTTCACCATGGAGATGTGGACGGCAAAAAACGCGAGCATTACGACGCATCGGGGTTGGATGATTTGAACGAGCCTTTACTAGGTGAAGATGACAAATGTTCGGAGAGGAAGGTGATTTTTTCTCTCTCTTCTTTGTGAAGGAATCTTCTACTATCTTAATTGCGATGATTTGGTAAAGTAGCTGTTAGAGTTTAGCAATGTTATGGTTGGTGATCTGTATTGTTGATGATCATAGTTATGTCAGCTTGAAGATCTTCTTTGGGATGATGAGGGGAGAAGGGTGCAGCTCCATTGGACTATCTTGTTCTCTCAGATCATTGCGCAGTGGGCTCAATGGGTAGGTATGTGATTTGGATTCTCTAGTTCTAATCTTCTGTGATGAACCTAAGATATCTATCCCGTAGGGTCCTGCAGAAATTATCTAGTTTGTTTCTGCTATGAGCCAGGCATATCAATATCCAAAGTTTTCCTTCCTCATTCTGTCAATTGTAACCAACTCGCTTTAAGTTTTGCTTCTTATCTTGAAGCTTCTCAATTTCTAGTCCTATCTTTCGATTATATAAAGACTCATGCATATCATTCGACATACATTTGAAATGTGACAACTGATGTACCAATAATCTCTTCAGATTCTTTCAAACTAATTCAACAACAATAAAATCTATCAAACTGATTCAGCGATGTTATTATAGACATTTCTAAAGGAAAAGTATACCATAGACCTATTAAAATGTAAATTGTAAGCAGTGAACATCATCATATTTTAGTTAGTCTATAGTAAGTAGAAATTTGTGCTGTCCGTCTCCTACGTTAACTAATCACCAGATGCTTTATATCCTTCTGTTATTATTCAGTGCATCTCTTTCAAACTTTTATCTAATGCTATACTTTTTTTTATTTCTCACTCATGCTTAAATTTAAATATAATGGTGGATGTTTTCAGTTGGCTCTTCTCTACATTACGTGAATGTACATTCTACCATAGTTTAGAATCTGGAAATACCTGTCTAATAAATTCTCCATCAGCTGAGTATCTCTGAATGCTTTTTGTGATTTTATGAACATATCTTATATCACGGTTATCACCTGTTATCTGGTAAACTGATACATCCTGGCCCATTTCGGCTAATTCAAGATTTAAGTTGTACTTACGGTATCCACCTATACATATAGCTTATTTGACTTTTTTCTTTGGGTATTTCCTGAATAATTTTTGGCTTATTAAAGATTTTTTTTATGGATATCTAGCAAATCTCGTTGTTGGCTCCGGATCAATTATTGGACGAATCTTCTCACCTTCATCCACTAACCAGAAGGGACAGAAGATGCTAGCTCTACCTTCACTTAGTCCCTTACAGGTGTGACTTAAAATATCATTGACAAAGTGAATTCCATCATAATTTCCTTTTATTCTAGGAGATGATTGTGCTGCAATGGAGCAAAAAATATTGTTGCATTTGTCTTACAAAGGATAATCCTTCTTTTGTTTGTTGTCTGAAAATGCCACATAATGAGCCAAATTTTTGTTACTATTAGCACTACTTTTTTGGTACACCCTTAAGTCTATTGTTATTGATGGAGTACTAGTAAAAAATAGTGCCTTGGCTGATTTAGAAGGTCTTTTGATATACAGGAAGAAAGGCTCAAAAAGCTTCAAAGGAGGCTCCAAGTTCCCTTTGATGGTACTCGCTTAGAGCATCAGGTACATACTTTTATGATTATCAGTACTACTTTTTCTGAGTGTATGCATGCATGCATTTATCTTTAAAACTACAAATATTAGTTCATTCTAGGTACCAGCTACAATAGCCGGTAATTGTGGCAGCATACTAGGAATGGAGAGAGAGAAAAGAACTTGATAAGAAATATTTGGGAACATGATAATGCACGCAAATAGTGCCTAGGGGTGTATAATGAACGGAACTGGAACAGAGAGAAATTTAGGTGGAGGGGAGGGGAGGGGAAGGAGTTTTAGTAAACCTAATACCTCAGGGATACGTGCTGTGCTTTACTTTCAATAAAAACAATAAGGCTAAGGAAAAAGTGATTTGTGGAATGTAATATAATCTGCTTCTCTCACTGTTGAATATAATGGACCTATGAGTTGCTGAAAACAAACATGCATCCTCCTATCATACATCAGGGATTTGGTGGAATGCTTTAGTAAATTATACACGAGGGATTAGTGGAATGCTTTTTTTGAACAAAAACAAGGCTAAGGAGAGATAAGTGGAATGTAATGTATTCCACTTCTCACTGTTGAACTATGATGCTCAGAGTTGTGCACCCACACCCATGTCCACACCCGAGTTTGACTCAGCTCAAAATTTGCATGCCTATGTGTAACCTAAGCTGAGGTGCCACATTGTGCACCTGCGTCCTAGGTTTTTCGAAATTATTGGCGAATCCTAGCATTATAGCAGTTGAATATAATGGACCTATGGGCTTCTGAAATCAATTGATTCAAATTTAAAGTTGACAACTGTTGTGCTCTCATGGATATTAGAGGCTTATATTGTAAAACTTATGGAGTCGAATGGTTGAACACTTGAACGTGTGGTTTGATCAGTTCACAAGTGTATAACTCTCAGACTAGCACTCAAGATCGTTTCAGCATACACAATACCAGGTGTCGAAAATATCAAATCCTACTCAAACTAGAAAATCAAAGACGAATGATATATGAACAAGCCACCAATGTATTGAAATTATGGTAAAGAAAATAAGTGAAGAGTATGGTTTGGAAATGTGCACCAGAAGTGAAGAGTACGGGGTGGAGATGTGCACCAGATCAAGCATTGTGCTGTAGTCCTTCTCTGCTCTACCTGTGGAGAACGGCCTTTGGCTGACTGAGCTTTGTGCTGTGAAAATGCATTCCATACTAGAAACTTTTTAAGTGCAAAGGCTGACTGACCTCCACTTATAGCATGCCCCAGCTTCATCTGGAGCTTGTGCTGGCATTCTATGAACTTCCCCAAGCAAGTCCCATCGACGTATTGATTGTACCACTTGATTCCCGTGGTGCTTCTCTTGCTTGACATACCTCCAGGACAGCCTTGCACCTGAAATTATGCAAACAATATGTGTACACTTTGAAGTCAAAACAGCACATAATTATGCATAAAATGTATGGAATATATATGAGAAATCCATGTCTGGCATGCAAGAATTCATCCACAATTTGCAGGCTAATAGCTTGAGTAGTCAGTTCTTTTTTATTGTTCTTATTAAACTGTGGACTTGTAGGCTAATACCTCCAGGGTGTCTTCTGTTCGTCCACTACTTATTGGCCTTAATTTTGATTGTTCTTATTAAACTGTGGACTTGTGGAGCATGAGTAGTCAGTTCTTTTTTTTCTTGTTTTACTGTGTTGAAGATGAAACAATAACTGACCTAAATCTTTGGTGTTAGGATGCACTCAAACAATTATGGAGATTGGCTTACCCTGAAAGGGAAATTCCTCCTCTCAAATCAGAGGTCTGGAAGGAGATGGGTTGGCAAGGTACAGACCCTTCAACTGATTTCAGGTATGCTGACTAGCCAACCTTGATATTTGGCAAGTCTCCTTCAAGAAATATATCTTATTATCCTAATCATTATACGTTGTAGGGGTGGCGGATACATCTCTCTTGAAAATCTTATATATTTTGCTGAGAAGTATCCGGTTTGTCTTTCTCCTTCTTACTCTTTCTTAAATGGCAACCTCTCTATGCATATTGAATGATTTTAAAATGCTTAATATTCTAAGTTCATGCTGTCCTTTTTTCCATTCAACAAGAAGCCTTTTTCTAGTAATCAGTGATTCAGTAAGCACTTTGCATGCAAAATTTCTTTCTTTATTGGGAGGAGCATTGTGGGTGAGGGTGAGCTTGGCATAGCTTCTTGGAAAGAATGACAGGAATTGTTTTCCTTGTTAGGCATCAGTTCACATGCTTAGTGATACTTGCACTATTTATCCTGCTCAATTTAATCATCATTCCTCCTTCTCAAGCTATAATTTGATCTGAATCACTAAACCTTCTTAAGCAATGCCTTGTCAACTTTTTCAAGTTATGAAGGTCTCGTAAATTTATTCTTTTTTATATGGCATCTTTCCAAATCTCACAAATTTATTCATTTTTAACAGGCATCTTTCCAGAATCTGCTACATAAAATGGATGGAAAAAGAGCTGAATGGGAGTACCCTTTTGCTGTAGCCGGTGTTAACATTTCCTTCATGTTAGCACAAATGCTGGACCTTCAATCTGGTAAGTAACCCCCTGACAGGCTACTTGAGAACGCCACTGTTAGCTGAAGACATTCTCCGTCGAATGAATTCGAATCCTAAACTAGCATCCTAGTAACTCTTCTTTTCATAAGAATAATCATACTGCTGATATTCACATTATAGAAGAAGGAAATTTAATATGAGCAACATATTTTTCCTACATATTCCAGTCTTATATCTCATTTTGTGAATGTCGTAAGTAGTGTACAAGGACTGAGAGTACTTATGATTTTTGTAGGGAAACCAACAACTTCAGCTGCAGTGAGGTTTGTAGAGCTACTCACTGAAGATGAAATGGCATTCGATAACCTCTTCTGTGTGGCCTTTCGAATGATGGATGCCCAATGGCTTGCCAAGCGTGCATCATATATGGAATTCAACGTAAGAGGGTTTCCCTTTTCTTGCTTCCTCACATTTGTGACTCAATATCAATCATTGAGTTGCAGTTAATTCTGATTAGGAACCCTCAATTTTTCTTTCAGGATGTATTGAAGTCTACGAGAGCGCAGCTGGAACGAGAGCTTGAGTTGGAAGACATATCTAGCATTACAGACCTTCCTGCATATAACCTACTAGCACAGTAGCACATATATGATTGTCCGATGAACATGCTTGAAGTATAAAAGAGAAATGATAGCCTGTGTTCTTTATTTTCCTTAATTAGTAAATAGTAATAACTCCTGAGGATTGAAGACTACTGTAACGAGAGATTGCTTGTATCAAAGCACCTAGTGTAATAGTGCCCCATTTTATAGCCTTAGGCTAGACAGGGATTGTGATAACGAGATTATCTCCTAAATTGTAGTTGGTGTTTAAGTCATACTGGTTAGGAAAAAGGGCGTTGACTGATTGATAATCATAACTGTTGTGTTTTGTGCTTCTACATTCGTTGTATTTTCTGTATTCTTCTGTCAGCAAATAATCCAGAACCAAACTCTTCATATTTCCACTAAACTGTTCAAATATGAAGCGCTGAGTTGAATCTAGAGGTGTAGGCAGGGCTAGGGATGTCAATGAGGATGGGAAATTCCGCGGCAAATGGGAAATCCCAACGAGCAAGCATGGCCGAAATAGGTAGAAGAGTCGATTTGCATGTGGGGTTGTTAGGGACGTCAAAAAGACGGGATTTTTACAACTAATGACAATTCTCCTAACGAGAATTTGGCGGGATAGGGATAGGGACGAGGATGATTTTAGATCCCATGCGGGGAAGTCCGAACGAGGACGGAATGATTTTACATCCCAACAAAGATGACCAATATCTGTCATTTACGCAGACCTTGCCAGAATGATTTTACATCCCAACAAAGATGACCAATATCTGTCATTTACGCAGACCTTGCCACTTCGGCTCAATCATGTATGTCAAGACAATGAGATTTTATTGTTGATCTTACCAAAAGTGTAGAGGCAAGCCCAGGCGAACTCTATATATGTCAAAGCTTGCAACTAATAATGTCTATAGTTGCAAATGAACTGAATCCCCATAACGCGAAAGAGCTTTCAACTTCAGTAACAAGACTCCGGTACAAAATTTCCATCAAAGAACAAGCATACACTTACAAAATTTTTCATTTATCCTAGTTATGAAAGATATGCAGGAAATAACCTATCAAACCACCAAATACAGGCTCATGCTGACCATAGCATAGGAACTTCTGCGTTCCATTTCGATTTTGATACAGAAACTAAATACACCACTTGAATTACCTTGTTGACATTACAATACTTCAAAATCATGGAGGCTTACTCCTCTGCCTGAATGTTGCCATCTGCACTCTCTGGCTCCTCGGAAGGTACAGCCTTAGCTGGACCGGGGCCAGCAGATACTTTCACCATAGCTGGTCGAAGGAGCCTGTCACCCAGTTTAAATCCTTTTCGGTATTCCTCAATTATGATGCCTTCTTCGTATTCCACAGATTCCTCTTGCATGATAGCTTCATGAAGCTGATCCAAATGTTGCATTTGTTATTCAAACAAGTATAAAATAATTCAAAGGCTGACAGATATAAGAGGAAATTTGAGAACTGATTTTAGCTAACAGGGATTAATTTTAACTAATCAACTATGTCACTAAGTGAAACTTTCCAGGTCTTAGAAAGACCTGGAATGGCATGACCAAACAATCACAGTAATTTGCCGAGCAATTGACCCAAGGTTGAATCAACTTGGCTTGGCCCCTGTATAAAGCCAAAGCAGATAGGCCAATCACTAAGAAGAAGAAGATGTAGGGGTCTTATAATATAGGCAAGAAGACCTATATTATAATATCCCCATACTTATGATACCAATAGATTTCTCAATTGTACACTTAAGGAGATGAAAAAGATCATGGATAGAAATGTGTCCATTCCCACATGAACTTGATTAAAGGAAACACAGATTCCAATAAGAATCTAGGCCTGCTTTTGACTTCTACAAGACTCAAAAAGAAAACTTCCCATAAGAATTCTGTTCTGCCAAGCCCTTGACCTATGCAGGTAAAAGTAGAGAATCCTAGTCTTCCCATGACCAAGTCAATCGAGTGTACCAGGGAGTAGTGTCTTAT
This sequence comes from Fagopyrum esculentum, assembly GCA_033239045.1. Classification (NCBI taxonomy): domain Eukaryota; kingdom Viridiplantae; phylum Streptophyta; class Magnoliopsida; order Caryophyllales; family Polygonaceae; genus Fagopyrum; species Fagopyrum esculentum. Next base: position 4,446,880 of record BSUD01000001.1, read on the forward strand.
TCATGCCTAAATGAGTTATTTCAAAGAGCTTTGAGCGTAGATTTTAGCATGAACATTTCCTGTAGAAGAGTATCACTAAGATTTTGCAGTAGGATGATGATTAGATTGGCTGACTGATTAGCTGTGGTTTCTTCGGTTGACACATTCCCATGGTGTGACCCCAAATAATATCTAGTTCATCATCCTTCCCTCAGTTCCCTGTAAAAGTGCATCACTAAGAGTTTGCAGTAGGATAATGATTAGGATGATGAATCATTAGTTGTAGTTTCTTCAGGTGATAAATTGTCATGGTATGTCCCCAATCGAAATCAAGTTCATCTTCCTCTCCACCCCCAACCCCCCAAAACGGAAAAAAGTACCACCACCATTTAATCTAAAATCGAAAGTTCACGTAATTTGAAGTACAAAGGTGAATAAAGACTAGCCTTACCAATGGATCAAAAGAATTCCCCACTGTCTCTACAGGAACGACACCAACAGACGCCATAATCTCCACAAACTGTTTATATATACTCTGGTAGCTGTTATTTATTTTCTCCTCCCCTTCTGTCTCCACCTTGATCTGGGTTTTGGCCCTCTCAAAATTATCCAAAACAGCCAAGAGATTTTCAACAACCTCACCTTGTGCATTATTCACCAGAGAAAGGCGTTCTCTTTCAGTCCTTTTCCGGAAATTGTCAAAATCTGCACTGATTCTAAGAATACGATCCCTTTCAACTGTCATTTCCTCGGATAAGGTGACCACTTTCTTTTCAATTTCAATTTTCTCATCCTCAATGGACTTGAGGAATGCTTCTATCTCAACTACTTTGGCCTCATCATAATTTAGTACCGCTTCTTTGTACAACTGTAACGAGGTTATGAGGGCTGAAGTGGGTGGTTCATCAACATCAAACTTTTTATCACCACTGGTCCCTGCCTGGCTAGCTTCTGCAGTAACATCACTCTCCAGAATGTCCTGCTAACAAATAGAAGAGCCATATTCAAAGTCACCTACAATATAAATGATAACACAAACAGCGCGACCTAAAATTTGGACCATTTAAAAGAGAAAATATGGCTAAATACTTCTATGAGACACTGCTAGAAACAAGACTTTAATAGAATTTCTTGACCAGGCTTGTAGTACAATGATAGGTGATTTGATACGTTGAGAGATGTGCAACTGTAGGAATCAGATTTAATCATAAGAATTATTGTCGACAAACAGGACATGTTACCTGCTTGAGTTGCATTAGTGTTGAACATGTCACGAAAATATAGTAATACTGATAAAAATGACTTTGAATTGGTGGGCATCGTGCTAAATGCTTAACAAGGTTGAAGAAAGTCACAACTTTTAAGGATCTGTTCGCATGACAGTATGACAATAATAACACACTGATAAGCTAGTGCAGCTGATTATGAAAATAAGCTAAGACTCACTTATGAAAATTAGTGAGCTTGTAATCTTATAAACTTATAGCTAATCTACTCGAGAAATGAATATGCGGAGCTTATAGGCTATGTGGTAAATATAAATAGTGACAAGAACAGTCTGATTAAGCTAAAATTTTTGGAAGATCTATAATTCTATATGACTAGCAGACACTTGGATAATCAAAAAGGTAAGTGACAGGCTGACAGATCAGATTCACCATCTCTCGGAATTATGTTTTTCTTGTAAACTTTCTCCTGAAAACTTTTGGTTTTATAATGGCTATTGCTTGGGCTCTTCAATGGACACTTCAAGCAGGATGAATTTTAGCCACTACTTCACTTCGGTGGACTCTTCTTTACAACCCCACTCCCTAAAGTGGCATAGCTAAAGTATGGACTTCAACAACATTCTGATGTCTTATGGTTGTTTTCAGTGCACACCCTAACCTTAAAGAAAGTTTATGAAGTTAAAGCTATGCTGCGATGTACCAAAATGAAAACATTCAAGGTGTATGCTGCCACTCCTTTACTGCTTAGAGAGAAATTTGTCACACAAAATAAACCTCCTCTGCAATACTACAAACCCCAAAGTTTGGTTGTTTAATAGTAATAGTAAGGATCCTTCTTAGAGAAGTAGATCACATTATTTTAGAAATTTCATTCACTTCTCTAAAACCTTATTTCCAGCCGAACAAATCATTCAATTCTCAACGAGAAAGAAGATCAGCCTTTCCAAAGATAACAACAGCTTGGGTAATATATTCTACAATAAACAAAATCATATTTTCAAATCAAAGTACACGAGCTACATGGAGAAAGTTTGAATGCGGCTCACGTGTAGAGCTTGTCATTTGCAGCTAACATTGAGCTGGAATTTCAGAAAACCAACTTCAATCCAACCACAACTTCTAGCGTAAAGGCAACCTATCACTCAAGGTTATAGATTTCAAAGTGAGTTTAGTATTCTAAAGTCAGGTTGGCATTTGAGGTTCACACTTGAATCATCTGGCTTGGGTTCATGTTGAAGTTCTGAACTATCTAGTGTTGGAAACTGGTTAATAGCGTGGGCATAAATTCAAGTGCTTCAAACATCAGTGTGTGACATCGCAGTAAAAATAAAAAAAAAATTATACTCATGTACTTACTCCTCGTTTATGAAAATGAAGACTCAATGAACCACTTGAATATTTGTGGCACAATTTACATTTATTGTTTATTCAGTTGTTTCCAAGTGAATCTCCCCGTCAAATAAAGGAATGCCCCACAATAATTACTAAAAAAGGAGCATGCTTCAACAACTCAAGGACTTAGGTAAAACTATAATCAAGGATACTAAATAGAAGTTCCTCCACTGAAGTAAGTTGATTTGAGTGAAGTTTCAAAGGCAACCTCACATTTCACTTTCATGGCCTAACACCGCAGTTTTATAATCATGCGAAACAATTGCAAATTTTGCACAAAATTAAGTAGCCAAACAAATGAGCTAGTTACAGTATAATTGTTGCTAAAGCAATTTAAAACTGGAAAGGAATAAGTAGTACATCTAAAATGGAATACTGATATCCATTAATAATAGCTTGAATTGTAACCAATCAAACAAGGCGTTACCTTTCGATCCAATATCACATTTTTGTTACCTTCAAGGTAATGCGAGAACATTTACACGTAAGAACAGCAAACGGTTCTTATCAAAACAAAACAAAAATGCAAGAGAATGAGTACCTGAACCTCGGGTTCCTGTGGCGTCTCTGTTTCAGTAGCTTCTCCAGGCGAAGCGTAACTACTGTAAATAAGTCTATTCTTTCGTGATATATTGGGCGATAGAAATTGAGCGTGAAGGCAGAAAGTTTTGGCTCTTGAGTCATTTCTGATTCTGAAATTGACACAGAAACGAGAAGAATTAGCTGAATTCGAAGGCACGGTGGATAGAAATGGCGGACTTGCTCGGAAGGCAGGAGTTCGAAGGAGCAACGCCATTGATGTTTAAACCGGTCGGAGCTTTGATCGACTGTCAATGGCGGAACCAGAACGTAGAGAGAGAAATGGGGCAAGTTTAGGAACGGGAAGATGAGAGAAGAAGCAAAATGAAGGTTGTAGAAAGATTTTGATTACGCGCTTGGCGAGGGCTTTAAGCCGTTTCAGGGTTGGAGTGTTGATAGGATCCGGTGGGGTCCACTTTAATACCAATGAAAATGCATCCGTTAACATTTATTTTGGAAAAATAACCCAAAATAATACCAACTATCGACATTGAACCGAAGATAATACAAACTTTGAAAATTACTAGGAGCGATACAAACTTTCAATGTAATTACCAAAAATAATACGTCATATTTTCCGGCAAAAACCCTAACTCCGGCGATGACGTGACAACCGTAATGTTACATGTCATCAAATGAATGGGTTAAATGTGTGATGTGGATTTTATTTATAAAAAAAAATAATTTAATAATATTAAAAATATTAAAAAATAAAAAAATATTATTTTTAAAATTTTAAATAATATATTTTAAAAAAAATGTACAAATATTCATTTTTTTTAAAATAATTTTTTAAAAATATAGTTTGAAACTTTTTTTTAAATAGATTTGTAAAAAATGTAATAATATTTGTTTTCCAAAAAATATAAAAATATAATATTTTTTAGAATATTTTTAAAATATAAAAATATAATATTTTTTAGAATATTTTTTTTAATCAAATTTATTTTCAGATTTTTGTATAAAATAAAATTTTTATTTCTAAAAAAAATAATTTTTAACAAAAACATTCGAATTTTTTTTTTCACTCTTGTAACCTAATCCCTAAAAAACTTTTCCCCAAATTTTCTATAAGATTTTATTTAAAAAAAAAAATTCGAATTTTTTAACAAATTTTTTTTTTAAAAAAAAATTATTTTTACATTTTTTACAAACCTGTTTAAAAAAATGTTCAAGACTTTATTTTAAAAAATTTTTACAAAAAATATTTTTTTAAAAAGAAATTTGTACAATTTTAAAAAAAAGTTATTTTTTAAAAATATTAAATATTTAATTTTTTTTATTTTTTAATATTTTTAATATTATTAAATTAATTTTTTGAATAATAAAATCCACATCACACATTAATCTATTTATTTGATGACATGTAACATTCCGGCTGCCACGTCATCACCGGAGTTAGAGTTTTTGCCGGAAAAGTATGACGTATTATTATTGGTAAATGCATGGATAGTTTGTATCGCTCCTAGTAATTTTCAAAGTTCGTATTATTTTCGGTTCAATGTTGATAGTTGGTATTATTTTGAGTTATTTTTCCTTTATTTTGCTTTCATTAAAAAGTATAAAATATTAAGTGCTATATTATTTCCACCCATTTTACACAAATCAATCAATCTACTCTCCCTACAAGTCACATTCATCCCCCATTTAACACAAATACATCTCTTTCTTCACCCTTTCCCTTCACCCAAAATGGTGGAAATATAATTGCCCAATAGAAATCTTCCGACCGTATTCTTCATATCAACAAATGTCTAAAATTTACATCGAACTAGAAGGAAGACGTGCAACAAGTTGTGTCACCGGTCCTTGGATAGCGAATTCGATCCTCCTAAAAACAACATCACATCATAAATCAGAAGACCTATGAGACATAACGTTGCTATGCAAAACCCGTTGCACCCTCTTGAGAATTTCAATAGCATCGGGCGCATGGAAACCAAAGGTGTCAAAAGCGAACGGAAGAAACACATGTTGATTTTCAATACAAGTTTTCTCCTGGTTGACCACCTTAGCAGAAGCCGCATTAAGCGCCGCCTTAGCCACCACAAAAGGCCCACTACCCAAACAAACAAGTGGGAAACTCCAGTCAAATCGATGCAAGCATGCTTTCCACCCGCCCAACCACACCAAGACATCCGCCGGCCTCAAGGTGGATCTCCCCTCACGTGGGTCAGTCAAGAAAAACACAGGCGCCTCCTTCTTAACCGAGACCCCCGCCCTCCTAAACACATCACACAACACATCACGTACCAAATCATGCCTATATTTGAAGCCAGGAAGCTTTTTACAATGAATCGCATAAAATTATCGAAAATTACACCGTTAAATAAGGTTAATTGCAATTAATCATCCGTTAGTTTATTATTCGTTCAGAACCCGTAACAATTGCTCCATCACCAAACCTGGTTTATTTACAAAAAATATTAAAAAAAAAAACAAACTCAATTAGAAGAACTCAAATTTGTGATATACAATTTGTACCTGAAACGTCTCCTCTACACTCCGAAACAAAAAAAACTCAACCTCTCAAACACTAATTTCCTTAGTTCGTCAAGAGAATGATTAAGGTGAGTGAGTTCGGTTAGTTTTATGAATCCCTACTACGAAAGCCTAAATTTATTTGGTTAGCCATGTTTTATTTCATTTCAGAAATCTTGTTTCGACTTCAAGAATTTGACTCAAAGTTTAGTGAGTCGATATACTGTGAATCAATATCTCGGTTGCATGTGGAACCCTAAATCCGTTCGGAGAAAGCACATTGTGGGTGAAGTTGGGTTGTATTTTCACTTATTCAATCATGAAATGAGTGACATATGACACTTTACTTAATTTATATAGTTTGTGAATTTAGGCTAGAACTAGTCATGAGTAGTCACATAATTGGCCACTCTTGACTTTCTTTGAGATATGATCGATGCGGTAACAGTAAGGGAACATAGCTAAAACATAATAATCATAATCTTTGTTTCCACGAAGTTTTCAAATTCCATAAATAAAATCAAGACATTACATTATCTCTTTCAATATCAATCATAATATTTGTGATGGTTGTTGGATTGTTGTTTGTATGAAAGTTCGTCCACCTTTTTTATGCCTCTCGTCACACCAGGCACTCTATTGTACTCTCCTTTTATCAAAAAAATAAGTGATTTGTTTGGGAGATGTTAAATACACGACATCAAAAATATTAAACGCATAACTGACGCGCAGTTGAGTGTGCGTCAACATTTGGAAAAAATTGAAAAACATGAGATATACAAAGAAAAAAAAATCAACACTAACGCGTAGGAATTCGGCTTCTTGGTCGATCACAACCCCGTTTCCCGACCCTGATCCTCATATTTCCGAATCTGCATTTGCTTAGAAAGTCCCCAAGCAAGAAACCACTAATGTCTTCTTGGAATTCACGCATATTTTAAGAATGTTAAAGTCGGCGTTCTCCAAGAGGGATAAGCTGGACGGAGGATTCCAGCAGTTGTTGGATGTGGTTCCAAACGTGATTGTTCCGGTTTTAGAAGAGAATATTGTTGTCAATCACAGTAACAAGCGCCATAAGTAGAAGCTCATGAGGTGTAACTTGATGCCCCATGGCCATTACAACTATGACCGATAAATGGTAAGGAAGACTCTATTACTCTATGACTATATGTGAGTATATTCTCTGTATGACACCGAGCAACAGTTGGGGCTTGGTAGGGGATATCAGAGCGGGCTGATTTGGGGGTTGTTGCGCTCATGAGAAAGTGTGATTTGTGTGTCCATACTGGAAAAATGATTGTGGGTCCAATTCCACGGATTCATATAGGTGACATGTTCTTCTATAGGGTGGAAATGTATGTGGTTGGATTGCACGGTCAACTCTGTGGCCGAAATAAGTTTAATAAGAATATTGTGACCGGAAAACCGAGGGTGGGAACTTAGGATTGACGAAGATTGTGGAGTATGGCTATAAAGTTAGGGTGATTAGAGGTTCGAAGCATGAGGGGGAAGGATTTTTGTATATGATGGATTATATAAGATCGAGGCATCATGGTGTGACGTTGGTAAGGATGATTATAGTGTTTACAAGTATCGTCTCGTTATAAATGAGAGATATGAGAAGATGGGCAGTACCCTATTTGAATTTGTTAATACTCTTATGAGTAGGCCATCAGAGCTTAGGCCTAAGTGTTATTTGACAATTGATCTATCCTTAAAGGATGGGAGTGTGCATGTTTTTTTTGTTTAGTGACGTTAATTCAAATATTGGATAAATGTGTGTTGACTATCATAAGAATGTTGCATTCCATCCTTTAATTTTGAATCTAGATCAAGAGATTATTAATATAAATAAATCATGAATTGGAAATATCAAAGATAAATCAGGTCAACCGAACGACGAAGTGAGTGAGCGTCAAAGAAAGCGAGGTATTGTGTGAATGATTAAACGATTCGAAAGCTTGTTATACTGAGGTGTTAAAGATTGGAAGGTGTGGCGAAGAGATTTCAAAATTTCCGAGATTGGGGAAGGGATGTTGTTGTACCTCCTTGGCAAAGTCAAGATGTAGCTATCGTATCAATCTTAGAATTATAATGTTTTTTTAATTTACACGGGTGAAACAGGATGGAGGGGCGGTTAAGTGATGATTCGGGTGGTAGGTTGTTGTACCTCCGCCCATACCCGCCCCACCAACTGGAAATTTTACCCGTAAACCGCCTACCAACCGGAGTTATTCAAATTTTAATCCATATACTCGGTGCGGTTAACCAATTGAATCGGGTGGTTGTGCGCCTATTTCCATTGCTAAATGAGACTGTAATTTTATGTCGTTGGATCAGGGTTCCACAATAGACGTATTTTGGATGGTATTGAAAATGGTCAAATTAGTTCGCCCATGTAGTCACATTCTATTATATTAATAATAATAAAGTGTCGAGTTACAGTCACTCACATATCCCTACTATTTACACTATAAAGTAAAAGATTGACAATGTATTTTGAAGGGTTGATTAGTACATAAACCGAATTTTTGAAAGTAATATACTAGCTAGAAAATTAGTTGTGTGGTTTGTCTTACGCTTTTTTTTTTAGAGAAGGACAGTCAGTGGTCTCCAGTGCATCTGGACGCGCTTTTATTTCATAGAAAGATGGCTAAGTAGTCATCACAAGGGATAGCCCGACCCCTTACATCATCAAGTAAAATATCAACTACACCCTCCGGCGGGTCAAACAATACACACAATCCAAGCAGAAAGTTCAGAAAAAAGCTAGCTAAAAAGTCCGCAGCTCTACTCGCCTCGCGGAAGGCATGCCGAAACTGTAACACCCCAGTCTAACATCTTACTAGGTCTGCTACAACGCTAGCGGTTTCTTTATTACTACTGAAATCCGCCTCAGGCTAGTTAACAAGACTTCAACGAGTTATATACTAACATATTTATTATACATTAACTTAGACTTATTTACATATATTAAAACATATATTTAAATGTAGTTATTTATATAAACTTCCAAGGGAGGGTGAAAGGTGATCAGGTGTAATTCCGGTGTGCTTCCAATACTTCATCTCCTACTCACCTTAACCTGCCAGTAAATCAAGTACAAAAAAAAAACATGGGTCAGTTTATCGGATAAACTGGCAAGTTGGATTAACCTAATTTTTAAAATAACTTAAAATCATATAATAAATACTATTCATAGTTTCAACCTTACTAGACATTCAATCCTTAATCAATTTAAAGGAGAACACTTAATTGCATTAGCATTACGCTAGCGATTTCACCGTGGATACCAGGTCTGAATTTAACCATTAATTAACCGAAAGGCAAGTCTTGGAGAACTTCTTGGTAAATCCATGACTCCTAAATTCGCCTACCGGTAACGAGATCGGAATTAGACGACCTAATTCCCGGGGTCCACTAAGCCCCTAACGGACATTTCTAATAATAGTGTCAAGCCGTCATTATTATTTACTCATAATGTTCGCACCCTTTAACGACACACGTATACTATCACTTTACCGTTCCAGTAACTACCGAACCAATAAAATATACGTCAGTCTAGTACAAAAATATACGTATATAACTTTACATATTTCGATTGATATATCTATAATTATTACTTCTATAATACATATATAAATACGTAAGCATTACCGATTACGATAGTTACTTAAAATAACCGCAACCCACTTGCCTTATCATATAGAGACTCTTGCTAGGTCGGGTCTTAACTCGTAAATTTTCTTTGATCGAGTGGATGTTGCTACGTATAACTCAACTTATCCTTCTTCAAATGCGTGTCTTTTATTTGATGATTCTCCCCTCCTTATATAGTACTCATTTCTTACCCACTAAGACATTTATTTACCTTTTTCCTTAAACCTTTTTTTTTACCTTCGCATGGGTGGCTTCCTACCTCCTTGTTATAAACTAGTCAAATGTAGCTGTGTTTATTAATGTGAAGATCAAGAGATATTTATATAGAAGAGATGAGGATCTTCTGTAAAGATCTTAAGCTGAACAACCCTAATATCTCTCTAACAAATATATAACAAAAGAAAGCAGTTAAGAGAGTATATTATGGTTGACATTCCTCCTCAAGTGAAGCCCGAGATTGGAGCTGTAACTTGTGAATCAAGGTTTGAAACCTATAACACAACATTGGTTTGGTTAACACATCAACCAGTTGATCATCTGTAGATACGTAGCTGTCCCTCAGTTGATTCTTCTTTACCTGTTCCCTCACAAAATGATATGCTAGAGCTATATGTTTCATTCGAGAATGAAAAACTGGATTAGCAGATAAGGACGTAGCTCCTAGATTATCACAGTAAATCACAGGCGGTAAGGTAGTTGCCTGACGAAGTTCATTCAGCAGCTGAGTGATCCAAACAATTTCCGACGATGTATCTGCGAGAGCTTTGTACTCCGCCTCTGTTGATGAACGTGCCACTGATTTCTACTTCTTCGAACTCCAACTAACTGGTGTTTTGCCAATGTAGACAATATACCCTGTAGTCGAAACGTAGTCATCTTTGTCACCCGCCCAATCAGCATCAGAGAAGGCATGAATGTTAGGTGTACGACTGGGAGAAATTTGTATGCCAAGATCCAATGATCCAGCAAGATACCGTAACAGTCGCTTTAGGGCACTCCAGTGAGTAGATGTTGGCCGCTGCATATATTGGGATAATTTGTGCACCGAATAGCCTACATCTGGACGAGTCAAATAAAGATACTGGAGACTCCCTACAAGAATTTTGTAGTCTGAAGGAGATGGAAGAGGATTCCCTGAGTTGCTTGTAAGTAGATCACCCGGCTGTAATGGAGTAGAGACTGGCTTGGCATCCGACATACCTGCCTTGTCCAATAAGTCGAGAATGTACCTCCTTTGAGACAAAAAGAGACCAGATGACATTGACTGGACCTCTACACCAAGAAAGTACGCCAATTTTCCCAAATCTTTGAGTGAGAATCTGCGAGCTAGTACTTTGATTAGAGACTCAAACTTGATATTGTTGTTGCCTGTTATGACAATGTCATCCACATAAACAAGAAGATACAACAATTCGTCTCTAGAACCATAGACAAAGAGTGACGCATCTGCAGTGGAATTAGTAAACCCTATACTCAATAAAAACAGTCGTAGTTCAGTATACCACGCCCTTGGAGCCTGCTTTAAACCATATTTAGCTTTTCGGAGTTTGCAGATGTGATTAGGACGATCTTTGTCTACAAACCCAAGTGGTTGAGTCATGTAAACATCCTCAACAAGTGCTCCTTGTAGAAACGCGTTATTTATGTCGAGTTGCCTCAAGGACCAACCATTGGAGACTGCAAGATGAAGAACAAGTCTCACTGTCACTGGTTTGATCACTGGGCTGAATGTTTTTGTATAGTCACAGCCCGGACGTTGTGTAAATCCCTTTGCAACTAGCCTGACTTTGTACCTATCAACACTTCCATCAGATTTATATTTAATTCTATAGATCCATTTGCATCCGACCAAGTTGATATGCTCAGTAAGGGAAACAAGATCCCAAGTTTTGTTCAAACTCAGGGCATCAAACTCACACTGTATAGCCTGTCGTCACTCAGGGTTCTTTAGGGCTTGAGTTATAGTCTTTGGTTCAAGGGACCGGTTGGAAGTAACCATGGAATGAAGATTCAGTTTCTGGATGGGCTTGCTGACATTATTTCTGGAGCGAGTGACTGCCCCAGGACGTTGGACTGGAAGAGACGGCTGCATAGGGAGGGGAGGGGCAACAACTAATTGTGTAGGTGGTGAAGGAGGGGAGTTTGAGGCTGGACTAACAGGGCTTAGTATAGGGGAGGTGGGCGTGTTTTCTGGAGAAGGGTTGGTAGTAGAAGGAGGTGCTGTTGGAGCTAGTATATGCAAACCAAATTGGGCCCATTCATGAGTAACATCAGCAGGTCCCTCAGATGTGGATTTCATGCGGCTATAGGGAAATATATCCTCCAGAAATCGAACATGACGTGAGACGTAGACACGTTTAGTAACTGGATCAAGACATTGATAGCCATGCTGTGTGAAAGAGTACCCAATGAAGACACATGGTTTAGACTTGTGCTCTAGTTTGTGACTCGAATAAGACCGTAACCATGGAAAGCACAAACAACCAAAGCTTTTCAACTTGTAGTAGTTTGGCTTGAGTGTGGTGAGATTTTGATACGGATTTGTGAAGTTGTGAGATGGTGATGGAAGCCTATTGATCAAATAGGTTGACATGATCATGGCCATTGGCCAATGATCCAAAGGGATTGACGCATGTGTAAGTAAGGCAAGCCCCGTTTCTACAATGTGACGATGCTTACGCTCACTGAGACCGTTGTGTTGTGGGGTATGAGGCGGTGTTGTGAAATGAGAGATACCTTGATCAACGAGAAAGTCTCGGAGGGCAACATATTCTCCCCCATTGTCTGAGTAGAGAATTTTTATCTTGTGTTGAAAATAATTCTCAACCAATGATTTGAACTTCATGAAGGTGAGTTTGGTGTCGGATTTGAACTTAAGAGGGTAGAGCCAAGTATACTTGGTGAAATGATCAATAAAAATAACATAGTACTTATACCCATCAAAAGACATAATCGGTGAACTCCACGCATCACTAAAAATTACTTCTAAAGGTCTTGTAGAAACAAGAGAAGAAGTTTGAAAAGGAAGTTTGTGTGTTTTATTCAAGTGACAAGAAACACAATTGTGTTGATGAAATGAACGACATCCTAAGTTAACATGTTTATTGATGAAGTGAAAAACTTCAAAGGAAGGGTGTCCGAGCTTGTGATGCATAGACTGAGGAGAGACTTTGATGGATGTGTGAACCATAGGACTTGAGCGAGACCAGACGTAGACACCATCAATACAGGGTCCTTTAAGAATTGTTTGATTGGTGTGAAGGTCCTGCACACGAAAACCATTTGCATCGAAGACAACAGAATAAGGTGAGTTTTGTGTGAGTTTTGACACAGAAATTATATTCTTTGTCATGCTGGGTACACATGGGACATCAGATAATGGAACTTGAGAACATTTGATTTTGGAAGAACCAATATGTGAGATGGATAACTCCTTACCATTTCCTACGACCATTTCATCATCACCATTGTAGGGATAGTGGAGAGCCAAGTTTGCTAAGTCATTGGTCACATGGTGTGATGCACCCCTGTCTAACAGCCAAGGGGATGTGGATATTTGGTGAGTAGCAAGATTTGTTTGAGGTGCCGACTGAGATGGGAAACATGCAGAAGAAGGTACCTCAATGTTGGGATGAAGCTCTCTGTAAACCCTACAGTGTGCTAAGACATGTCCAATCTGACGGCACCATTGACACCGTCATTTGAAGGGTTTGTTGTTGGTTCGACTGGGGTTGTGTGTTGTGTTGCTGGTTGTGGGGTGGGTTTTGACGTTGGCCATTTGGGGATGATTGAGTTGCGACAGAATATGAAGAAGAGTTCGACTTACCAGAGTTCTTCCAAGACCGAGTCTAAGCGTTGAACGCCGTCATAACTCCCCCAGCTTCCTTGTGATTGTGCTTCAGTGAGAGCTCATGGTTAATGAGTTTTTCATGAAGCTCTTCGAAGGCAATTGACGAGTCTCTTGCATTTATGGCATGAACTACCGGAAGATAGGGCTCATCAAGACCTTTGAGAACATAATCTGTGAGATCTTCAGAAGAGACTGGAGAATCAAGTGAGGCGAGGAGATTCGTGGCCTTCCTTATGTTCTATATATATATGGAGATGGAGTCGTTCCCCTTGGTCATATTTCTAAGTCTCTCCTTGACCTGCTTTATATGGCCTCGAGACGGATTGCCATATGTGAGTTTAAGAGCATCCCAGACCTCTTTAGACGTCGTTGTAGTGGCGACAAAACTGGGTACATCGGTTGATAATGTTCCCAGAAGAGAGCCGTATATCAGTTTGTCTTGACGGGAATAAGTTTTGTATGCTGGATTGGGAGTAGTTGTATTTGGGAGGGTTTTGTTTGGAATTGGTATTGTTCCGAGAAGATATCCGTCGAGATCATAGCCTTCTAGGGTTGCTAGAATCGCTGATTTCCAGATAATGTAGTTTGTAGAAGTGAGTTTGATAACATTGGTGAGGAAGACGATGATAAATGGCTTTGTAGGTTCATGTGGGTTTGGTAGGGTGTTTGAATGCTCAGCCATGGTGACGTAGTTGTTATAGGATCGAAAAGCTCTCATACCATATAAACTAGTCAAATGTAGCTGTGTTTATTAATGTGAAGATCAAGAGATATTTATACAGAAGAGATGAGGATCTTCTGTAAAGATCTTAAGCTGAACAACCCTAATATCTCTCTAACAAATATATAACAAAAGAAAGCAGTTAAGAGAGTATATTATGGTTGACACTTGTCAAGCATGCATATTTTTACGTGGATGCATGCATGGTTATACAACAAGTACTCCTATCTAGCATTCATTCTCATTTATTACATAATAGATCCCTTCCCTTTTAGTTTATTAGAATAAATTCCCATAATATATATATATATATATATATATATATATATATATATATATATATATA
>BSUD01000001.1:4464515-4527057 GCA_033239045.1 Fagopyrum esculentum
ATTATAAATAAAATTCTAAGATTAATACTATACATATTTGTACAAAGTTATAATTTTCTTATCTATTTTTAAGTTAAATTTCAATTAAATTGTATATGTGCATAACCCATGTATTAGTTTGTATTAAAGCAAAAGATCTAAATGTCACGAGTGACTATGTTGATTATAATTTTATCAATTTATTTTTCTATATATTCTAGTTTTATAATTTATAAATTTTTTATTAATAATAAATAGTAACAAAAAAAATCGATTGTATTTTATTTATTTATATAAATATATTTTATTCACATTATTTTCTATTTTTAAAATTATTTTATTTCATCAAATTTCTGAATAAAAACTTTATATATTTATCAGATAACATTAATATCCCAAAATTAAAGTAATTAAATAAAATTTTTTAAAAAGTAAATAAAAGGTGAGGATAGAGGTCCCACTAATTTAGTTTTAAAAATGAAACTATTGAAAGTTGACGCTAAGTTTCGAACACAACCCAGACGAAATACAATGTTCACATGCAAATTCAACCACTGAGCTACTCGGGTTATATGTTTATAATTTTTAAAAGTAAAAATATATTATATAATGAAAAATTGAATGGAGGTCCTCTAAATTCGAGGCCTTGGTTATCATATAAGTCATTCTGCTTTGAGCAACTTACTACTAGTTCTTGGAATAATTCGGGTTAGTTATTTTGGGTCGGGTCATTACGGGTTCACAGGTCATGCCGGGTCAACGACTTTCGGGTTTCGGGCATTTTTGGGTCGGGTTATTTCGGGAATCGGATCATTTCGGGTCGGGTGCTTTCGGTTTCGGGCATTGTCGGGCTGGTTCATTCGGGTATAATCGGGTTACGGTCACTTTCGGGTTTGAGCTATTTTTGGTTTCGGGTTCAATCAGTTAACACCGGGTCGGTCTCATATGCGTAATGTTTTTCCTTTTAACGGGTGTCGGTCGGGTTCGGGTCGGGCGGATCGGGCGGGTTTCACGGGTCGGGTCAGATTTTGACAGCTCTATTAAATATTAGGGGTAAAGTTGTCCTCCTGCCTTTAATATAATATTCTATTTTAAATTTTAATTTTCTTTTTGTTGAGGGCCTTTTTGCAAAATTCCCAAATTCTCATTAAACCCTTGTTTCTCTCTTCCGCCACCTTCTCCCACATCTTCTCACATCTAACCATGGAAATGGACACAACAGCAACAGCAAAGCTCTGAGAGAATGGGTATTCGGCATTCGGATTAACCCACATCGGCAATTAACCTGAACCCATTTATACAGTTTGGAGCTGGCTTGAATCCGACATCATCCTACCTCAAATCAGCGTGAAACAAGAAGCAAATGAAGCTAAATTAACCCGATAATTGAATAAAGTGAATCAGAAAAATCTATTTTTGATTGTGAAAGTGCATTGCCTCAACAGCAAAGCTTTGACACGATGAATGTGAGCTCATTTAAGTCTATTTTGTTCATATAATTGAACATAATCAATACAATAAAATGTGAGCACATCTTCTTCTCTGTTTTCCTCCATTCTGAAGCTCTTTTCATTCCGCCAGTGGAACCAGTAAGCACCTCCTCTCCATCTAAAATTTCCTCCATTTTGAAATTCTGTTGCACAGCAGGCCGTAGCATCTCATCTCCTACTCCTCCAATCGAACCATTAAGCACAACATATCTTCATCTCTTTTGGATTTGGGTAG
This sequence comes from Fagopyrum esculentum, assembly GCA_033239045.1. Taxonomy (NCBI): domain Eukaryota; kingdom Viridiplantae; phylum Streptophyta; class Magnoliopsida; order Caryophyllales; family Polygonaceae; genus Fagopyrum; species Fagopyrum esculentum. The sequence goes on from BSUD01000001.1 coordinate 4,466,220, forward strand.
CTAGCTCACTTCTCTTTACTTCTTCTCCAATCGAGCACAAAGAAGCAGATGAACCCAGGAAAGGAACAAGCTTTCCCTTAGCACCATAGAAGGTATTACCCTCTTCTTCGTTTTGTAGAAACTGTCTTGGACCGGCCAGTAGGGTTGTCTCCTTCTTCGCGGCACCGGTGTGGGTCAACCCGAACGCCGACTACTGGAGGAAGCATGAGAAAGGGTTTGCTGTTGATGTTGTGCCGATGTAGGTTAACCCGAATGCCGACTACCCATTCGCTCAGAGCTTTGTTGTTGTGTCCATTTCCATGGTTAGATCTGAGAAGATGTGGGAGAAGGTAGCGAAAGAGTGGAGAAGAGAGAAATTAGGGTTTAATGAGAATTTGGAAAATTTGCAAAAAGGCCCTCAACAAAGGGAAAATTAAAATTTAAAATAGAATATTATATTAAAGGCAGGAGGACAACTTTACCCCTAATATTTAACACCGTTCATATGAATTAACGTGTGAACAGTACCGTATATACTAATTTTCGGTCGGGGTCAATAGATGAGATACCGTTCTGATAGTTAAAAGGATGGGGTACTAAAGTTTAGTCAGCCCAAAAGATGGGGTACTGTTTAGATAATTTTCTCTAAAACTTATTATGGAATAGTTCATAACTTATAAAATGATAGTTCATGAATTATAATAGAATAGTTCATAGTGTAAAATTTATAAAGGAATGGAAGTAATAGTTCAAAACTTATTAATGAATAGTTCATAACTTCTAAAAGGATAGTTCATGAATTATAATAGAATAGTTCATAGTGCAAAATTTATAAAGGAGTGAAAGTAATAGTTCAAAACTTATTATGGGATAGTTCATGAATTATAATAGAATAGTTCATTAATTATAATAGAATAGTTCAAAGTGCAAAGTTTATAAAGGAGTGAAAGTAATAGTTCAAAATTTATTATGGGATAGTTCATGAATTATAATAGAATAGTTCATGAATTATAAAAAAATAGTTCATTAATTATAATAAAATAGTTCATGGATTATATTAAAAAGTAATAGTTCATGGATTATATGGGAATAGTTCAAAGTTTATAGGAAAATAGTGCATAAATTATAACATGGTAGTTCAAACAAATTTTCATTCGTTTCCGGAAAAAAAAATCGTTTCAGAAAAAAAAAATATTTTTTTTTTCGGGACACGTGTCGCCCGTACGGCCGTACCGCAATATATGGACCGTACCTGAACATTTACCTATATATATATATATATGTAAATGTTCAGGTACGGTCCATATATTGCGGTAGGTAGATATATATATATATATATATATATATATATATATATATATATATATATATATATATATATATATATATATATATATATATACCTACCTACCTAGGATTTCCCCCTTATGTACTAAATTACAACTTGTATAAATAGTTATGTAAAATAATTAATATTTACACGGTATAAACCTATATAAATTAGACTTATATCGAAACTTGTAAAAATTAATATTGTACCTTATTTAGCGGGGTATTATAGAAATTGGATGTCCCAGTTTATTTTCAAAAAGTCTTGGCATTTGAACGTCAGACTCACAAGAGGATGCTGAGGGCCAATGATCTTCTTGATGAGAGTGACCGCCAAAAGGGAGTGAGTTTCGATAATAATCGAACGAAATTCCATATCCCAAGCTAACCTAAGACCATGAACCAATCCCCATAACTCAGCCACAAGGACGGAGCATACTCCTAAGTTAACAGCAAAGCCCCTCAACCATTCTCCTTCGCTATTTCTAATCACCCTTGCCACGGAGGCGAGACCTTTGTTGTTCTTAGCTCCATTCGTGTTGACTTTGATGAACCCCGGTGGAGGCAGAATCCATGCAACATGAGCAACTCTTCTACTGATACCTCTAGGGCAACCATTCTCTTTACTCCAAACCTTGATATATTCCTTAACTCTCTCCTTGATAAAGACGCTTCTATCTCCGTGGAAATAAGAATTATTGAAAGCCTTCTCGTTCCTCCATTTTCAAATCCACCACTTCCCTACATCAAACAATTCGTTCCACATACAACGATAATTCAAACGAAGCTTAGAGAGAATATTACCTTGAAACCAAGTGGAGAACGGAGTGTTGATCGAAGAACCAACCATGATTTGCACGTCCAGGAGGTTTCTCCACGCTGCTTTCGTAACCATGCAGTCCCGGAAGAGATGATTGAGAGACTCGGGATGAAATCCATAGGAAGCGCATATATCGTTATCAATGATGTGTCGCCGTCTCCGCTCCACGTTGCTCCAGACACCGCCCTTAGCAATTTTCCATATGAACATACAAACTCTCTCATGGACCCTAAGCTTCCATATGGCCGAGTAAAGCTCACCTTCGCTACTTTGGACATCATGAACATCTGTTATGGTTCTATAGACGAAGCAACAGAGAAGTCTCCATTCTGAGTGAGGCCCCATTTGAGAATGACTTCCACAAAGTTGCCAGGAGCTTCTACCCCAAAACAAACAGCTAGGTGATAGGGCGGAACGCAACAAGTTTGAGAAGCAAGGATTCGGGCAGTTTATTGCTAATCTCATCCCAATTTCAGCATGTGTCATCATTCCAGCAACTCTTAACCGATCTGGATAGTTCAACAGAGTCTAGTTGTTGGGAGGAAAGGAAGCACAGAGGGGAAGGGTCAAGCCACTTATCTTGCCAGGATTCAACATTGAGGCCGTCACCAATGCTCCATATGGCCCCAGCGACACAACCTGCTTGATCCCTTTGAGAATCCCATTCCACGTGTGAGAATCAACTGAATGTGTGTCAAAGCCATTCCTACAATATTTGCTTTTAAGCAAATTAAACCATAAACTGTTTTCATCTTTGATGAAGCGCCAACCAAGCTTGCCCAGGTGAGCCACATTCAGATCATGCATATTCAGGATACCGAATTGTGTATATTTCACCAAATTTAAAAACTAATCGGTATAATGTTATATATTATTATATTTTTGTCATTTTGTTGAAAACTAAATTTAATAACTATTCATCTTAAAGTTGGTGTATCAATTACCTCATAGCTTTGTATAATTTTTTTCACCTTCGCATGTAAAGTGATTGCAAAGCCCGATGAGATCGAGGTGTGGTTAGGTGTGAAATATGCTTCTTATTGGAAGTTCAAATTAATATTTATGTAATATAACGGGTGAGATCCCTAATATATATAAGAAATATTCGTCACAACGAGAATCGAAAAATAAGAACGTGTTTGACTTTGAGCAACATTTCTCGCACGGGGATGGGGACCGAGAATTAATCCCACCAGGGCCACCACGATGCCCACACCACTCTCGCCTTTATTGAGGATTACCATGGGTTCCTTGATGAAAAAAATAAATAGGAAACACTAATTATAATTTACTATTTTCTATATAATATGCAAGTTTTATACTAATACATTAATGTAGGTCACCTTTGCTGTACTCCGAGGACAATTGACTATGGAGTTTTTTGTCCTTACTCGATCATTTGGTACCACTAAAGTATGGGTCATTACGATTTTTCAAATTAAACTCCTCAAGTCGACGCCATATATAATCTCACAAGGAAACTATCATGATGTTGTTTTTTATAAGTCAATCATAAATCTCTAATCCATTAACGGGGTGATAATTTTTATGGATACCTAAACTCCTAATACATGATGTTAATTTTTGTGAAATGTTAAAGAGTTGAATATATTTTTTTGATTTATGTTAAATTTATATTGTTTATGCATATAATTTACATGTAAATTTATAAATGAAAAAATCAACAAGAAAATTTAGAAGAACTCAAACGACGACTATAAATGAAAAATTAAACGACCTTGATGATTCTCTGTTGAGGATGGATACGATTAATACACTCTCCGAACCCGCCAAAAACATCCCTGTTTTTTTCTTTTAGGCATTTAAGTCTGTTTTCGTAATTCCTTTAGTATTAAAAATAAAATATATATCCTTTGTATATACATAATATTATTAAAACTTATACATCACTTTTTATACTTAACGACTATATTTTTAGATTTCCCTTCTTATCGAAAAAATAGGGGTGAACAAAAAAATTCGATCATACTAATGTTACTAATCCAATGATCCAATATCGAAAAAATCTAAATTCGAAATGATTCGTTCCTTTCGACTCTGATAGTCATCCTGTCTTTTCTTATAATATATGTGATATAAATAAATCAAATTTATAAACATAGTTTATAGTGACAAATATGGTATGGTAAGTTGGTCACAAGTTTGGATAATATATTTTGAATTTGCAAACAAATATGAAAAGCTTATGATAAGAAAAGACAAGATGTGCTATAATTAGATGTCCTTTCACTTCTCTCCATGTGGGACAAAAGGATAGGCTAATAATTTAATGATGTTTATATATTCTTCTTTATTTTAATTTTATCATTGAATGTTACTATTGTTCATTTTTTTATATATAATTGAAATTATTCCTTTGTTTAAATAATCAGAAAACTGGAAATTCCCAATTTACAATTCAAATTACAGCTTTGTCAAAGTTGGATTTAGGGAGGAAAAAGGAGAATTGGAGGGTTTTCTTCTTCTTCTTCTTGTCTTGTGGTGGTGGACTCATCAATGAGTCTGTTCACCACTTCGAAAACCCTTGGACTTCCTTTTTTCCTCCAATAATTCACTTGTTTTTCTTCTTTGCTGAAACCCCTTAAAATCTTTGCGGATTGGGTTTCTAGGGTTTCAGCTTTCAATCTGTTTGTTTCGATTTCGAGTTTTTTCTTGACGGGTATAGTTGATAATGTCGAGTAAAAGGGAAGAAGAGAGGAATGAGAAGATCATAAGAGGTCTAATGAAGCTTCCACCAAATCGTCGTTGTATAAACTGCAATAGCTTGGTATACATTTTTTTAATCATTTTTGCTGCTTTGATTTCTATTTTCTATGTTTGAATCTTAAATCGGATGTTCAAAGCTGTCTTGTTTGGGTTTGTATGCTTCAGCTTGTTGTTTCCATGTGAACATCTACATTTTACGAATTCTTATTTTCTGTATTAGCTTGCAAATTTATTGAATTTATATCTTCAAATCCTGGAATATTTTGGTTTTGTTGGTTAATTGACATATTTATAGGGGTGAATTATCGATACTACATACTAGTCGAGACTTGAGAGGACTTCTAAGGTTTTTAATTTCAACTTAAAATGGATGTATGACAGCATACAGTTACAGTTGAATTTAGAAAGATCAAAGTATTTTTTTTTCAAATCGTCATCAGTTCATCCATGCACTAATCACTAGGTGAATATAGAAATTTTAGCAGTTCTTTCCCAGAGCTGTTTATTGTGTTTTGACTTCTAATAGCTACGTTTCATCTCGTGAACATCCTTGTCAGTTCGCATAGGTCAAGGTTATCAGTCTGCATTTTTCAATTCTCACTGTATTTTTCTTCATTAGATTAATTTTAATTCCATCGATGCTTTGAGTGTACCTTTGAAGATGCTATCTGGAAAGGTAGGATGTCATTATCTATAGTCAGCATTTCCCATGCCTGAGCTGTGAAGGGGAGAGAGGTAGATGTTATTAAAAAACATTTCCTTTGCATTAGGTAGGGTCTTGCCTGCCTATTATAGAAAAGTTGTCCAGTCTGGTTATGCTCGGGAGTCTGTGATGACTGATGACCTTTGTGATGCTACAGGGAAATCTCTAGCAGTTCTTTTTAAAAACAATTCCTGCTGAAAATTACGGTGATTCTAGTTTTCTGATGGGAACTCCAGTTACTATGACTGATAAACAAAGAGTCAAAGAGGCCAAATGAAGTGAAAAAATCTTTAATTAAAAAGGCAAACCTAGATGCTATTGTAGAAGGACAAAATATCCATGAGGCTAAAGTTGCTTTTCATTCCCGTCCCCGGAAATCTTTTTCCATTTTTTTTTGTTTCTCAAACTATTACATAGAAATGCCTAATTTGTTACTTTGGTGCATCTTCCATTTCCCTGTCTCTACCACTGCTTCCCATTTCTCATTTCTGACATTGCTTCTTTTTCTGGCTGGACATAATCCATCTGGAATCAAACATCAGATTGAGTTTGAAGTTTTACTTGTTTCATTGACTTCATCTGAGCATTATTCTTTGTCTGGACGAACCACCCATTATACTTTGCCTCATATCCTCCTTCATATAACCTAATTACTTTCAGGGTCTCCTGCTGACTTTGCATCTGCCTGCTTTTGCTGGCTTCATTCTGATTTTTTCCAACCAAAGGACGGTTTAGTTTGCCATTTCAAGAGGTGTTAATCCTCGGATATTCATAAGAAATGTCTTGGTTTTTCAATTACAGATTTCAGTTTCATGTTCATTATATACACACACACACACACACGTATAGTGCATAATATGTTTACAACTTAAAAGATGTTATATTGTGGCCACTTCCGTTTTCTTTTTTTTCACATTTATTGATTGTTAAGGTTCCTTTTTGCAGGGTCCTCAATATGTGTGCATCAACTTCTGGACTTTTGTTTGCATAACTTGCAGCGGAATTCAGTGAGTTTTCTTTTTGGTGCTCATTATTTAGTCTATGAATTTGAATGCTATAAGTCTATAACTTATCTTGCAGAGTACAGCCCTGTATATTAGAAATAGTTGGTAATATTTAGGAGTGCTCTGGGCATGTCATTGTTTCCAGTTGTTATCGATACTAGGAAGGCCTAGATTAGGATTCAGTTTGGCTTTTGTTGCATGACTAACATGATTTACAAATCAGGGATTTTTGTCAAAAATTTATGAAGTTAAATAGTTTGGAAGTTGGTCTTACCACCTATAATTACTCCTTTTGAGGTGAATTTTGGTTTGCATTCCTCTTTGAGATTGTTTGGTTATTTGTTTATAAATCGTTTTTTGGGTTGAAAATTTGTGTGTCTGTAACGAGTGAGAGGGGAATAGTTATTTGTAAATGAAAATTTGTTTATAAATGTATCCAAACACAACCATAAATTATGCTGTATTTTGCCTTTTCCATGCAATTTATCAATAGGAGGTTGGAATGTTGGATCATGGCTGGTTCATATTTATGGAGGAATGCAAAAGTTCAAGTTGCAAATGTCAGGAACAAATACCTAACTAATATAGTACCACATAATTGAGATATCTGGGTCTGGGGTCAAGGTGGTCAACTAAATGGAGCTGTAAACCGGTTTGATGATACCCCTGAATCACAAAGGTCTGTTGGGAAAAGCTTCTTAATTATACTAGGTGAGAGTTGCTAAACAGACTTGGTAGAAAATGGAGGTATGAGTGCAAAAATGAAGTAGCACGAACTTGCTATTCAGTGCTTATTATCTATGAGTAAACTTTTGCAGTGGGTATGCCAAGATTTAGTTTTCATGTACATTTGAAGGAGGCAGGAGCTGGTACAAATATGGTTCCCTCTGCCAATTTTGCTTCTAATATCACCATCCTTGTTACAAAAACCTTGTCCTTTTCTTCTTCTTTTTCTTACATAAAAGGTGCTGGAAGGCAGGATACGGACATTACACCAGCAGCTTAGTACCTTATTCATAGAATCTCTATCTGGCTGGCCATATATTTTGGTGACTGCCTTAGAATAATTAGAGGAATGCATGTAGTGGGGATAGAGAGAATCAACAGAACATTAATAGGGATACTTTGTACTTCCTTCGGCGTTTCATATTTGAAATGCTATAAGGTAGCTTAGCAGCATGCTTCCTCATAAAAGAGTTTCCCACAAACCTTCCTGTGTATATCATTCTCTATGATACTTCATGTTTGCCTTATAGTCTTTTTAGCAATATTTGAATGTGCACAATTATCTTTTTCCTCAGTCGTGAGTTTACACATCGTGTGAAGTCAGTATCCATGTCCAAGTTTACTTCTCAAGAAGTTGAATCACTTCAAAATGGCGGTAATCAGGTAGATTCTGCAATATGCCTCTTAATAAGTTATTATTTATATGCGGTGAAGTAATTTTTTCAGTTTTGTATTATCATTGATATTGCATTTGGATGATGTGCTGTGCTTGTTTGTGTTGATAAATGTTTAATCAGCGTGCAAAGGAAATGTTTTTGAAGGATTGGGACTTTGAGAGACAGAGATTGCCGAGTGGGAAGTGAGTTTTGTGTTTCACTCTGGTACTTGTTCGATCATGAACATTTAAACTTAACATGCTATCACTTGTCCACTATTTCTTCTCTTCTTAGCAATATAGAGAACATCCGTGAATTCATCAAGCACGTTTACGTGGATAGAAAGTATGCTGGTGGAAAAAGCTCGGAAAAGCCTCCCAGGGATCTGCAGGCATGAGTCTTGAACTAATTTTTGGGAATTTATGATATGATGATTAGTTCTTTAATATTTGAATGAAATTTCTTTGTTCTTTTACCTCTCTAAACCAGCGTACATGATTGACAGGGTCAAGGAAGAACCGAAGCTGAAACCCGACGTGCCAGTTCGTATCACTCTTATTCTCAAAGCCCTCCATACGACTTCCAATATGAAGAAAGGGCGAACAAAAAGCAAGGTTTTATGCTTAAGAGAAAGCCTGGTTCTGATCGCGGCATGTATGAAGGGAAGGTTTCTGGATTATACAGTCCGGGTCGTTATAGTGATCATATGACCGAGGAGAAATTTACAATTGAAGGGTCAAGCTCTCGAGTTTCTGATTACTCTATGTCTAGTGGGGGCGATCCATTCAGGTCTCATCCCCAGTCTCCAAATTCCCTGAAGGATAGTGGATTTAACAGCCCTACTTTCGATTCAAAGGAAATTCATGCTGATGGCATTCAGCAACAGACAGGAATTACACACAGGGAGATAAATGGGGATAAGGCTGCGGTCCCAAATGCACAGGTATACCTGCTATTAAGAACAGCTATATGTACATCCTTTTCCAGGTGAAGAACTGAGTAGATTGTTTTTGCATGAAACTGCAAATGAAAATAAACCTGAGTTAATTTTCTCTAAACCAAACTGAAAATACAAATGATCAAAGATTTGGATTACGATTGCAGCTGATTTGTGTTCAACCCTAGTCATGTTCACTGGGTCATTAATTGAATCATGTGATCTGATTTTAACTGAATATAGGGGGAGCTAGTTGTTGCATTGCTGTTTGCTTCATCTTACCACATGATTATCTGTACTCTCTGATTACTTAATACTGCACCTGCACGTGTGATTATTTTCCATTTTTCTTCAACATTATGTACCCTGTTTTCTAACATAGCCCTTTTGCAACACAAATTTTCTTTAGAGATTGGTGCCTTCAACCACTTATGGAGCTAGCTCCGTAGCCTATCAAAATAAAGCAGCTATTGTTCCTTCTGAAAAACATTCCATTTCTTCCGTTGATCTGTTTCAGTCGCCTGCGATGCCATCTCTTCTGGATATGTTTCAGGCATCATCTACTTCTTCCGCTTCTACAGGCAATTTGGCTTCAACAGATTCATCATTGACCTCGTTGAGTTTTTTTGAGGAGAATTCTCAGAATCCTAAAGATGTGAACTTAGGTGTCACCCATTCTGAACCAGCACCAAACAACGTGGCTTCATTCAACACTTCTTTGTCGTCATTGAGCTTCTTTGAGGATATTCCAGAGAAATTTTCAACTATGAACATAGTACCTGCACAATCTGAGTCAGCACCAAACAATTTGGTTTCATCCCACGCATCTTCTATGTCCTCATTGAGCTTTTTTGAAAACCCTCAGAGTTCTTCACCTTTAAACTCAGTTGCTGCACATTCTGATTCAGTACCAAAAGATGTAGGGTGGGCTACATTTGATTTTCCGGAGCATGCTTCTACATCCAAAATCCATGATGGTATTCCCATGGCAGAACATTCCGGGACTGGAACTTCTGTTGACAAATTAAATTCCCTTACAGCCTCCCATAATACACAATGGCCAGAGTTTTTAAGTTCTACTGCTCATGGAGCACCTCCTCTGATGTCTAATGTGCAGCATGAGAATCTGCCTCCAGCTTTGGCAATTGCTTCAAACAGTCAGGTGTTGTTTCCCTCTTAGACTCTCAGAATCTTATTTGGCGCTTCAGTGAGATTGTTGTATGCTTAGAAAGCAACAACTCTTTCTTTGTACAAAAGAAGCTCTGACTTACCATTTCTTCTGGTTCCGTTTTTAAGCAGGAGTGGAGACCCTTTAATGATATTGATGAACAAGCCAGTGTTGGACATCACCCGGATAAACCTTCTACAGCAGACCATTTTGTGGCCTCATGGGAGTCAGAGGTGTTTTTCCCTTCCTTTTCTCTCTCTTTAGATACAAAGCATCTTCTGTGTCCATGTTAAATATCTGGATTTTCTTTTGCAGGATTTCAATACTGGCATTTCTCAAAGTACTACCTCTTTTGGACCTGTTCCAGGTTTACCATCCCGTGTCATTGATGAATCATCAGCAGTTGATCACCCTGCCATTAGTTTCATGGTCTGTCTGTGGATAATTGTAAATTGAATTCTTTTTCAGGCTAGTAAGGTTTTGCACCTGTTGTTCTTAGATGTTCATATTCTCTCTTTTCAGGGAAATTTACATCCTCATTTTGAACGTACCACTTCGAACCCATTTGATATCCAATATGATGCAGAATTCGATGCTAGCAACATGGTATGTGATGTAATTTTTGTTTGAAAATTATACTTAGCCTGACCAAACAAAATACTCTCAGTGGTGATAATGTTGCTTGGACGGTCTTTTGTTTCTAAACAATAGGTTAGGATATAAAAAGCAATATGAGAATTTTAGGGGTAAGGGTTATTATTCTAGAAGATGAGGGATGTAGGTGCTATTAGGTGAAGTTGTTAGGCTGTTAGAGGGTTTTACTATTGTCACATGTAGGTGACCTTCGAGATGAGCATGAGCATAAATAAGGCTATAGGCCTTCTAGCTCATTATCCGAAAATCTGGGTTTATTGTAAGGCTTTAGTCTTGCTCTTGGACATTCTTCCCTTGAGTGGCCCTCTGAGAAATACATATCAGTTGGGATTTTAACCCTTTGGGGAATATACCTCAATTGGGATTATATATAGTTTCACCTATTTCCTACTCCCTAATCTCTTTTCTGTTGATTTACCTTTTCTCTCTAACACAATAGATTTTGACCAATGTTGCACCTTCCTGTACACAATTTCTTGTTCTACACGGGGCAATTGCCTTTTGGGAACTATCATTAGTCTAGGAAGTTTGAGCTATAATCCTGAGGCTTTTGGTTTTTTCTTGATTCTAGGATGATAGCATTTAAGGCATCGTTGTCATGATGCTTCACTTCGATGCTGGTCATTGCTTCCTTTATTGCTGAAGACATAATTTTCTGAATAATATGTAGAATGTGTACAATGTACACACTACAAATATGCATAGAAGTTCAATATATGTGTATAGATAGTCAATGACATCTGAATGCCTGGTGTTTGCTCTTTTAATATGTCACTTTGGAAGTAACTATTCTTCAATTCAGATTCGATGTATGAGGAAGTGCCTGATGGTCTCTGCCCAAAATATCTTCTGCATGGAAGTATGTAATCAATAAGTAGCTGTAGTGGCTGAACTACGTATTTGGGCGTTATCGCTCGAACTGTCTTTGGATGCTAATCCTTTTTATCATGGACAATTTGTGGTCATTGGAACTTTCATTGGCCATCCTTCAAACATGTTTAATGGAATTAAGAGAGTGCACAGTGTATACAGTATGTTGGCGCTCTTGTTTGGACTTCTGTGAAAAGTGAATGTATAATCTTGTTTGAAGTGTCGGCAGGAAGGGTGTGTCCACACGTCCGCCCTAACTAATTTTGAGATTATTTAGACATTGTATTGGATCATGTCATCATAAATTTATGAGTCACTGCACGTGATTTTTAAAATTTATCTGTTTTTTTTTGTGTTAAATGCACTGAACTTTTGAGACCAACCTGCTTGCATTTGTTGGTCAGAAGTTATAACCTAAACCCACCGATAACAAAATTGGTAATTTTTCTTTCCTCAGCAATTCTACAACATGAGCACGCTGCAATCCGCATTGCCAAGTACAGACTTGCCATCTTCATTTGCTGGGGCGATAAATGATTCATGGTTTCTGCAAGATGCAGCCCCACCTCCAGGTTGAATGATGCTTAATGCTTACCTCTATGTATTTCACTTTGCTTATTTACTTACAGCAGATTCTGGTTTTGGTTGCAATTTCTCAGGTGGCATATCATACATGGCAACGCAGGCTCCAAGCTCTCAGTTACCGTAATCCTTCTTTCTTCTAAATGCTCTACCTGATCTAGTTTTTCCTGCTTTTCTTTTTGCTTATGTTGTAACTAGATAGACGATAATTCCCTTTTCTCTAATCCACCAGTTTTTTTTTTTCCAAGAAACCACCTCTATTTTTTATTTTTGTAAATCAAAATCACACCCTTTTATTGATAAATGACTGTTAATAAAAGCCAACTGTTTTTCCTCAAATAAGACTATCAATAGATATACTCTAACCAAAGAAAGGCCAATTGTCACCTTTGGTTCCCTAATGTATTGGTGAAAATGACAGTGCTTGGCTTCCATCTCACTCTGCTTCCATTGTGTGTCTATTTCTCACTTTGCTTCCAAAGTGCTTACTTCAAAGGTAATTTTATGTACTCGTTTACCATATTTTGTGGTTTCTGCAGGAATGTCCAAGCACACGGGCCTGTTGCTTCAATTGGCGGAAACCCGTTTGCATAGATCAAGGGTAAAATCAGTTCTCGTTTCTACCTGTTTCGTTGCTTGCATCATTTGCCCTTTTACTCTGTCAAACTCGCCAGAAAATGTCCAATTTTACGCTCTTTGTTAGTCGTTTGATGCTTACGGAAAACCGGAAACTGGTACGATCATCCTCATCTCTTGTCCCCTTTGTGCTAGTCGGGACTTAAATTCATTCGAGTTGCATAGCTGACATACCTGTATTAGTAATGTTGGGCTCTAGCATTGTATAATATTTAGACATTTCTTTGCTAATAATGTGATTTTTGAGATGGTTTTTAAGCGCGTATTATTCGTTTACATAGCCTCTGACATTCGAATATCCTAATGCCAATGGGCTACCTCATCCGTTATAAAAGGCCCACCCTTTGCGTACAAAGTTGGTGAAATGATTTTTTTTTTCCAATTAATACCATTAGATTTGTTATTTTGAATCATTGATTTACATTAATTTTAATATTTTTACTGTATAGAATCGATTTATTGAGGTTATTTAGTAGAAAGGAATATTCAAGTTATTGGAGATTATAATCTCAGATTACTATTTTGACAATTTGTAATCTAATGGAACTAAGATTATTGAGAATATCGGGATTATTGCAGGGATTATAATCTCCGGAATAATACAATCCCATACCGAACGCACCCTTAATCGACTAATTATAAAATATATCTTAGAAAAAATATTAATAAATAATTCAGGATTTTTTTTTGGCCAAAAATAAATGGAAAAATAAGGTTAGAGTGATTGATTTAATTATTTAGTATAGTTTATTGTAAATAAATAATTAGCAAGTGTACTCGGTATGGTGTGCTTACCCACTTATGAGGAGCATTTTATTTCCATCAAATCGTCGTATGACCACTATCTTCCATTATTTAAATCGAAAAAAATACTATAATTATCAAGGGTCACCATTATTAACCACGTAGATAAAATGATGTGGTGATATTTATAGTTGAAAAAAAAATGATTTTTACCTGCTTGTTTTAACCGATTTTAAATATTAGAATATTGATATTTATTGTGACATTTCTTAACCGGTTTGTTAGTAATATTATATTTATGTGGACCCATTTCCTTATATTTAAAAAAAACTTTTAAATTGTGTTTTTTTAACAAACTACTTTTTTTAAATTTATTTTTAAAAAAACTACATAATATAATATAACTAGTTTAATAATGCGATGTGTTTTTTTGACAACAAAATAATTAATATTATAATTTTTTGACCATGTTATCATTAACTATATTATTTTGTGATTTAAATTATATTTATTTAAAAAATGATGAAATAGTGTAAAATATGTTTACCTAGTTAAAACCTCAATATTAGATATGCAAATCTTATTTTTATCTTTTACCGATTATGTAAAACAAATAAATTAAAATATTATAAAATAATTAAAAAAAGTTAAATGGGAGAATTTGACATACTAGGCTTTTTTTAGTTTTTGTTTAAGAAAATGTACCCCAAATTTTTACCATTTTCATTTAATAGTAGGTAAAAATTATTAACCCTTCTATTAGAAAGAAAGAATAAATGATGTTTGTTATTTGTTATATAAGTATAATTTTTAATTACAGAATTTATTTTCTTTTATTATTTTTCTTGCCTTTTTTTATTTATTTTTTATTTTCTTTTTTATTTTTTGGACTGAATTTCTCATACCGGAAATTCTCATACCAGAATTTTCATACCAGAAATTTCATACCAGAAATTATCATACGAAAAGTTCATACCAGAATTTTCATACCAGAATTTTTTTTCATACCAGAATTTTTTTCATACTAGAATTTTTTCATACCAGAATTTTTCATACCAGAAATTTCATTCCAGAAATTTCTGAATTAAAACTAGCGGCACAATCAGCACTTGATCCTTGTGCTTTCTGTCCGCTATTTATTTTTGTTTACATAATACTTTTATTTTGAGACAATTTTAACATATAATTCTCCACTCAAATAATGCTCAACTCCTCCACGTCTTGTCAATTTGTCATTGTCAACTGGGAAAAAGAACAAGTCTTTTGGAAACCAAAAGAGACGGTGATGGACCCATTTTTGCAAACCGTCATCATATACGCAAATTACAATAAAAAAAATTGCAAAATTACAATGAGCCCCCTAAAATTTGCAAAATTAAATATTAGACAATTAAAAATTCATTCCGGTATGTAAATTTCGGTATGTAAATGTCCGGTATGTGAAATTCTGGTATGTGAAATTCCGGTATGTGAAAATCTGGTATGTGATAATTCCGGTATGTGAAAATCCGGTATGTGAAAATTCGGTATGTGAAATTCCGGTATGTGAAAATTATGGTATGTGAAAATCCGGTATGTGATAATTCCGGTATGTGAAAATTCCGGTATGTGAAATTCCGGTATGTGGAAATTCCGGTATGTGATAATTCCGGAATGTGATAATTCCGGTGTGTGAAATAATTCTTCATTCTAGAAAATAAATAAAAAAAATAAAGAAAATAAAAAAGACAAAAAAAATTAATAGTAGAAAATAAAAAAAGAAATTCACTTTTTAAAAAGTATTTGGAAGAAAGAAGTAAACAAGAGGATGGAGAAGGTTTGACCGTAAAAAAAAAATAAGAGGGGTATATTTACTTAATTGAAAAACAAAAAAGCCTACTTACTATCACTATTTCTCTAAATAGCCTACTAACCAAATTTGCCCAAGTTAAATTAGCTAAGCAAGTCTTTTTGAGATTTCTCTCTAATAACTAGGTCCTTGATCAAAGTCCTTACCTTCCAACTTTAATTTAATAAAAGTGGTAAAACTTGAAGGGATACACAAACCTATTGAAAATTGAAAAGGGCGTTTGGCCAAATTGTTTCATTAAAAAATAGCTTTATGACAATAGTTGTGAACTTAGCATGTCATCCTTAAGTCACTCGCGAATTGAAATATGACATAAATTACCTCATATTTTTATATTAACACATTATTAGACCAAAATATGAGTAATTGTTATTTTTTTAGAATATTTTTATGACTTTTTTTAGTAAAAATTTTGTATAACCACCTCATTTAAAATTTAAATTTTTTATAGTATAATTATTGGGCAATTTTGGTAACTAGTCTTTTTTGAAAAACTATAGTAGTAACTAGGCTTTTTAATGTTTCAATTAAGTAAATATACCCCAAACTTTTGTATTTATTCTCAAACTCTACACACTCTTCTCTCAAGGGGTACATTTACTAAACACAAAACTAAAAAAAGCCTAGTAAACAAAATTGTTTCATAAAATTATTTTGTTTGTTGTAAATAAATAAAAGGTGTTTTTTCTTCAAAAAATTATATCAATAAAAATAATTAATAAATAAAATCATGATGAATTTAACATGCTAAAAAAAAAGGGCAATTTTGGTAACTAGGCCTTTTTGAAAAACTATAGTAGTAAGTAGGCTTTTTAATGTTTCAATTAAGTAAATATACCCCAACCTTTTGTATTCATTCTCAAACTTTACACACTCTTCTCTCAAGGAGTACATTTACTAAACACAAAACTAGAAAAAAGTCTAGTAAACCAAATTGTTTCAAAAAAAACCACGTTGAATTTAACCGGCTAAAAAATAAAATCGATATAAACAGATATCCAATAATAATAAATAATATTTGACCAAATACATTAAACATGTGACATTTTATCACATGAGAACTTACTTAACATAAAAATATCCTATTTGGGGTTTGCAAAGTAACCATTTCAGCTTTTTATCGTGCACAAAATGGCCTGTTTTTGTTTGAAATTGCACGCCACTCTTAATTATTGCATTTAACTAACCTCTTTAAAATTTATAATTGGTTAGTTAACTCTTTTTTTTTAAAATCTTTTAACCCTTTAATTAAAATCATAATATATATATTTTTTTGGACAATTTTGGTAACTAGGCTTTTTTGACAAACTAGAGTAATAAGTAGGCTTTTTAATATTTCAATTAATTAAATATACCCCAACCTTTTGTATTTATTCTCAAACTTTACACACTCTTTTCTCAAGGGGTACATTTACTAAACACAAAACTAGAAAAAGCCTAGTAAACCAAATTATTTCTATTTATTTTTTTTTATCGTCAACAATCTAACCTATCAATAATTGTTGACGGTGTATTGTCAACAAAATTTTCGGGAATTTTTTTGACAACCTATATTAAAACTCGAAACAATTTTTTTTTCCTTCTAATTATAGGATAAAAAAAAAGAAAAAAAAAATTTAGAGATTAAATTTTTAATTTTATAAATTCAAACTCCCAACTTTCTCCTTTACAAAATACCCCTAAATTACAATGTTTTTTTTTTTCTCTACAAATCACTTGTAAAACAACAAAAATACACGAACCCACTCGTGAATTATTACTGTTTTATTGAAAAACCATCCATAACTGTTTATACACTTTCAACTACGGCGGTGCAAAATTGGACCGGACTGGTTATGGTCCAGGATTTTTTGAAAATTCGGGTTACGGTCCGGTCTTGTTTTTGGACCGTATAAAACCGCAATCTGGGTTGGATCGTAAACTACGGATTTTCGGTTCGATCCGGTCCATTCCGGTCCGGTTTTGGACCGAAAAATCGCACCAAAATTGCATCATTTAGGTACAAACCGGTCCGGTCTGAAATATTTAAAATTGCACAATTTAGGTACAAATCGGTCCAATCCGGAACCGGACGGGACCGTTACGGTCCGGCCCCGTCCAATCTACGGTCCAAGTTTTTATCAATTTACGGTCCACCGATCCGGACCGTATGCACAACTCTACTTTCAACTCTTAAAATAATTTATTTATGCTTTTATTGACATTATTTATAGTAAGTTATACGCCATCAATTTTCACAATAAATGTTATTTCACAGTTTCCATATTTTTTAACAAGGCTATAATGGTGAGATTAAATGCATATAAAGGTCTAATCGAATGTATTTTATCATCAATTGGTTTCGGGGTGAAATTTACTTAGGGTTCGTTTGGGAACCATGAGCTTATTGTAGCTGAAGATAAAGCTGAAACTTATAGAATTTGAAGCTGAAGCTGATTGAGTAGCTGATTGAACAAGCTGATTTATTTTCACAATTTTGATTGGTGTTTGGGAGAACAAAGCTTATCAAAGCTATCAAAACGTAAAATTACCAAAAAAGACATCACTCATTTTTTATTGAGTTTAATTAAATTTAAAAGATAAATATATTTCTCTATAATTGTGCTTTTATGCTACACGAGTTTCATTAATAATATTTTTTTGTGTAAAAGTCATCATTCCATTTTTTAGTAAAAAAATATTTTTAAATTTTAGATGAATTTTATTTAGCTATCATTTTTTTTTATTGATTTTCCTCATAAAGATACATAAAATATCTATTAATAATTTTATTCAATATAATTTTGAAATAAAAACATAATTATAGTATTTTGATTTTTTTTATTATTGTTTAAGTTAGGATAGAAATAAGATTTAAAATTTAAAATAAATTTTAACAAAGGTTGTGAAGTAAATTTGTCCTCCATAATCTTGCTTCATCTCCATCATCTATTTTAAAGTAGATGAAATTTTTCTCAAAATTTCATCTTTCATCTTTCATAATCTCCCATCATGTACACTCCCAAACACCCACTTTTCTATTTTTAAAATTTTCATCATCTCTATCATCTCTGTAAGCCTGATAAGCTACAAAATAAATGGTTTCCAAACACACCTTTATTATGTACTAGTCTTACATGAATGTGAATGTGAATGTGAAGAGAATAAAGCGTTTCAGAGTACAATGGCCATCACGATGGACGGAAGTTGAGGGGGGAGGCAATGATAAAAAATTTCAGAAAATTTATTTCGAGACAAACTCAAATATAACTATTTCTATCTGAAAATTATGCGTCCTTTACACTTTTAACCGTTCATTGAGAAAAAAAGTCTTACGTGAATGTGTACAACTTACGCTTATATGATCACAATATTTATTTAGTTAGTTATACTTTCATACAATACTAAAGTTTTAAGTCTAACTTGGGTTCATTTGAGTTAGCTATAGAGTATACGATACTAGACTAATTTGTCAACCGTGATTTAAATATAATTGTACTAAATTGCTGAAATGATTATCTCATATGAATGTATACATATCAGTCTTACCTCTCGTTTGGTTAGAAGTTCGGAAACGGAATAAAAATGAATGTAGTCCATATATTTATCTTATTCATGAATGTTTTTGAAATTATTCCTTGTATTTGCATGTAAGATTTAGTTGTTTTTCCCATTTTGTTTTTCCATAGGGTATCAACACTAATCAAATTTTACTACAATTACTTAAAACAACAAGGAATGATTCCATAAAATTTCATGAATAATAGTATACATATAGACTAAATTCGTTTCCATTCTGTTTCCGTTTTCGGAGTTGAAACCAAACGGGCCCTTAATATATATGATTATATTACTGAATGATTCTGAAATAAAACCTTGATGAACATATGGTTGATTTTGTGAAAATATTCTAAATTAGTAGAGGTTTTTTGTAATTTGGGATAGTTCACCGAATCCGTCAAATTGGACTTGTGAGGGGAGTGATAGATAGATAGACTAGTTCTTCTCCCCCTTCAGCAGTGGGCCCGCAATCTAATTGGAAAAACTCTCCTGCTCCCAGGACTATAAAACCAAACAATGACTTCACGACCATTTATCTTCTTTCCACAAACTTCTCAATCGGATTTCCCTTTCTTCTCCGCTCATCTTTATTCTCCTATCTTCCTTTTCTTCTAGGGTTCTTCTCTTTTGCAGGAGTCTCCATCAATGGCGGAATCCAGTTCTTCTTCCACCTTGATCGAGCCACCGATCATTCTCACCGACACCGCATTCGCTTCCGGATCTTCCTCCGCACTTCCCGCTGATCTCGATGATGCTATTGAAGACGTTTGTAGCATTTGCCTCGAATCCTTTTCCAACTGTGATCCTCCGATCGTATGATCCTTTTTCCTTCCTTTTCGGTTTCTCTAATTATGCGCTTTTTATCGCTTACGTTTTGTATTATCTTGCCGTGTGCGAAACGTATAGGTTCAACCATAGAGTTTTCACTTTGTGTGTACTAGTAAGTTTGTTATCTGTTTTTCCAACGAGCATTTGATCGGATTACTCGTAAGTTTGCTATCTTATTTTCCAACGAGCAGTTGATCGGATTCGCTTATGATAATCGATGCTGACTTAAGCTTGACTCGAATTTGATCTCATACCTTTCAGCGAGCCTGATGAGAACTAATTTTTGTAGCGAAATTGACGGCTATTTTGTCTGATATGCAGTTTTCATGTTAATTTGTACTGATTTCGAGGATAAAGATATAAGTACTTTTGTTCTGCAGTTTAAGTTCTAGGACTGATAGTTTTTTTTTATGTAATTTCGTTGTTCTGTGCGATTAGTTTCTTGAGAAATTATAGACCTTGCTGCGATGTCTTTGCCTTTCCTTGCAAACTATAGTACATTACTGCCTTCAAAATCTTGAATGTGTGACAAGCTAACAGGGGGATGTCTTGCTATTGAACCGTATGTCATCAATTGCTCAGTGAATGTTAAATTTCAGATGATATCTGACAATATTTCTTTGATATTAACTTCCATATAGTTACTTGGATTTTAATAGATTTTAGCTCACTGAGTTTGATATTTGATAATTTATGTTTTCAGGTTACCACTTGCAAGCATGAATATCATCTTCAGTGTATACTTGAATGGTTCGTCACTTCATCTTGCCAAATTTGTTTTTCATTTATGCAGCCATGTTATTCTATTTGGGCTTTGAGCTTAATGTGTCAACTGTATCTTTAGGTCTCAGAGAAGCAAAGAATGTCCTATTTGCTGGCAGTCTCTTGTCTTGATGGACCCTGACAGGTAAAGCAATCCTATAACCTTTGTTTTTACTGTACTTGCATAACCATAATCCAACTGAAATATTCACTGATGAATTTTATGTCTGCAGCCAAAATCTTCTTAATGCGATTCAAATTGAACGAAGATCTAGGCCAAGACAGTTTGCTGGTGCTAGATCTGTCCTTCCTCCCGACATTAATGATTATGAGACTGAATATGTAAGTTCTTTATGTCCCTGGATATTGATACTTTGGTGATCATAAATATATCGAGAATTGATTGGAGATGGGTGTATTTACTTTTCAGGAACATCTTTATACAAGCGGATCTGAATTCAGTGATCGTATTCTGCAACGTGTAGCTGCTGCTATGGGCAGAGCTCGCTATGTTGGCAGGAGTCAGATGCAAAGCCCTCTAGAGCCTGGTCCTTCTGATAGTCCTGTGTTTCCATCTCATGCAATGTTTAATGGGATGCAAATGCACATAAGTCCCCCTGAAGAATGTCATTCTCCCAATGCTTCATCCGGATATACTTCACCAAGTTCATGTGTATCTCCAATATCAACATCACCAATGTCACCTGCTATCCACTCACCTGGCGACACTGATTTTGGTAGAGATGGTCATAATACAATCAGGTAACCTTATTCTTATTTAATGAAACCGTGTTAGTTTGTTGGAGGTTCTGAATGTGATAGTTGCTAAAGTTAAGATTAGGCTTTATAAAGTTATTTACATAAAAGTTTATCTAATAATTCATAACGATAGTACTGAATGAATAAAGTACCAAATATTTTTGAAGTTTGAAACTAAGCGGTATCCAAACAGTACCCAAAGTTCAAAATCTCGATTCTACGACAAAAGGTGATTAATGTAATCTCGAATCATATATCTTTTTTGTCTTGCCATCTATACATATGCTACCATTGTTGTTTTTTATATCGTCTCGGCATCTCTTCATTTGTAGACAATTTTCAAGTCAGTCTCTGCCTAATGAGAGTCAGAGATCAAGGCCACCTGAGATGTTTGCCTTCTCAGACTCTATCAAATCCAGATGGTCTGCTGCATCAGCAAGGTCATTATTACTCCTATGTCTGTCTTTAGTGATGCTGAAAATCTCGACTTCTCCTTCACAACATCTATTTGACATGGATCTCTTGCAAACAGATATAAAAATTCATTCTCAAAAGGTACCCAGGGGTTCAAAGAGAACTTGAAAGAAAAGTTCTTGGTAAATAATAATTCGGTGAAGGAGCTGAGCAAAGGAGTTCAGCGTGAAATGAATGCCGGTATAGCTGGTCTTGCAAAGATGATTGACCGCTTGGAAATTAAACCTAAAAGAGGCAGTCAAATATTTAATGAAGTTCAAAGGCCCTTTGATATCTTTTCCAAAGGGAAGCTAGTGCAGGAAGATGTTGCACACGATCCTACAAATGCAGATTGTCAGATGGGAAGTGCAGAAGGTTTACGTCTTGATAAACCTTGTCATTCCTCTTTAGCAAAGGTATGGCATGCTATTCCCATTCTTCTACCTTAGTTCACTTATCATGTAGTTTGAATCTGTAACATCCTCTAGGTTTGATTCTTTGAGATGCTTAATTGCCCTAATCATATTTTTATTTCACATAGTATTGCAACACCAATAGAATCTTTTTAGCTCTATAGTTATTAGTCATTTCACATCATTTTCTGATGAATCTATACAAAGATCAAAAAAAGGTGTTGAATGCAATATTGACTAACTTGTATATTGTTGGTTTTTGCATATCTTGATTCTTGGATAAGTCTAAAATGAGATTAGTGGTATCTATTTTCCGCAAACGCTAAAAGATAAACAATCTAAAAGTCAAACAAAACCGTGTTCTTTATAAGAAAGCCAAGTAATATGTATCGGTATACTTGGTTTGTACTGTTGATGTGCTATACCCATAAAACTGCTAATTGAAGCAAATCATATTTTGCATATTATCGGTTCTTGTAATGACATTCACTGCGCTTCTTCTAGATTGTGCATTCTATGCAAACACAGATGTTCCTTTGATCTTTCGCTGTAGACTGCTGTAAAATATGTTTTTTCCCTGACTTGCAGGATGGAAAGTGATTCCATGCAACACAAAGCCGAAACTCGGGAAAACAACGGCAACAAGACATGGATATCGTGTTGCTAGTGACGTCTAACTTGAATCAGGAGAACCCTGTTAGCTTGCTCTTGCGTCCTGCATAATGTTATCCTTGGTACTCTTATCCATGCACATTGCCTACTATTAAGGCATTTTTATAGTTTTTATGTTGATGTATTGTTCTCGCTTGCGAATGGTGGTTGATCTATATGTATGAGATTCGTGGTTTTGGTTGGAGTTTGTGTTTTTTTTGTTACTTATCGTTTCATAATATATGAATAATGAACCTTGTTGCTGGTTTGGAAGGGATTGAAAGGTCATGTACACTTCGTTCATGATTTTGCAGCAATTATTTCACATTATTTGCGTTGATCACTTGATTGCATCGGAATGGCTTGATATAGAACGGATTGAATTTCCTTAGTTTTAGGAAAATATGGCACAAAATAAAGGTGTATTTTACCTCAAGAAGCAACTGCACAAAATCACCCTCAATTTACCTCCTTTTGCAATAAACCACCCTTAATGATTTTGTTGCCAATAAGCCACCTTTAATCTTATATAGATTAGAGGGAGCCACACCCTATATCCAATAGTTTAACGTCAAGATTGAAAAATTAATTTCCTTGTTTCCTTTCATTAATCCAATCCATTTCTAAGAGGTGACGAGAAATAATTAAATGAAATAAATGATTGAGAATTTTTTAGGGCCGGGCATGGACCGGACGGATTGAGATCGTCCCATGTACAACCTTGTGTTTTTAAGACTTAAAACCACTAGGCCCTATCTTGGATGAGACCATATGAGATTAGACCAATCCGGCATGTCTTATATATAGTTTTTTTTTTAATTTAAAATTGTCCAGGCAAATATTCGTCGATATCATGCTTAAAACGAAAGACATCAAAATAGAATGACGCAAGAGAGTTTACAAACATATTTAATTTATCCAAGTCTAATCATTCAAAATAAAATTTAAGAACAAAATTACACAGGGACCGATCACTCTTCTATAGGCAATGCCTCAACGAAGTTTACTTTTTACATGGATATGGACAATTGTTTTTGCTTAAAGTGATGTTTTCATATTATGCAAGTAAAACATAGAAAAACGTTCGAGTATACAAGATACTTGCTAGTAAATAATAAAAAAGATAACAAACCATAACAAATACATGTTCAATAATCATACATTGTTCGACATTAAACTAGAATCCTTTGTTTTCAGTTGTTGGGTCATCGTCATTCTCAACAATTTTACAAGCCTATTTTATAATTTTCAGTTTATTAGTTTGTAAATTTAGGCTTAAATATTTATATTAAATTTAAAATTTTAATATAAATGTGGGATGAGACGGGTCTAGCGAGGTGAAGAAGGTAAGACCTATCTCACGCCCCGCAAATTTTTTAGTAGGACGGGACAAGACGGGATATATATTTTTTGGATGAAAAACCACCGGGTCGGGACGAGAGTAGCGACCGGGTTTTTTTATAATCTAAGACGTCACTAGGATAGGTTCCACACATAGGGTCCCATTAGTTAGCCTTGCAACAAATTCACATGTAGGATCTTGCAACAAGAAGCACGACAAATACATAAAAATACCCAACCTTTTATAAAAGAGAAAACTTAGAAATTTAATACTTATGGTTCAAATACACAACTGTTTCTCAACCAACAAGGCCCGCAAAAGAACCAACTTATAACGCTGCAAACAAGCGAGCGTGTATATCCTCTCACATGTGTTTCCCTTAAGTACGGACTCAAAAAGAAAACTACACCCAAGTCGGCCTAAGGCGCACACTGTTCCGGTTGACCACCATCTCCATCATAACTCCTTGACATATTCCCATCACAACCAGTACCTAAAAACAAGGTCGGTATAAACCGTTAGCTCACAATCATATTCTATCCAAGAGATCATGGTCAGACAATAAGATCATTATATATATAGCTATATAAATTGTATCGGACCACTTACTAATACATCCTTCCATGGAATGCCACTCATTCAAGAAGTTTAATCATATTTTAACGTTCATCATCCTCCACAAGACTAAACTTTAGATAATAGGGAGCTGCCAGGATAACCGAGCTCTTTTAAATAGCAAGCCGCCTTGCGGGCCAGACTTTAAAATAACAAGCTGCTTTGCAGACCGCGCTTTCAAATAACAAGTCACTTTATCAACCGGGCTTTTTAAATAACAAGCCGCCTTAACAACTGAACTTTTAAATAACAAGCCGCCTAAAGGTCGGGCTTAGAACATTGTTACTAATTCCTTTATTTAATTTGTTTTTGTTTTGTTTTTAACTTTTTTCCTATACACTTCCTCATCAACTCACTTTTATCAATGTCAAGATTTCTAATACACTAAATCACGAGCAATTTAATAACTCAATAATTATTTCAACAATTCACCATCGGAGGTCCATAAGTCTATGACAATCCATATCAACAATATACTTAAAGTATAATTTCAATCCTTATATATATATAAGGATTATATCTTAAGCGCACACAAGGACTTTGCAGATTGAAGCTAAGTAAGTCAAAAAACTTACCTGAATAAGAGTCAACGAGCTTCCTAATGGTGGTGACATCTTACAAGGTAACTATACCAATATGTACAATATAAGATTCACTTCTTTAAATGACCGTCCAAGAACATTTATGGATCGAAAGTTTTAAGTATAAAACTTAAAACTCTGGAACCATACATGAAATCCTAAAATGTGAGTAAGAAGATTACGAAATAATGAAACAATTTATATAAATTAATGTCTCATATTCGCATAGGAAAACCAACTAAGGGGTAGTTGATTATTTAGATAAAATAAACAAGGGATTTATAATACTCGGCTAGAAATTGGAACGGAGTTAAAACATTCATACAACCATGGGTCCATGATGGATGCATCTACGGCAAATTATAAATATAAGTTATACAACTGATAGTCAAAGGTGACATAAAAAAATTTTAAATAATACTTAGCCACTGAACTTCTATACTTCAATCATCATTCAAAACTAGCAAGTGATAAAATGAAAAAAGTTCAAAGCGAAAGAGATGAACGATCATTATCGACTGAAGCTTTACAACTAGCAAGTAATGGCTCTGAATGGTAAGTTAGCTAGTTTTACAGACAATTCACAAGTGTAGTACACATTGACCTCTTACCTGCAAATATACCATACGTGTGGAGTATATAAGAAAGAGTCTGATGACTCTTTTATATAGATATATATGACTTATGTAAACCGGTCTTATCGCGTGAACGTGTAAACAACGAATATATATGAGTATACTGACGAATATATGTGATAATACCGACGAATATATAGATTCAGGTCCGGCGAATCTTCTTTCTTTAATAACATGATTTTTTTTATCTTTTAATATTGTATAATCTCAGCCATCTATTTAAGATCTAACATATACAATTTGTTCTCCCTGAACACGGCGGTTTATATATATATATATATATATATATATATATATATATATATATATATATATATATATATATATATAATTTTTACAACTTATTTCAATAAAATAGCATGGGCCGGACCGCCAGAGGACGGCCCAAAGAAAATTGAATGAATATGTAATGTCATGCCGCTGTTGCCAGCCACCGCATTAGCCATGGCTTCCTCTCTCCCCGACGAGCTATGGCGAAGAATTCTTGAGCTCGGCGTCGAACGCTGCAACCTCACCTTTAAGGATCTTTGCTGCCTTTCCATCTCCTCCCGTCGCCTTCGCCGCTTGTCCGGTGAAACCACCCTCTGGTCCTCTCTTCTATCCTCCGATTTCCCCAATCAAACCTCCAATGAATCTTCTTCATCATCCGCGAAAATGCTTTACCAGATAAGGTAATTTTCTTTCTTAATTGTTTCTATTTTACCTTTTGGTTCCCTGTGATAATTAGGCTTGGAATGAGGGAAATTGATGAGGAATTTGTTGGTTGAAGGTATGAGAAGGATAGAGCTAGGAAGCTAGCAGCTCATAGGCGGGCTGTTTTGAGAGTAGAGAGCCGAATCGCTGATCATTCGAAATGGATTCAGGATTTGGCGGCGAAGAGGGTGGAGGAAAATGATAAAATCAAAGCCGCCTTTCTCGAGTTGTCTAATTTGCATAGAGTCAGGTACTGTGGTTTGTAAACATTTATCTCCACTGTTTTTTTTTGTTTGATTTGTTGAATTTTAGTATGAGTTGCATAATTGTCTCAAACACTATCCAAGATCCTTCTAGCTGAATGCAAAATCATATTGTATTTTTGTTTTAAGAAGCATAAATAAATCATAAGCACAATAGGTTATATCCTACTACAAATCTTTTGCGATAAAGCTTTATTCACTAGTTGCTCTTAAGTTCTTGGACATGACAGTTTTGTTCCAATTATGCTGTTAATTCGAGGCATATCCAAGTGGATACATGATTACTGAAAACAATATTGTGCTTGAGCTATTATCAGCTGAAATCCAGTCAACATATATAATTTCAGATTCTGAGACCTGTTAAATTTGTTATTGGTATGCTTTGTTGAAGTGAGAATGGACGAAACAAGTCGTGCAACCTTCTAGAATTACCAAACAAGGCATTAGACATATTTTATTGATGGTTTTGAAACTGATAGGCAAGCTTCCATAGCTATGAATGTGTGGCAACCTGAGATAATTCGATCCAGACAAAAAGAAATGGTGGAACAGTGTTCAGTACCAGTTGAGACCCGAATCAATGCACTTGAGATGGAAGTGAAGCTTTGTAAGCAACAGATGAAAATATTGGATAAGGCTTATGTATGGTTTTCCTTTTCATGGTTTCTTCTCCTTTTCACTTCTTAATAAAGGGTGGAGAAACAAAATTTGTTTCTCTCATTGTTTTTATTAATTTCTTATGTTTTTTTTCTTCTGACATGTATGTGCAGAAAGATGAAAAGCATAGGCTTGCAGCTGCAAAAGAGCAGTTGACTTCATTGCAATATCATCCTTTGCGCGGTTTCTCAGAGACAAGCACTGTGGCTGGGACGAGTACTTGTAATAACAAAAGGAAGAAATTGAAGAGATGCTACAGTGGTTAGAAATTATTTCTTTGTTTGAACTTCCTTCTCTGTTTGATACATTGTTGTGATTAAGGATCTGCTAACAGAATACAACTGTTAAGTAACCGACTGTTACCATCCCTGCTTCACTTCCTTACCCACAAGTAAAAAGTGTTTCTTACGTGTTTCATGCAGCTCATAGTTCTTCAGGGATTATATTATTAAGATGTTTCATGAACTTTATTTTCCATTTTAACTGCATCAACCTGACCTTTCTAAGATATAAGTGGATGTTGGGTAGTTTTATCCATACCTAAGGTAAAATTATTACATTTGATTCTTTTCGTATCACTGGGGTACAAATTGTCCGCAAACTGTTTTTCTCCCTCTCTGTCCAAGTTTAATTCTGTACACGGTTGGTTTGATGACTTGTATCAATTGTGGGAATTCATTTGTTGGCTTTTTTGTTTACTTTGAAACAAATTTTTTTGTATAGGAAATTTGTGTTTGAATTTTTCATTACTTGTCAGGGCCAATGCTTTTGAAGTGCATTTGGCAGCTTATGATGTATCACTGATACACTGGTGTTTTATTCTTACCAGCCGGCGATAAACTATGCTGAAATTAAGTTCAATTTTGGATGGTTAGGCATCTGATCACCAGGTTCTTTCGCGCTTACGCTTTGGAGTGATTGTAAAATGCCTTCTTACTTTACATGCCTGAATCTTGAGCTCATTGGAACCGAATAAATCTCCCTGGTCACAGGATCTTGAGTTCTAAATAGCTGAGCTCGGCGTTTGCAGGTTGGTGAGTAAATTTTGCAGCAGTTCCTACCTGAAGGAAAGGATCATATAGCAGATGCTCACGTGTCAAAATTGAAGGAATGCATCTTGTAGCCTTGAAGCTTGATTCCTACCAAATCAAGCTCTGGCTTCCTTGTCTAGGGTCATAGTCTCTAGTCTCAAGAGACTCAAAGAGGGAATTTTGACATGGGTTACCATCTAAATCTTCAAGGTTGTTTTTACTTCACGGATCCAACTCGAGGTAGCCTGATGAAAATGTAACACTCGGGAGAGCCTTAATGGGCCTTTCTGTGATATTGGGTCATCAATGATCCTGAAGTGCTTCACTTGGTTCTTTGTGTGTAGTGTGATTTGTGTTGTTTAGAGTTATAATTTAGACATCATTTATTACATCTTAGTTTGGTGGAGTTTTCATGATTAGTGCAATTTTTGGGTTCATTTGGCACATCCTCTAGTTTAAGTCTTTGTTTAGTGTATCAGGGATTCAGGGTTAACATGAAAAAAAACAAAAAAAATACACCCTCGTCCGGTTTGAATTGTAATATTACGCTCATGGATCGAAATATAACCAAAACCCATGGTCTAGAAATATCAAAAATATGGACCGGATTGTAATTTCCAGCTTGGTTGGGGTTTATTGTCTGGTTTATTTATACACATCCCTCACTGCTTTATGGTTTTTTATGTGTAGTTTTAATACTAACCCAACAACCCTTAAACCTTTTCATAATTTATCTCGTTCGGCATAAATGCAACAAATGTGACAGGAGGCAAGATGAACTCGTTAGAAGACAAGTCAAGATGCTTGTATACTCAGATGATGTGAGGGGGTAACCTAGGAAGACACCCACCCGTACGGAAAAGAACTACGGATTATATATCCGATTATGGTCCCGTTCGGTGAAGGGTAGATTATTGGAGTTATTTGGGTTAAATTATTCAAGATTATTTGGAATTATATTCTCCCGAGTAATCACGAAGAGTTCACCGAACGGGTTACAAACACATTGTTAGGATTTAGATTTGAATATTTATGTAACACAACCTAAGACACGAGGATGGGAGTAGGGATTGACACGATACAAAACCAAGAGCGAGGTCCGATTTTGCAAATGAACATAGCTTAAGATGTTAATGAGGTAACATGTCGTCTGGACGGGATGCGATAAACGCCTAGATCCTAACTTGAATCATAAGATTTCGAGATTTCAATATTGGGATCTAGGTTATGATAACATGTTTGTAACATGAAACTATCCTACCGCAAAGGCTAGTAGTTAAGCCTTTGAAAAGTGAGTATATTATGGTAAATGAATGACAAATCTGAAATTTCTAGCGCCATATTAGTGTGAAATTCTAGCGAGCTAATATATCACGCGAGGTTCGTTACACGTCCGAACATACATGCGCGTTGGGTCCGTGCCCAACATATAGGCCAACTAAATTTCTATCCTAAAACCAATCCAGAGTAGTAAGAGTAGTCCATCATAAAGTCAGCATCCCAATAGGACGGGATAATCATAGTCTATAGTCCACCATCAAACCACTCATATGTACACCCAAACACATATGCGCCTTGGAACAAAACAATCATAATCTAGAGTCCACCATCAAATTGCTCATATGAGCTTCTGCATATGCGTGTTGGGTTTGAGTCTAGCACACAAGTTCAACGAGATTTCACTCCAAAATCAGTTGATTATACGAGAAGTAGTCAACCGAACTTACAAACTAAGCTCGTTATTCCTTCATTATCGGTATGAAAACAAATCGTTCTCGATTAGTCATTACCTTTCATGTGTATCGGGTAAACTTCAAGCCATATATGTTCGTATAAACATGACACAAAGAAACTTAAAAATCAATTGTGGAACATGACTTTTGGGTACGTACGTACGTATTGGCCAAACCTCAAAGGCTCAAAGCATGCACCGCCTCAGACAATTAACAAAAATGTTGACGTGCTCATTTAAGGATTTTTGTGACTATTAAAAGTATAGTAATTAAAACGACAGCAACTTGTAGATCTTGAGATTTGCCTTAATGTTAATGGCACCCCTTTCGGACCGAAATATTAGAGCAGCAAGCAAGTTAAAAAAGTCAGCCCCTCGTGAGGCTCTTTACATTTTTGGTGTGAGCTCGTGAACTTCGTTACACACATGAAAAAAGTATATACGTACACATACGCCTTAGGGTTTCTTATATCATGAAATGTAACGTTGGAATGATAAAGATTTCTGTAAAAAATCTCAACTTTGGTAAAAACACGTTTATATATATAGGGTGCGGTTCCCATGAGAACAATCTTATTGTGTATCATGAGAACAATCTTACAATCTTAGACCGTCGGATGGTGATTATTAAGGGTCGAGATTTAGGGTAGATATTATAAGTGTAAATAATTCATTCAACCACAATAACTATGATTAATCCATTCAACCAACAATAACTACGAATAATACATTAAACGATATGACACTTTCATAACAAAACTAATAATAACTACGAATAATATATTAAACAATAAGGTATGTTCTCATAATTACACGATAAGGCCTGCTCTCATAGGATATATATATATATATATATATGTGGTTAAAGGCGTACCAATGTAAAAATAATAAGATGTTTATAAAAAGGAAAAAACATTATTATATTAATTATAAAATCAAAAGGATATGGTTCGATCATATAAAAGGTATAAGTCAGTATAAATATAGTGAAAGATGTAAGATTATGTAAAAGATAGATGTTAAATTTATCAACCTTTTGTTTTAGTTTAGTGTTTGTATAACAAATAATAGAAAATAAAAATATACAATTATTATTCTCATGAATTTTAATATTTACAAACCAATTACATCATATATTTAACTTGTATTTATCTCTTATTAGTATAGTATAACACAAGTTTTTTCAGTTATTGTTCTTTATAATATAACTGGGATTATAACACTAAGGTATATAATATAGTTTATAAATAATATTTTTTTAATATTTATTTCAAATAAATATCCATAAGATAATAAATAGTATCTAATTATTAATTTATTATACAATGGTATGTTTTTAAAAATAAAATAAATTTAAAATATTAAAAAAATATTTATGTAAACAATTAAATAATAAAAAAAATATATGCACGATGATTTATATGTGAAAGTGATTAGAAAATTTGACATATAACACCTAAAACAAAACCTCTAAATGTATTTATAAAAATTATCATAAAATTAGATATTGTTATGCTTTAGTATATACTTTATAAGTGTTGTCTTATCGGTGATGCTTCCTACGTGCACAAGTGAAAAGATGTAGTAGGATATATGTACGTATTTAAGTGCAAAAATAAACATTAATAAAAGAAATATCAACAATAAATAAAAGAGAAAATTATCTAAACAGTACCCTATCTTTTAAGCTGACTAAACTTTAGTACCCCGTCTTTTAAACTATCAGAACGGTACCCCACCTCTTGAGTTTGAACAAAGCTTAGTACCTAAATTACTGTTCACAGATTAAGTTAACAGATTGGTGTTAAGTATTAAGGACAAAATTGTCCACCTACCTTAGGCAAAATTGTCCACCTACCTTAGATATTTAACACCGATTTGCTAATTTAACGTGTGAACAGTAATTTAGGTACTAATCTTTGGTCGGACTCAATAGGCGGGGCACCGTTCTGATAGTTCAAAAAATAGGGTACTAAAGTTTAGTCGGACTAAAAGATGGGTATTGTTTATGCAATTTTTTAAAAATAAAATATATTAATTGTACCTCTTTTCCTCAAGCAAAACCGGTCCGGGTTCCGTACAGTATGGAAAGTGATTAACTTGGCAGTACTTGAACCGGTAACGAAAACCTAAGTATACCTACAACTTAAGGCTATAACCTAAAATCATTCAAAGCTCAATTGGTATATCCATTCAAAAAAAATTCCAAAAGTATGAATCATGGCTAAAAGTAAACCTAACTAGTATAATTATTGAAAATGGGTCATGTAATAACATATTTCATAAGATTTAAGAATGATATCCATCTATATTTATCTGTATATAGATCTTGATTTCGGTGAGATAATTTCGTGAATAGGAGGTGAAGAATAATTTTATTCATTCTTTTATACTGCCCACTTATAATTTTTCGTTAGCCATTAATTTTATTTTTGGACAAATGTTCATTTTTCCTAATTATAAACATAATAAACATTCATTTTTATAGGGTAATCGTTCTTAAAAAAATAATAATTAGTCTTGGTTCAATTGATCTATGAGTAGATAATGAGCATACCAAAACTCATTTGCGACTTGTATAACATCCCTAAATGAGACTGAAAGTCATTATAACAAGACGAAGATAGGAAGAGGGGAAGTACCCTTTGCTCCGAACCCGATTTTCTAATTATATCCATAAACCGAGATAAAAATAAACTGAATTCGAGAAGCCGCGGGTCCACATTGATAACTCATACCAATAAACCCAATAGAGTGAGTCATCAAGTGTTGAAAATGAAGTGGTTGAAACATACAAAAGTGTAAGAAGTAAATATATCCTTGACACCACCTCTACAAGGCAGCTATAAAGATCAATGTCACCCCTATTTAATTCATAACCTAAACTTGCCCACATCTTGCTTAATTGCTAGGCTGTCCAAAGTGAAAGAGAGCAATCCAACCTACAAAGAAAACTAACTCAACATGGGAAGACCTCCTTGCTGTGACAAAGATGGCATCAAGAAAGGTCCATGGACACCCGAAGAAGACATCATCTTAGTCTCTTACATCCAAGAACACGGCCCCGGAAACTGGAGATCCGTTCCTACTAACACGGGTATGCACAAATTTCGTTTATATATCCTTTTATACCGCTCTCTCGATCTGTAACTTGAAATCCTTACAAGGGTTTTTAGTTCATCGACAGTTACTCAGTTTTCTTAAAACACTCGAATTTGATCATCGATTTCTATATTGTTGATTGATTTTCGGGTTTGGATTTGAACTCAAAGGGTTACAAAGGTGTAGCAAGAGTTGTAGGCTAAGATGGACGAACTATCTAAGGCCGGGGATAAAGCGCGGAAACTTCACTTCCCATGAAGAAGGCATGATTGTTCATTTGCAAGCTTTATTGGGTAACAAGTACTTACTCCTCCTTTAGCTTCCAAGCTTCATCATTTTGTCTTATAGATTTGTTATATTAGTGATAAAAATGTCAATTATGCTCACATAGATTGAAGTCTTAGTTTATGATATTGATCTTAAAAGAAATATTTGATATGTGAACTATTAAACTTATGAAAATATCAAAACCTACAAAAATTACCTTGAATAACCTAAAACTTGAATGGTATTAAAATTTTCTTAATTCATATTAGGATCTACAATACAAATTTTGTTGTTATAATTGAGTATGTTCCGATCCAAAAATCAAAATTATTTGATTTATAAATTAGAAGGCTATCTAACCCAAATAGTAAGGCAAACCTAAATTAGTGGTCTGAATAAATGCACACAAAAGCTAGTATAAAAATTGTATAAAAAGTCAAAGATAACGATTAAAGTAAGTGAAAGAGTGTATCAAAATAGAGAATGAAAGCCTTTTTGAACGATGCTAACATTACAACAATATACACATAACTATCACAAAATTATTCATAAACACAGTTGGTCACTCAACTATCTATCTATTTGTTTATGAAATCCCTCTTAAAATAGATTATATATATATATAGTGGAGCTAACCCTCGATGATACGGTAATATATACGTCTAAAAAATTATTCCACCAAACGTACTCTCCGATACTGAAAAAAATAGTGATATGACAAAGAAATTGGGGTACTTTATTTTGGCCATAAATTCGAAAATAATTTAAGAATAATGTGTCAAATTCATAAATATTATAAATTTTACTTTATCAATTAAATTAGTTTTTAATATTTTTACTTTACAAAACCTACACTTGATAAAAATGATTTGCATATATAACACTAGAATATTTATAAAAAAAAGACATGATAAAATATTATAATATTAATTACTAATTATTTTATAATATTTCATAACATTTTAGAAACAAAAGTAATTTAGGTTACAAAATCTAGGAAAATATTTATAAAAATATAAATAATTTAATTATTAAAATTTACAAACAAACCCCATTCTTACATAGTTACATTATCTATAGCAATTCAAACACTACCAAATTTTTTGTTCATTAAATGTTGATATAGATGTTATGTTATGTTTTGTATATGCATAGATGGGCAGCCATAGCTTCCTATCTCCCACAAAGAACAGACAACGACATCAAGAACTACTGGAACACCCACTTGAAGAAGAAGCTTTTCAAGAAGCTCCCAATCCTCTCCAATGGCGGAACTCAATTCGCCACCGACCACCAAGCTCCAGAAGCCCAGCACGAAACTCCAAACACCAACGCCGCCACCGCCACCAGCAGTAACGGCTACTACGCATCGAGCACCGAGAATATCTCAAGGCTTCTTGAAGGGTGGATGAGATCTTCCCCAACCCTAATTATCAAACCTAATGGTGACTTGCAGGAGAAGGTATCGTTGAAGGAATCGAAGTCGGTGGCCGAAGAAGACATGAAGAGTGGGAATGATCATCCGCCATTGATGTTTCTGGAGAATTGGCTGTTTGATGAATCTTCTTCTGCTAATTGTGGCTCTCAGGTTGATGATGATGAAGAGATGATGACTCTTCCACCCATCTTTTAACTGATTTTTCATTTTTATTTTTATGCTACTTTTTATTTTTTATGATTAATATTTAGCTTTTTATATGTGTTTTGCCCATTGTGATGCAAGATGTAAGAGTGAGTATGAGCTAAGTTTGTTGATGATAAATGCACAAACAAAACCTTATTATATTAGGGTATTTCTGCAAATGTGAAACCACCCTAATAGTTCTTTAATTTAATTTGGTTGTGGAATTGATGAATTGTATTCTCTAATATTTAGATTTTTTTTTAACTTTTAGATATGTTTTTGTTTATTATACCCACTTTGATTACTATAATTATTATCATATACTATAACTAGTTTAGTACCCGAATCATGTATGAAGTTGAAAAAGTTTAAACTAAATAATAATTATATCATAATCAATGATTATTTTTTAAATAAACTTTTTAATTTTTCTCGTTTATATCCAAAAAAACTTGTAAATATGCTAATAAATTAATACTTGTGTGATAATGCTTGTTATATAATATAAATATAATGATAAATAAATATTTCATATATGAATTTACAATAAAGTATCAAACAATTCGATTTTGTAGTAAACGCCTACAAATAATAAATATAAGATTGATACAATCTCACCCAAAAAAAAATTGGTATATAAATTTTAAAATAGACCAATATAGGCACATTAAGTATAATATTCTCCTATCATTGGAAAGAAGAAGATTTAAAAAAGAAATGGATAAATTTAGTTATGTAGGAAACAATGACATAAAAAATGGAAGAAAATCTGATAATTTTCGATTTAGAAATGATGGGTAGCAATTTGAAAATTCTTATATAGTTCAAGAAAATTGTTAAGTTAATAGAATTGTATATCATAAAAACAATATATAATTAGAAGGAATTAATTTTTTTAAAATAAATATTGAAAAAAAACTCATATCTAGTTGTTTGGTATATGAGTATGTGCATATCAATATGATATTATGATATACTCTTAACTCTTAATACACCTTTTCTCTCCTCTTTCGATATAATAAAAAAGTAGAGGTATCACATATCTTATATTTGTCTTTTCTCTATCATTTACTAAAATTTATCGAACAAAGATATTGGATATTACTCTTATATTCATGTCTTGATATCGATATCTGCTATACTGATATCGAGACATGGATACCAAACATGTTCTAAAGACGTTTGGGGAGGAAGACGAGAATTATGATCGTATCCACACGAACTTACAGATAACTGCATCGATCCTTAAAGTCAGGTAAAGATATAATAATAACCTAAGTTGACTAAACTAGAAGGAAGATATGTTAGTTAGGTAAGTACATATGCATTTGAATGATCATGTATGCATTAATGTATATGGCATGGATGATATTATGTGAGTGAATGCATGCATGTATGTGTATGGTAGTTGGATTGGGACATTAAATGCCGCGATGTTAACAATCCGATTAAAAAAAGACGTAAGAAAAGTCGAGATTTGTCATGTAGGGCATTATTGTGAATTTGTAGGTGTATTCACATTCATTCATGTTAAATTTGAGTTAGGTATTATATATTATCTCATCAATTTACAAAGCTGGTGGTTTAAATGGGACGTATTCGATGTCACATTTTTACTACTTTTTCTAAACGATTTTTGTGATAAGTATTGTTAGGATGCAACAACATTTGTTAGTTAGAAGCATATTACGCTCACCCATTGCGGAAAATTCCCCATTGTTGTCTCCCGTAGGTCTGGTCCGTGTCTCAGTTCCAATGTGGTTCATCATCCTCTCGTACCAATCATCGATAAGCTATTGTCTCACTAACTAGCTAATCAGCCGCAAGCCCCTTCTTGGACGGATTCCTCCTTTTACTCCTCATTCAACGGAGTTTTAGCAACCGCTTTCAGTTGTTGTTCCCCTCCCAAGGCCAGGTTCTTCTCTTCGTTGCATTCTATTCCTCTTGCTTCCGCACATTAATACGAGTTGATTAACTCATTCGTGACGACAATAGCCTATAGGAGATGGAAACGAGCACAATTTCACAAAATTCACTCTACTAGGGATTTTAGATGAATCTCTATCCAAAAATGTTGGACAATTTAGATAAAAAAATTGTGGACAAAAAAAGTGAAATTTCGGGAATTCAAAGATCACACGTGTGGTTTCGTCAGATTGAATACATGTGTACAGGAAATCCAACACATAAGTCCAACGGGTTTCATCAGTAGGAGGAGTCCATAACATTCAAGAATCATTCCAAACTAAATCAATTGCTCCTGAATCGTTCCAATGTTGCATTTTCTTAGCACAAACAATCAAAATCAATTGATCAAATCGAGAACACTTCGTCAGCAAATCACAGATTAAAACTTAAAAACGTTTAAAAATTTACACAAATTAAAACTGGTAAGTGACATAGTTATGTTTATTTGTATAACCCAGTTGTGGATTTATTTATATTTATAAATAATGAAATAAAACTATTGAAAGTATAATTAATACCGAATATATGGATTAGGGTGCAAACTAAATGAGTCAATTTAAATTGAATAAGTGTGCCCCCACTGACATAAAAGAGATAATAAATAAAGGAAAGCATCGGTTAGCTATAAAATCGCCCACTTTAATGCATGATTGAAAATTTGAGTGAAGCATTAAATGTGATTAAGAAAACTCGTAAACATTAAACCGTGAAAAAATTCAATATTTTAGCTGATTTTCATTGTTTTAAGTTAACGTCAATAACTCAAGATTCTAAGATCAAATTGGTGTCCAACTCAGGTCCACTCTATACTTCTATAGGCTTGTGAATAAGAAATAAAGGTTCAAATGATAAAATTTTGGTAAGATATATAATTAGGAATCATGATACGATTCTTTACGGGATCAAGAATCGGATTCGGAATGTCCCTAGCCATCTTTTCATTCACTACATGCAAGCGTTAGGCCCAAATGATAATTTCTTATACTTTTATTTTAGGGAAATTTCTAATAATACCATCTCGGTTTGAGATTTTACGGATTTTACCAAATAGTTTTTTTCAGTTCGGATGTTTCCCTTAAGTTTTCGTTGTTTTCGGATTTTGCCCAAATTCATTAAACTTCTTCAAATTCCATTAACAACATATTGGCCCACAAAAAATTAAAAGAAAGAAAATAAAGTAAAATTAAAAGAAAAATATCAAGATAAATTATTTATTTAAAAAATAAAGTAAAACAATTTTTTTTTTAAATCAAAAGTGTTTAATATTAATTTAAAAATAAATCAATCAGATGATTTTTAAAATTTTTTTAAAAAAAATCAATGTTATTTTATTTTATAAAATAATAAATTAGATTAGCTTTCTTTTAACAAAATCTAAAAACATATTATACCTTTATTTAAAAAAAAAAATCGAATAAGGATTATTTTTATTTTTTTTAATTTTGCTTTATTTTCTTTCTTTTAATTTTTTGGGGCAAAAATATAGTTAACCGAATTTGATGAAGTTTAATAAATTTGGGAATAAGGTAGCATCCGAACTGGAAAAAAACTGTTGGACAAAATCCGAAAAACCCGAAACCACGAGGGTACCATAA
Organism: Fagopyrum esculentum; assembly: GCA_033239045.1. Lineage (NCBI taxonomy): Eukaryota > Viridiplantae > Streptophyta > Magnoliopsida > Caryophyllales > Polygonaceae > Fagopyrum > Fagopyrum esculentum. Next base: position 4,505,115 of record BSUD01000001.1, read on the forward strand.
ATTTCCCTTTATTTTAGTAAAAAAAAATGATGGGCATGAGCCAACGTAGCCATTTTTTTCGTTTATCTATCTGGTTAAGACCGTTCACTGGTAATTGGTAAACTTGGTATGGTTCCATCCTAAAACCAAGGGTCGTGGGCGTACATGCACGCTTTAGGCCCAACACATAAATACATAGAGATTTCATCCTAAAACTAATTGGAGTTGAAGCCCAGCCACCTTGATACTAGACTCGAAATGTCCCACGTAAAATTTATTATCTCCAACAGTACCTAAACCAGATAAGGCATTTTGGTGGTTTAGTTCGGCCTTTTTGAGCTGGGATTTGATCCGGACCAGACTTAATCCTCCAAGTCCAGGTCGGTCCAAAATACCAGACCGGAATGGCCACAAATCTGTTGTCACCGATGTCCGCCCCCTTCCTATCTTTCTACCTTTTTCATCCCCTACAATATTGTTCATTCTCCGATCGTCAATAATCTCCTATAACTCTAATCTTTTCAATTACCTCTCAAAACCTAGATTTCACTTTTTTCTCAAAACTCCACTAAAATCCCTCTAATAAACTACACCAAACATGCTCTAATACAATGTTGAAATGGAATTTTTTAAAAAAACATAAAACCCTAAAACGAGGGTATCATGGGAGTGGTCACAAAAATCCTGCAAACGATTTGGGACCAGAGTTGCTGGGCTTTTCTGTCCAAGGCAGATAACATGTGACAGCAATACTCAACTTACACCTCAATGTTTATATCTGACATCATATATGGAGAGCAGCAGATATCTATGTTACAGGAAACTACCAAGAAAGAGCGTCTTTCCGTTTCCATTTCCTAGGGAAACTAGAAAACACATTCATTTCCGTGTAACCTATAGGCCAATAATTGGTGTGAGGAATCATCAAAATGAAAAGGAGAATAGCTATAGATCAAATGAAGTAACAAGACCTGAAAATTTTCTTCATAGATATTTTAGCAAAGATTTCCCATAGAGGTGTTTGGTGAATGAAAGATGGGGAAACTTGAGATACTATACCATAAATCCATGCTTTAAAAGTACACTACTAAGAAGTTACTAACATAAGAGTATTTATTGACAACTTCTCGAAATTTTACATTTTATATTTGTATATGACTAACCTCAATAGTGTCAGATTCAGCCCGAACATGTGCGAGTTTCAACATTTAGGAGCTAATAGCGTCTCTTGAGGCAGCAAAGTTGGCAACCATTTCACCAATTTCTCATGCCCGGAAGCGTTCTGACTAGCGAAATGTCACATAGCAGAAACTCGGGTTTAGGTGAATAAGTAGAAGGCTGAAAACACAAAAAAAAAAGAAAGAAAAAGAATTGAATTGAAACAAGGAATAAGCTTTCATGCCTCAGATTAAAGGCTGGATGCTGAATCTTTGGCCTTTGAAATGCTTCAACTGGAGAACAAAGAAAACGAGCTGCTTTAACTGTCAAGATGTGCATAAGGTCAATGTGTTCGTGGGCGGATAAGGTTTACAATACTCACCCCGTTTGAGTCACTAATCAATTAGCGTACTTGCAGCATGTTGTGTTATCATCTCAAAAATATGCATTGCGTCTTGCCGCCTTGCCATACTATTCTTTCCACAGACTTTTTACCTCTTCATAGATAGAGCGAAAAAGAACTGTAGGGATATATCTTTCACCAAAGCTGGGAAATATCACCTAAAGGATCCGAAATGTTAGAGTAAGCAGAAATGAGGCCTGAGTTGACCTAATTGGTGAAATGATATACATCATATGCCTAAAACAGTTTTCCAGTTATCATGTGTCCAATATCCCAGCCCTTGAAAATTAATTCAAATAGGTGAAGACTTCATGTTAAGTTGCTAACATTACTAAATCATAAAGCCATTTTTGCATACTTTTGATAGTGAACAACTTTTGTTGTTCATGGACGTGCTAAACTTCCTAAATCACAAGCCATTTTCACAGTTTGCAAATGTAAGGAGTAAGGAAGCAAAAATTTTCACTTACAGCAATTAACTTCCCATCATTCTCAGGCCTCTTTGCTACTCTGATTGCAGCAGCAGCCGCTGCTCCAGAAGAAATACCAACCTAGGATTAAAATGGTCTATAAGGTTTTGTAAGAATATATTTAATATCGTAAAGCTTCATAGTATGAGAATTGAGGAGTTATAAAGAAGATTACATATGACGTTTACATAGTGAAAACTATTTTAGTTAACCCTTTGCTAAACCTTTGGGTTGTAAGTGAAATTCTATGCTCCACCAGGAGTTGTGCACTCTTTTGAAAAGAATGACAGACCCATGTTCTGTGAGGAATGGCACCTCCCAGTGGATGATAGAATGCATTGGGTTCCACCTAAAAACAGGTAGTAAGAAGAAAACTAGATGAAGCTAAAGACAGGCTCTTTCACAGTGTTATCATTTTGATACTCAAAAATATTTTACAACCCTCATTATCTAAAATGTAAAATTAATATAATTTGTGTTTTAAGATGTAAAATATATATAATCTAGTTGGTAGAGTACAAAGGCCACAATTTGGGGTGACAAATTGAAAAATACCAAAAGGTAAGGTGGTTTTCACAAACATTTCGGTAAATAAATCTCATTGAACTTCTTTCAAATCCCTATAACCTTTAACCTCCAAGAAGGTATGTATCCACTAAATTTGGGACAAAATATGATGGGTGAATAAGTTATTTGGTCAATGATATATGCAAATGAACAATGTGGATGTTATTAGAGCAAGAAATTGGAGTGCATCCCTATTCTGACTTACCAGCAAACCTTCCATCAAGGCCAATCGCCTCGCCATTTCAACAGCTTCATCACTGGAGACCTATATTATTGATCAGAAAAAATAATATTTGTATACTCTCAGAAACAGAAATAAACCCTTCTCTAACGGAATAACATAAACAAACTAACAAACAAACAAGCATGAACATCCACAAAAAGCAGGATATGAATGTAAAATGAATAAACTTAATTGAATCGTGATTGAACATGAAAGATGAAGTTGGTCGAGATGACATGAATGAAGTGACACACTTGAAGTGGATAATGCCAACACTTTTTTGAAATGAAATAACAGGCTAACAGCTATAATGACCATAATGAAGGCTTGAATGGTAATAATAGTAATAAGCTGGCTAGAAGTTGATCACAATGACATTTCAATATATCTTACAACTTATGAATAATAAATCTTCAAAATGCAAGCCAAGGGGTTCTCAGTTTTGAGCCTTTTGACTTTAGGGGACCTAGATCCACAGGACTACAGGAAGCAACCTGGCAAAAAAACTATTGCATCTATGTGGACTTTTCATTTTATTCAAAGACTCCTTGATTCAGAAGAAGATGTAGATTAGTTGCATACCAACCGATAGTAGGATAGCTCAAGCCAGAAGACCGAAGGCCGGTAATAGGGGAAGCCAGTAAAGCAAGTAAAGTTATTCAAGTCAATAACAAAGGAACAGTGAGCAACAAAGTTCCAGCTAGATGTGAGGAAGCACTAAGGTGCTTCATGATAACTCAGACAGACATCACTTTCAGCAAAAGAAATACAACATTAGTCAAGTGACAAAATCTAGTATAACACAAGTCATATGCAGGAGCACTCTGCTGAAGATTGTCAGATTCAAAGGGTTTTTTTTTTTGCTTTAAAAACACAGATATTTGCACAGAGAGCATTTATTTGTAGGGGTGATCAACAAAACTAAAGGTTTTAAAGTCTAAAACAGATTATAATGTTAGGGAATGTAAATGAGGACATGATGCTTACTACCTTCAAAATTTCATCAAGCAATTCAACATCCAAAACACTTGGCACAAATCCTGAAAAAATATATAACAGATACTGCGCTCAAGACAAAACAAAATAGCAGCATATGATTCAAAAAGGTAAAAGTTTATTTACCTGGGTTTTCACCAGAGATCACACTCCTTTCAGCAGGTTCCACACCAATTACCTAAGATGTCAGCAGGAAATTACAAAGACTTAATATGACTGAAATAACTGCAATCCCAATAATAGAAATGTGGGGTTAAGGGATGTATTTCAACTCAGAACACATCAGCCTGAAGATGTTCAGATACATTCACTTCATACATTTATCATGTTTAAGTAGATGTAGGTTTGTTTTTCAGTCAATTCTATGCTCTACATAATGAATCACCCTATTAGGGAATCACTTTCCTCCATTTGTTCACTTGCTAATAATTTTAATAAAGTATTTAACTATTTATACTACCCCACTTCTTGAGTCCTGGTACAGCTTAGTATTGGTAAATGCCTACTACGGATGATCTTTAATGGAGTTATCATCGGGAATAACGTGATTTCTCTGGGTCCATCGTTATTGATGGATAAAGTCTATGATGCACTCTACTAAAGATTGCAGACTGTCTTCCATTGAAACTGATACCAAAATGTCAAGCCGTTCATGGAGCTCCTTCTCAAGAGGTTACAGTTACAAATAGAGGAATGGCTGAGAAACAGATGTTCATTCTACACAGTAAAGCCACCATCCTCGACTTAGTTTGATACTTATAATTACACAGAGAGCTGGATATATTTTTGTTATGTTTAAGGCCATTATTCACGCAGATATTGAAATGTGCATGGAAGGATTGAAGGATATGTACAAATTTGCAAAGTTGTATGATTGTTTATCAATAAAAGATTATCGATGCACTGCTAGAGATATTTTGGGTCATATCTCGATGTAGTTATACAATTATACTTCCTTTTGACCCTGACTGGCACACAAAGATTGCTCTGATTTGAATCTATAGCACAAAGATATTCAAATTGACAAAATACAAGGTTGATAACAGTACTATAAACCAAACACCACTAACAAGCTTCCCCCACAAAAACACACAAACACGCATGTAAACTCATTATGCACTTATAATAAGCCCTATGCAGAGTAATTGAAAAATAAAACCAATCAACAAAATGCAACATTGAAGTTGTACAAATTTCCAAGCGAGAAGCTACAACTTCAGTCAGAGAAGAAGGAAAAAAAAAAAAAGCTTTTGCGTACTTTCATGTTCTAATTATAATACTTGTTTTAAGCTAAAATGATTCTAGGACTAAAATTAAGTCCTTAAAATGTAAGGAATCACCCTTCTATGGACTAGTTTATGACAAAGTATATAGTTCTTTTTTAAGCGGAACATAGTTCATCTAGTGGCAAAGCAAGGAAAATTGCTGTCATGCTATTGGTCTTTGAGGCTCAAAACTCAATCAGCACCAATTTTTATCAATTTGGTGTTAGTTGTGAACTGACCCTAAATATTTATGGAAGGGAGAGAAAAAAAAAAAAAAAAACATTTATGCAAGAGAGACATGGGATTACATTTACTGGATGACAGAATCATGAGGAGGTTCTAACCTTAACGTCTTCATTCATCATTTTCAGATAACGTCCAACACCAGTAACAGTTCCACCAGTTCCAATTCCGGCAACAATTATATCAACACTACCTAGAGTATCTTCCCAAATTTCAGGACCTGTGGTTTCAAAGTGGATCTGTATACATAAGGAAAACCCATCACCCCCTAATACATATACAACATAGATTGTGAACAGAGGGAAAGAAAATTTTTACGGCTATATAAGCAGGAAAGAAGGGTGCATCTTGACCTTTGAATTAGCAAGATTATCAAACTGATGTAACATGTAGGCATTTGACGTGCTTAACACAATTTCCTCAGCCTTTTCAACAGCACCTTTCAAGCCTTCCACAGGATCAGTTAGAACAAGTTCAGCTCCAAATGCCCGTATAAGAATCTGCCTTTCTATATCCACAGATGCAGGCATAGTAATTATTACTTTATAGCCTTTGCTTGCTGCAACAAAAGCAACACCCAATCCTGTATTCCCACTTGTAGGTTCTACTAATATACTCTGCCAAATACGAAAAAGAAAAAATAGCTGAAAGAACATAACCTATGAACAATAACTTCCACGACAAATGAAACAAATGCAACAACATTTGATAAGCAATGCTTACTCTCTCTGGTGATATTGCTCCACTTTCTTCTGCATCCAATATCATACTGTACCCTATTCTGCAAAATGAAGAATAAAGATAGCATATGTGTATCCATCATTTTACTCAAGTGTCGGAATAGAAGGTGATCATTTTGAACAAATGAAGGGATTCGGAACTCAAAAGTCTAAACAAGACTGTGCTCAAAGGAAATAATTTAGATGACCTTTATAAAAAAACAAAAAATATCTACATGGTATCCCTTCTTTCTTCGAACGGATTATGTTGTTCATTAGGCGGTAAAAGGCCACCACATACTTCATCATAGCCTGGTTTATGTGTCTTTCAATGATCTCAATTCTCAAAGCAACGCAAATTCAACAAATCGTTCAAAATTTTATCCTTCTAAGTTCTAACAAAGCCCACATGAGCATTGACAGCAACCATTCATAGTGAGAAAGAAAAACAGCAGCCTATTTATGTAAAAAGGGGATTACCTATCCTTGACGCTTCGACAAGGTTCCATGGATTCAAGTTTTGCAGCAACATTTGCCACACAACCTTCAGTAACTCTGTTGAGATACACCATTGGCGTTCTACCAATCAACTACAATTCATTCCATTACAAGCAGATCAGTCAGAATCGATGAAGATTGAACTATTTTGCTATATTTTGCGCTCTAATTTCTCATTTTACTACATTTAATACACAGCATCGGCCGTAACTTGGAAACCAACCCGAATTTCAGTAAGAAAAAAAATGAAGGGAAAACAGTAAGCAGATTACCTGAGTAACGTCATCGGCAATGTTCACGGCGTCTAATTCCGGTGTGGTATCAATGTCCACGGAGGAGGAGGAGGAAGAAGTGGAGACGAAGGTGGATTTTGCCGGAGCGAAACGATTGGCACGCTTACAAAAGATATTGAATGAGGTGAAAAGGCGATTGAGACGGGGAGTAAATGCAGAGCTCCTAGAGAGGAGGGATGGAGATTGGCGAGCATAGAGGAAGAAGAGGGGAGGAGAAGGATGAGAAAGAGAGATAACCGCCATTGAAGAGGATGAGGATACGAGTGGGAGTGTTGGAGGGTTTAGCCGTTTAGGGGTTTATCTGTTCCACTGTTGAAGTCCTGCAGAATCTGCAGATTACTCAATAAACAGTGGCTAAATAGGTAAATAGTGTCATACGGGATAGCCTTTAGCCTTGCCAATCGATAACACCCTCGGGAGGGAGGATCACACAATACATTAAATCTGAGTTCATGCCAAATATTAAAGCAAGTATATGTATAACTCTAACATCTTACGATAGACAAACCCGAAGCTATCATAACACATAAATTAAGGTATATAATCAAGAGATGTATATCATCATAAACGTTAAAGAAACTTCATGCAAAGTCGGTCTCTCTGGTATCTAGAACAGTATAAATAAGAAAGAGGTGATTTACAAATTTTATCCTTTATTATTAATGGTGAGTACTGAGTAGTGGTGATCAAGCCGATTAGGGGGTAGATCGAGTCAATCGGACAAAGGATGACATGATCTATGTATGTGAAAACAAAGACAATATTTTTTATTAGTGTTTCCAGTCATAGTTCAACTTCAAAGTGTTGTTTTCGTGACCAAGAAGATATCTCGTTAATGGTCAAATAAAATTGGCACGAAAAGGACAATCACACTTTGCATTGAAATTTATGTTTTATCAAATCAATTTCAAGGTGTCTAAACTTATCACGAGGAATTCAAATCTAGACTACTAAGTCAAACACATGTGCACATAGGTCTTAAGGACTTAACAAGAAGAAGGGCGAGAAACATGATAGAGGTAGGAAGATCTTAGGTAATGTGGTATTAATCCAGGAATAGGAGAACAACACAATTGAAATTCCACTCAACGTTCCCACCTTCACCTTATTTGGGTAAGAGATTTTCTCTTTTATTTTAATTTTTTTAGGGAAAGGCATTGATGCACAATAGCCGAAACTTTGGTGAATAGCAATCCTTAGGAGTTTTCTAAGGGGTCTCACATCAAATGCACATACCGATCCCTCGTTAAGACACTTGCTCATCCGACTTTGGCAAAGTTACAAAAACTCCGATTATGTGAAAGTATCGAGTTACTCATCTTCATAGCCAATGTCCCCAAACACTCTTTTTTCAACATTTTCATCATATTTCTATTTCTTTCTTTCAAACTCCTTCATAGCATTCAACCCACACTTGTTTTCAACACACTTTCAGTCCAACAAATATCCTAATTTCCGGATGGATCAAAGAAAGGGGACCATATTTTTTCAATGTTTTGAGGGGCTAAAAGTATGAGCAAGATAAGGAACTAGAATGAAGTCGAATTGTCTTAATCGTCCCTGAGCAATGTGCAAGAACTTGTAAATGTAGTTTCGAAAATTATAACTCAATCAAGTCTAGACAAGCAAATTCACAATTTTCACACCAATTCTAGCAAAGTATTCAAATCCCACATATGTCATTAATCAAATTAAGCTCAAAATATTCATCCTACGCATATCCACACACAAAATTTCATCATAGGGATCATATCAATCTTAGAAGTACAATTTTTTATTTTTTTTTTACAACTTTTTTTTTTTATATAGATTCAATAATGTGAACATGTCACATGAAAAGAAACTAACCATCTACATGCAATGCAATGGAAATAAACATGCAAAACTAATACAAATACCCCACCTCATACTTAATGCAATGCAATGAAAATAAACTACAAAACTAATGTAAGCATGTGACATGAAAAGAAACTAATTGTTCCTCTCCGGCTTCTTTCATGTCAAAGTTGAGCCACTTGATTGTCCATTAAACTCTATGCTCCAACTTTTTCGGTAAGTGGTAAGACTTCCCACAACAAGTTTGTAAGGAGTTGTACCTATGGGGGTCTTGTAGGCCGTCTTATATGCTTATAGGGCATCATCAAGCTTCATGACCCAATATTTCCAGGACCCAAAGACCATTTTCTCGAGAATCCCTAGCCTTTATTTACCCATTCGCGATCTCCACTTGACCGCTTGCTTGAGGATGGTATGGAGTTGTAACCTTGTAGGTTACCCCATACTGGGACAATAGAGACGTAGAGGTATTAGAGGTGAAGTGCTTGCCACCATTACTCATTATGACTCGAGGTGCGCCGAATCATGGGAAGATGATCTGGTTGAAGAATCTCACTACCACCTTGGTATGATTTGTAGGGAATGTTATTGTCTTGAGCTTGATTTCAATTGCACCGGGAGAGGCTTCACTTCAATCTTGGGAGGTTTATTCGGGAGAGATCTCCAACTTTTAGGCGCATCTCATTCTCATGCAATATTGAAAGCTCAAGGACAAGTAAATGTGAATCTCGGGTCCACTTCAGTGTATCTCGGGTCGAGATTAAGAGGGTCAAAGTCAAGATTTTCCTTCTAAACAACCCAAACAAGTGGAGCTTCAAATCTCGTGTGCAACTCCTCAAATCTTGGACCGATATTGGTTCCGATATGTCTCTCGACTTGTGAAATATCGCCCAAATTTATTGAATTTAATTCAATCTCGGCTGAGATTCCTGAATCGTCTCCATCTTTTGTGAGAACTTCAAATTCAGCTCCGGGGTCGACGGGAAGGACACTTAAAGCTCGGATTTCTTTGTTGCACACTTTCTCCGGTTGAGCCTTTACAATACATATCATGATGCTCTCAAGGCCGCTCAACCTGCCCATCATTCGTTCGAATATCAACTCAACTCGATCCTTGGGAGGTTGTTGTTGTAGGAATTTGGGAGGAGATTGTTGTAGAGATTGCAATTGAGGCATTAGGGGCGTGTGAGCTTGTCTACTAGGCTTGAGGACGGAAGAGCAAAGCTCCCTCAAAGACTTAAGCTCATTATTGATAGCTTCCTCTCTTTGTCTTGCTATCCTTCTCTCATTTTTCAAGGTTTCATCTCTAAGCCTAAGTTGCTTCAATGCTTCATCAAGCTCCGCTTGAAGGTTTCTTACGGCCATCTTCTTCTTCATGGCAAGTCCGGAAAATACAAAGACAAAAGGCAAAACAAGATCAAAAGTAAAACAAGATCAAAAGCAAAAGAAAGACCTAGACTATAACCAATCAAGATGCAAATAAAACTAGACCAAGTCCTTGACAACGGTCCAAAAACTTGTTCGCTCTAAAAACGATGCGTAGTTTTGAAATTTATAATTCCTGTAATAGATACCAAAAACTACTTAGTGAACCCACAATTTATGAGTCATTTGGTAGCAAGGTAAGTACTCTAAGGTTGAACAAAGATTATGGTGAGTTTGATTTGCACTTTGAGCAAGGAATAGTATATTTATAGAATAAGAATTGAGGGCGAAGAAGCTAGAAGGGTTAAAAAATCCATATTTAGTTGGGTTTTTGGTTGGTTGTTGTTCAAGGATCATAATTTTAACTAAACAAGTAAATCAAGCAAAACACAAACAAACAAGATGATAACAATAACCGGAAAAAGGGATTTCAAGGTTTCAAGATCGTTGGCTATGGTAATGGATCCAAGCTAACTCACAAAAGGCTCGATTGCTAGAAGGTGGGATGTTTTGTCAATGAGAACTATCACTTGAGAGGTCTCAAATTCCACTAGTTCAAATCCAAACTACCTATTACCGGGTAAGTCTCAAGGTAAAAAGGACAGAAATTCAGCATAAATCAGTTTCTCTACCTAAGGAATAATCCAACCTTTACTGGACAAGTCTCGGATTTAGCCTAGATTAGTTAGAAAATCAAAACATCTCATCCAATAGAGAATTTTCCACCGCTACTACCTATGTTCATCATCATCTATATCCAAGGAAGAACATTACCGGGTAAATCTCAATTCCAACTTGGTTTGCTAGCTCTAGATAAACCTAACCTAGATTCAACTCAATAAACACTAGGATTTACACAATCGGTCAGCGCGCCTAATCTAGAGTGCAAGCTAACAATATTTATCCAAGTTATAACCAATCTTTATTCACCCTATAATCACTAAAAACTAGCCAATGATATACATAATGAAAACAACAATGAAAAGGAAGAACACATGCAGTACATGATTTTAAAAATGCAAAGAAAAACATATCAAACTTAGTTGATTAGTCTTCAAACAACAAGGAGAACAAAATCTCTCAAAACATCAACAATACTTATAATTATTGGATTTCAAAATGAAGAACAATCTAGCTCTATTGAAAGGTCTAAAAGTGTTAGGAGAAGAAAAAAAATGCAGAAGAATGCTTTAAGGGTCCAAAAGAAGACCAAAAGAAGACCCCTACAAAAGGCTTGCAACATCTCCTTTATACTCAAGGTCTAGAAAAAGGAAAGGCCGGGTCTGAAAAGCACTGAAAAGTTGTCAATCATGCAGATCTTGAGGAATCTCGTCCCATCTACTCTCAATCTTGACCAAGATACAAGCAAAATTTGGGTCGAGATTTGAGATTAGTCTATGTTTGTCTTCGGTTTTTGTAAATCTTGTCCCATCTGCCCAAAATCTCAACCCGAGATAGGCCGAGATTACTCTCGACTACAGCAAACTTGCCTGCAATTTAACTTTGAATTCTTGATCTCACTCAAGATACACTTATCCTTACCCGAGATTTCACAAAAATCACCGTTTGCTCATTTGCTCGATCCCTTGCTTCCTCACTTGTGGGATTTTCTTAGCCTTCTTATTGTGCCTTTCTTGAGCTCTTGGCACACTCCACTCCGAGGTTTGATCCTCAAATGTGTTCATTAGGTCCGAATTTTACTGTTTTACCTAAAAAACCAACCAAAGTGTGTAGACATGTATACTTGCAATGTAAACAATAACAAGTGTAGATGACACAAACTTAGGCTTATTCATGCTAAACAAAAGGGAAAATCTGCCTAAATGCATGCCTAAACTATGATAATAAATCATGTTAACATCCATTATGATGACGTAAGAAAATAAGTTGAGGAGATGCCTGAAATCTAGATGCATGATGACAAAATCTGAAACTTCATCTCAAAGTGGACTTCTCCTTACATTCACATAGTAACAATGTTGCTCTAGTGTGTGGAGTGCTTGTTTGAGTGGACCTCATCCTTCAGCATGCAACATCATAATTTTCAATCCAACATTGTATATTTGTCTTCTGGTGGTGACGTTATGGGGGCCATCTAACTGTAGTGACTTCAAAATATTCCTCAACTTGAAACCCGACCAAAGTTCACGTCTCACCTTCCGAAACTGTGTGAGCATCAATTGGTCACCATATGTATGTCTCTTTAACTGTTCGGGAAGTGTGTCATTGTGCAGTCCACATATAACATGCAAGATCCATTTATCAACTTCACTTTGCATTCCCTCAAGCTCAAATAAACACCCGTCTTTTCTCGATTTCTATGCTCGACTAGATGACGGCTTGATATCATGATCAACGTAATTCTTCTTCTAAGGGTTTGCGAAACGTTTGCATGTCAACCGAAACGTAACAAATCCCCTAACATTTCTCGATGACCTAATTGTGACGACTAACACCATATTCATAGCTCCTCCCATAAAACGAGCCCAATCAACCATTGTCTATCGATTGTAGAAAAAACCGCGAATTTCAAACATGCAAGAATTATGGTCCCTTCGTCACGCGAATAATTCGGTAGACCCTAATTGGAAAAAAAATTAGAATAAGAATTATTGGTTTGCGGTTCAATGTTCAACATACAATAAGTTAAAGTATCATTACCTCAAAATGTGGAAGAAATTGGTCTAGTTGACTAAATTTTGAACCATCGAACGAAATCAACATCCTTCATCGTCTTGTGTTGTCATTTCCAGTACCGATATATTTTTTGGAGAGTTTGTGAAAGTTGATCTACTTCTTTGGCTCTCAATATATAAAACCGAAAAGACATAACGTTTGAATCACAACGGTTATAACAACAATTATATTTCAAATTTAGTACCGTTACACCATGACTGTTTTTTAAACCATCACGGTTTCGGAACGCGTAACCTACAAATTCCAAAACCATAATGTTTTTGTCACGCATTACGAATGCGTAACCGTAATAGTTGCACATTATAAATATATGGTTGACGTTGATAAATCTATCACTTTGTGTCTAAAATCCCCATATATTTAGAGTAAAACTACCCCCATATATTTAGGGCCCGTTTGGTTAGGGGAGAAGAAACGGAAACGGAAACGGAAACGGAATGAAAAAATGAAGGAAAGGAAACGGAAAGGGTTATTTTTATTGTATGTTTGGTTATACTTAGGAGTGGATTCATTGACCTCAATGATACTTTTTTATGTTTGGTTTGAATGAATCAATGAATGGAATCATTAATCTCATTGAATAAAAATGAAATTTAATATTATGAATGAAAATTAAAGATGACACATCTACCAAAAGTACATCCACAGTTGCACTATATCACAATATTTTAACCATTGTGTACAACGAAATGTTAGTCTGAGTTCATTGACTCTTAAATTCATATACATACCATGAAATCGTGCTACATGTAACAAACACATATACAATCTCCTAAAGTATAAGACAATGTCTACACATTACATAAAAAAATGTCTATACATTATATAAAAACTGAACTTTCTTTCAAATAAGTATTACCGGAAGCAAAATCTCAGCAGGACTTACAACAGACAAAATTGATTTTAGAGGTATATATATATATTTGAAACACATATTCTATGATTTCAGAGGTATATATATATATATATATATATATATATATATATATATATATATATATATATATTTGAAACACATATTCTATACCATATTTCGATATTAAATTGAGCTTCAAATTAAGTTAGAACCCAATGGTGTAAATGCATCTCTTGCACATATGACAGTGGCATTCTCTATAAGCTTTGCTTTTAAAGAGGGTGTGTAAGCCACACATGTTAACAATGAGTTCTAATTTTATATATCAACTTTCGACCCATCTAGTGCATTAATTTCTTGATTACAAGTATAATGCTAATTGTGGTTGTAACCTTTCGTGAGCAGCAATATGTGGCAAACCAAGAGAGGTGCCATACAGAAGCGCATAAGAATTACTGGACAACAACTACAGAGCTCATATTATATGAAGTGCCAAACATCAACCTCTGGTCCGTAGTTTCTCTTTATTACCTCAGGGCCATGTAATATGGTCTCCCCATAATCTCTCTAAACATTTCCCCTGTTTGAATGCAAAACCGGAAAAAATCAACAACAATCCTAAAATAAAGATGAACTCCAACAATATGAATTTCCATCAAATCAAATCAAAATATAAACAAACTTCACTCAAAAATTGTCAAAATCATCCCATAGTGCAAATTTTAAGCTTCATAGAAAACAAATAACTTAAACAGCAGAAGCCCCATTAAACCACATTATAAAACAACAACTCCACAATCAAATTCATTTTAGTTCAGTTGAAAATTTAACCTAGATCAGACTTTCTAGCAACAAGTAAGCTGGAAACCAATACCAAATTGTTCAAAAGTTAAACAATAGAAAGAACCCAGAACAAGGATGTGTGCTCACCAGATTCAATTCCTCACTAGTGCCAATAGATCCAACTCTTCAATCACCACCACTTGTAACACGACGAATTAGAAGAACGAAATCGGAGAGTGGAGAAGAATGTTACTTTTTCTTATATCCGTCTCGGAACCAAATGACGCGAAGGGCGCATGTCTAGCGAACCACACATACAAGCACACGGAGTTCTATCCTAAAACCAATTGGCAATAGGAGGGGTTCTATCCTAAAACCAATTGGCAATAGGAGGAGTAGCTCTAGTACTTATATGTTAGGTTCACACACTATCGTATTGTCGATGTGGGACTTTCCCTACACCTCAACACTCCCCCTCAAGTGTTAACTACCTGAACTAGTTAACACTTGACACAATTTTCTTTTTCTTTCTCGGGTCGAGCATCTCATTCTCTTTTTAGCTCGCCCACAATTTCATTTTTTTTTTCTTTCGACGGGTTTCGCATCTCATTCTCTTTTAGCTAATCCCGAAGTCAGGAAACCGGACCCGGATCGGACCTGCTCTGATACCATGTTACTTTTTCTTATATCCGTCCCGGGACCAAATGACGCGGATGGCACGCGTCCGGTGAACCACACATACAAGCACACGGAGTTCCATCCTAAAACCAATTGACAATAGGAGTAGTAGCTCTAGTACTTATATGTTAGGTTCACACACTATCGTATTGTCGATGTGGGAATTTCCCTACACCTCAACAAAGAATGGGGATGTGTGCAGTTACTTTTATCAACAAATCATGTGTGATAATCCGATCTAAAGAGAACGACAGTGGAGAAGAAGGAGATGCGAAGAGCCGGAGAAGAAGGGAGCCGCAAGTCATCATATCGAGGAGAGAGAAATGAAGGTTGTTTACGCTGAAATAAGTGGGGGTAACAAATAGGTTAAACCATTACGGGCCCAAAACGAATACATTACTTTCGGGCCTTAAACCAAACATTTATTTTTTTCCCAACCGTAATCAATCCGTTTCCGTGGGCTTTTTTTTGATAAACGAGACAGGCCCATAGTATAAAACTCATTGGTAGTTCAAACTCACAAATAGAGATAATATAACTAAACAAAGATATTTACAAATTAACATCCAAAAATCTAACTAAAAACAAAAAGATCCACAATGGGGTCCTGACGTAGTGGGTGAATTTCGTGAGAGAGATATATTATCCTTGACCAACTTGTTAAATAAAAAACAAATAATTATACAAAAAAACGAATCAAATATCTCGTCTTCGATGTAAATTTCATCGGATGATATTATTAGAAGATGCTGAGATCATCACTCGAAAAAAAAAAAAGAAAAAAAAAAGAATTAGATTCCCATTTTACCCTCATTGCATGTCTCTATTCACTTTCTTATCTTCATAGGATTGATTGAGTTTACATCACTTGCTAAAGTCTCCCTTTCGATATCCTTCTTTACTGAAACCCCCCTTTTTCCAGCAAATGGGAGAGAAAATCCATGGAAGAACTACAGCGAAACATCTCGCCGGTGTTTCTTCTTATCATCTAACCGCCGCCACCGCCGCCGATCTTATCTTCAAAGATCTGTTAACCCCTTCGTCTTTTCCTCCTTCTTTTACTACAACAACTTTGATGGAGCCCTTTCTGAAGAAGAGAAGTCCAGAGGGTTCCGGCGCCGGCGGGATCTCCGGTAACCTGAGATATGAGCGTATGATGAGAAACAGACTCTCTGCTGCACGATCTCGAGCTAGACGAACGGTAGATTATACATACTTACACCCGTTTGGTTGCGACTCCGGAAACATAAACGAATCTAGTCCTACCTTATGGACTAGATTCGTTTCCATTACGTTTTCGTTTCCGTTTCGAGAGCTACAACCAAACAGACCCTCGATGTTTTGTTTGGTTTTATAGGATTTGTTACAGTCTGAGGTTGTCGTTTTGTAGGCATACACATTTCAGTTGGAAAATGAGAAGACATTTCTTAAGGAGGAGAATGCAAGGCTGAGAAAGGCACTCCAAGAACCAGAGGTGAATATATATATATATATATATATATATATATATATATATATATATATATATATATATATATATATATATATATATATATATATATATATATATATAGTCCGAGATTCTTATTTATTTAGGTACGAGGAAAACATAAAATATGAGTAGCATCTGAGACATCTGCGATCATTTTGCAGCAATTTTCTGGTGTTGCTGTTGCTGCAGCTGCAATGTCATTAGCATGTGAAGAGACAGTGGAACCCAAAAAGGGAAATCTTTGTATGAGTAGATCCTCATCAGCCCTATTTTGAGTTGTATTTGCTTAATTAATAAGAGAATCAAATCTAGATATCTACTGTGTTTTGCTAAATTTGTCGTTAATTATATATTTTAGGGCTTATTTTGTTCCTATTGAGTTAACTTATATTCTATGTTTGGTGCTTTGTGTGAGGAGATGAGGTGTATACCTACAAGCATAAACAAATCCACCAAATCGACAAGGTAGCTCGACCTCTAACATCATTGCACACACGAGTTAATTATCAATATGATCACGCACGAGTTAATTATCAATATGAATAAACCAATATCGTAACCAAAAGTTAAACTATATAGGTGATACTCGACACTATTCGTTATTCAAAATACTTGACCAACAACATAGGTAAGTTGCACGAGTTAATTATCAATATGAATAAACCAATATTGTAACCAAAAGTTAAACTATATAGGTGATACTCGACTCTATTTTTTTTTTTCAAAACACTTGACGAACAACATAGGTCAGTCTTTAAAGCTTTGACACATATGTACACTGCTCACGAGTGAATGATGCCGTGGAGCATATTTATTTACTTAAAAGGGTAACTACTAGATGTAAACCTTAAGGTAACCAGGTTCTCGAGTCAACTTAAGGTCACGTAGCATTTTCCAAAAACTAGTTGTAAACCTATATACAGAATCACCGTCTTCTAACCACCCTTTCAAGTCAACTTGAGTTTATGTAGCATTCTACAAAGCTTAACCATGGTCCCAAAACCTAGCTGTAAACCTAGAGCCACCTTATGGTAACCACACTTTCAAGTTAACCTGAGGTCATGTAGCATTCTCCAAAGATTAACCATAGAGACGGCATACAAAAATGTCTATATATGTTTGTA
This sequence comes from Fagopyrum esculentum, assembly GCA_033239045.1. Classification (NCBI taxonomy): domain Eukaryota; kingdom Viridiplantae; phylum Streptophyta; class Magnoliopsida; order Caryophyllales; family Polygonaceae; genus Fagopyrum; species Fagopyrum esculentum. The sequence goes on from BSUD01000001.1 coordinate 4,522,820, forward strand.
ACAAGTTCAAATCACGTTATAACTCACCCACATTATTCCTAATCACTCATAACCATGAGGTGACCGTTGTTGCACTACCCCATATGGTTGTCGGTACTAATCAATCTATTATAGACAAGTCGCGTTGTCACTCACCCATGTTATTCCTAATCGCTCTCGTCGTTGTGAGGTCTATATCGCTGAACAGTGCCCCATGTGGGTTGATTTGATTTTCATCCATCTCTTTGCCGGTTCTTCCCACCAAATCTGTTTTTACTTGCTCCTTCTTCACTATCCAAAGTACTCTTCAATACTTCATCATCTTTGTCTTTTTCCTGTCCGGTAATTTTCTTTTTTTAATTGTGGAAAATAGCCGAAAATGTAGGTCATGTATGATTGTGGATGGGTGAGCCCGTCTTCTTTGTTCACGTGTTGCTTACCCCAATAAATTACACATTTACATGAATTATCCTATAAAGTAAATAAGTTCTAAAACCATCAACTTTAATAGATAAAGGAAATAAATTCTAAAACCATCAACTTTAATAGCTAATCAACGTGGGATAACAAAATCCTTCAAAAAAATTTAAGGTAAAATGGATAATGCTAATAACAAAAGATTTGTTACCTTAAAAAATAGTTTAAAATTAAAAATTTTTTATCCAAAAAATAGGTTGATTGAAAAAAAAAAATACGTGCAATCTTTCAATAACATGTGTTAGTTTAGTAAAAAAAAAATTCTGAATTAAAAAATACAAATTTATTGATAAATATTATGAGATCTCAATTCGAATACTACTTTTACAGCGCGTCACATCATCTCAATACATACCTCACTTATCATGTATAATAGATATATTTTCCAAATGGGCACTTAAATAATTCATGAGTGGTTGCACTTTTTCCTCCATGGGAATGGTATTTACGGTAATTTTAAAAAGTTGTCGGACATACAAATTCAACCTTTTATTTGTTTTTATAATGATTTATGGAAAGAAAAAAAAAAAAAAAAGTTAGCGAACCAGCATTTGAAATCATAAGTATTATATTCTTTTAATTTTATAAGATATATGGACAAAGCTTGATTTAGGAGTTTATGATATCTTATTATTGAATGACATATTATAAAAATAATTATATAAAAATTTAAATGTTATTATATCAAAAAATAAATATTTTAAAATAATTTAAACGTATATCACTTACAATATGCTTGTTCTCCCAAACAACTCAAAATTTATTAAAAATAAAAAGCTTAGTTTATAAGCTACTAATTTCAGCAACCAATAAGCTTCAGTTTTATCTTTATCACTACTAAGCTCAAGGTTTTCAAAACTGATCCATAGTACAATTCGTTTATGGCTACGTAGAGCGGTGAATTGATGGTCCATGGCAGGTCACATTACATACAAAATATCTACACGATTGATATTGGATCGTTGAATATGATTGATATTGGACCGTTGCATCATTTATCGATTATCAGGAAATGTTGGAACCCTAAACCTTATTAGTGATATTATTGTTTGATTTCTTAGACTAGTGACAAAGGAAATCGCAAAATATAATATTTTTTGTATACTAAACTAATACTCTTCATCCAGGATTGAACCTACAATTTTCTATTGCACTGGATCCGGCCCTGAGAATTCAGTTCAGGTCCATATCTTGTTCGATCCTAGATCAGTTCTTTTTAAGTTAAATTGTGGGACGGCGTCATCGCTTTTGAATGAACTACTATAAAAACACGTTCTCTTTCTTGTTGTAGCATATCTGTTTTTTCCTATATTCCATATAACATATATGTTAGCTAAAAAGTCCGGACCATGCGGAACCTAAACCAGACTTGAATAACTTGTCCTAATCCGATCCGTTGGAGATTTTTTGGTCTAATCAAGGTCAATCCATCCGATCCAAATTTTTGGAGAGGAGAACATACGGCTCTACACTAAACACAACGAGACTTCTATTTTAAGCAATGCATTATCCAAAACTCTTAAGCCCTAACTTTTAACCATTTATTTATTACTACAGAAAATCATGTATCTTATATGTTTTCCATACTTCGAAGTCACACAACTAAGGTCGAAAGTTACTTTATACTTCTCTTGAATAATATGGGTCAGTAAAATAATGTCACACAAGCTTTCTCCTAAAATTAACTGGCAATAAATAGCTCGTTCACAATTTTTTCTTCTTATATATCATTCTCTTTTAGAGAATTCTCGAAGTCGGGAAACCGGATTCGGATTGGACCTACTCAGATACCATGTTAACTTTTTTTTTTTTTTTTATTTATCGGGGACCAAATGACGTGAAGGGCACACGTCCAATAAGCCCTCCACTTCATAGTAGTATCACCTAATGGTATGATATCGGCATGGTACACTTCTCTTTTTTTTTCTCCTTCTCTACATTCTACAATAGTTTTGCTTTACAATTCATAGAGATAGATAGTGCCAACATAACATAAAAGAAGAAGCTATGCCAAATGACAATCTACAAGGAATCTAAAGCTGAAGGTAGATTTGTGTCATGTTTGCGACTATACCCCACTCATGAATAGCGATACCATCCTATAGGTCTAAGCAAGACCACGATATAAAGGGAAGATAAGATTATGGCATGAGCAAATCATAGTTCGACGCGAATAAGATATGTTATGCAATTATTTTATGTGATTTTGTATAAGATCTTTGTATATCATAAAGTACACAAATAGGTCTACGTAGACACCGACTCAAAAACCAAGAGGTGACTTAACTTATGTTTTTCTTTAATTGAGTTAATTAACCTTGGACCATCTTTCGAGGTCCCTTAATTAGCTCGTATTAGGTTTGAACCTTTAAATGGGAAGATATTATTTGAGTCAATTTTTCAAGCTCGGTTTAAAATTGTTCGGTGTCTAGTCGGATATGATATTTAGTGAAAAAATACGTTTGATTAGAGTTCAACTTGTTTGTAAACGAGTTGAATATGAACATATATATTATATCTTATACATTTATTGCCCATGAAAAACTTGAGAGTTTTAAGTTTACCATGTAAGTACACGAGTTTCTTCTCCTATCACTAATTAGACTTCTGTTTTGAGCTTTAAGAGGTTGAGCCGAAAAGATAAATTTGTATTAGAGCCGAAGGTTCGATGGAGGTTGTCACCAAAAAGTTGAGGTGGACTTCACGGTGTCATCCGATGGGTTAGGGTTTGCTCATTGCTTGGTGGCCCACAATTTCGTGTGAGCACCGTGGACACGTTGCAGTTCTGGAAGTCGAGGCTTCTTTTTTTTATTAAATAAGACTTAATGTGGTTATTTTAGAATTATAATAGGTAAGTAATCAATATTTTTCATACTTATCTTATTGTAATCTCTATAAATAAGATTAAATGTATCAATGTTGTTTGTGGTTTTTCCACCAATACTTGTTGGTTTATTAAACCCTAAATTTGTCATGATATAAGAGCAAACCGATCATAAACCTCAAACACCACATTTCGCCAACTTAAAACCGAAATCGTCTAGATCTAAAATCATCGGCTTTGTCAGTGTCCAAACTCACCAGTATCATATGGATCTAAAACAACCATCTCAAAATCATCGGCCCGTTCAAACTCGGCTTAAACCAATCTCTAAACCTTCAACATCGGCTTCATCCCGATCCAAATCACTTTTGGCATTATCCAAATCCAACAACATCAACACAATCCAAATCTATTGTCGGCTTCATTCGAACCAATCTCGTCATTGTGCGAGAACAACATTTAATTAGTTCGAGAACAACACCAACTTCCTCCAAGTGCAAGATCGGCCTGACCCAGAAACAAGTTCGACTTCGTCCAAAAACTTGATCCAACATATGGTTTCATTTCAATCTTCAGCATTATCCATGCTTCGATTGCGGGTAAATGTTAAGATATAATATTATAAATTATGAGATAATAAAGTGTGATTATATTTAGGATTATAATAGATAAATTATTATCCTATGTAATCAATATTTTTCCTACTTATCTTGATATAAATAAATAGGGTTTAATACATCAATACAACTTGTGATTTTTCAACCAACATTTGTGTATTTTTTAAACCCTAAATCTGTCACTTTTCTACAAATGTAACCCACGCGAAAGATCAAGACTTTCAAATTCACCATTTACTTAATCCACCTATCGCCAATTATTTACAACGTGTGGTTTTTCAACCAACATTTGTGTATTTTTTAAACCCTAAATCTGTCACTTTTCTACAAATGTAACCCAC
>BSUD01000001.1:4527178-4564566 GCA_033239045.1 Fagopyrum esculentum
TTTTTCAACCAACATTTGTGTATTTTTTAAACCCTAAATCTGTCACTTTTCTACAAATGTAACCCACACGAAAGATCAAGACTTCCAAATTCACCATTTACTTAATCCACCTATCGCCAATTATTTCATCTCTTCGGGCTCGAATAATAATCATACCCATAAATAGAATTGAAATCAGAATGAAATAAAGAATTGAAATCGATCATTCCTGATACTGTGTTTGTATGATATTAAAATGAAGGCTTCCTAAAACATATTATTTAGTTTTATATGAATTATGGAACCATGATCATAGATTTGTCAAATATGCGTATCTTTTTTTTTTTTGGAAAATATGTGTATCTATACAATGTAAATATTAAAATATATATATATATATATATATATATATTAATTATTTTTAATCTACATTTAAGATAAAATAAAGAGCTACTAATGAGTTAAAATATAAATATGAACCAATCATCAACCTAAATAAATGTGTCTATAATTTCTTCTATAAAATATATTTTGTCTCATTGAACCGATTATATTTTTCGAGCACTTTCTCATACCATATATATGGACCAAAATATCAATGTTAAAGTTAATTATTTAATTTAAAATCAATATTAAATTTAATTATTTAAAAATATATTTCCATTTCGATTATGAATATGACTTTTTCCGTCTCCAATTTCGATTCCCGATTTCATGACAATTATACCAAACGAGCCCTTTAAAACCTAAATTTTTGAAATTTGTCTTTCTTTTGCATTTATCGAGTTTTGGGTTTTGAATCAGTCGTCGTGTTCTGGATTTTAAAACTCCCGAATTCTCGGGTAAGTTGAGCTGAAAATCAAATTGCGTGATATTCAGCCATCTTACGTACACCAATAAAAAAAAACTTGAAGAGGGTACACACTATAATAGTTGAGATTTTAACCTGTTTAGGTCCAGTAGCTATACAAGTCACTGAAGTTTTTCCATGGTGGACCGCAATTTGAGGAAAATGATAATTATACGTGTCTCCTTGGGCCAGGTAGCTGATGAAATGGTTGAAGAGTATTCAATTGGTCCAGCAGTAGAATTAGGTTTACATCTTCATCAAAGATAAGTCCTTCCCTTCCATTTCCACAGCTACTGTAACTGATAATGGCATTAGATTTGTTTCTGAACTGCATCTTTTGCATAGGTTTAATAAGCCTTATCAAAAGACTCATCAATCTCCTAGTATGGATATACTCAGGCTTGTTGAGATCTCCCAAGGATCTGAGCTCCTACGGCTCATGGGCACTGGTGACCGGCTGCACCGACGGCATCGGGAAAGCTGCGGCGATCGAGCTAGCCGAGAAGGGACTGAACTTAGTCTTGGTTGGAAGAAACGAATCGAAACTGGAAGCTGTAAAAGCTGAGATAAGAGAGATATGTGATATCAAAACGACGAGTATTGTTATTGATTTGGGGGAGACGAGTGGAGTGGAAATCGAGAGGAGGATTAAGGAAGGGATTCGAGGTTTAGATGTTGGTGTTGTCTTCAACAATGCTGGAGTTGCTTACCCTTATGCTAAGTTCTTCCATGAGCTTGACTTGAAGCTGATGGAGAGTGTGATCAGAGTCAATGTGGAGAGTGCCACGTGGGTCGCTCGAGCTGTGCTTCCTGCTATGATCACCAAAGGCAAAGGTGCTATTGTTAACGTTGGATCTGCTTCTGCTCTTTGCCTACCTTCTTATCCACTTTACACTGTCTATTCCTCTACTAAAGCGTAAGTTGCAGTCACCAAACCATATGTGTGTTCATATATATATATGAATCTGTTAAGCTACAACCATCAGATGATAAGTGTGCTCATATGATTATATGTGAATCTGTTAAGCTGCAATCATCAAATGATATGTGTTCATATATATATATATATATATATATATATATATATATATATATATATATATATATATATATATATATATATATGTGTGTATACGTATATATATGTGTGTGTGTTTGAATATGTTAAAGCTGCAATCATCAAATGATATGTGTGTTCATATATATATATGAATCTTTTAAGCTGCAATCATCAAATGATATGGGCAGGTATCTTGCTATGTTCTCGAGAAGCCTAAGTTTTGAGTATGAACAAATGTGTGTTCATATATATATGAATCAATTAAGTTGCAATCATCAAATGATATGTGTGCTCATATATATATATATATATATATATATGTGTGTGTGTGTGTGCATCTGTTAAGCTGCAATCATCAAATGATGTGTGTTCATATATATATGTATATGTATATGAATCTGTTATGGGCAGGTATCTTGCTGTGTTCTCGAGAAGCATAAGTTTTGAGTATGAACAAATGGGAGTCGACATTCAATGCCAGGTAGTTGGGCCGACATGTATATTTAGATTTTCTCTATTAGGTACGATAATGATGTTTGAATTGAATGTGTGAATGAATGAATGTCTGTAGGTACCACTTCTGGTGGCGACAAAGATGACGGCCATTAGGCAAACGTCGCTATGGATCCCATCTCCGACGAGGTACAGCAAAGCGAGCTTAAGGTGGGTAGGAAACGGGCAGCACACTTGCACGCCATACTGGCCACATTATATGCAGTGGTGTCTCATACAAGCGTTGCCTCATTCACTGCTCAACACTCTCGCCTTTCGCTACTTCGTCTCCATGAGGGCCCGCGGCCTCCGCAAGGACGCTGCTTCATCTAATCATCACAGAAACAACACCAGCTAAGAATATTGTATGAAGATGTTCAATTCTTTGTCAAAGACAACTTTGTGTTTTATCATCTCTTTATTCTGAATTTTGTTTCTTGGACATGTAGAAATCTAAATTTCATCAATGCCCTTCAAAGAGGGAAATATATATATGTATATAAACTATACAAAGCAATGCCCCCAAAATCAAACAAGCATAGCAACTAAACATAACCTGTATTCCAATGGGGAAAAAAGGGGTGGTAAACAAGTGAGTGTTCAATGCACCATTTGATTGCCCTAATCTCGTCGAGCTCATCTACCACAAAACGATCAAAATCGTTGAGAAAATCTGTCAAAACTCAATCTATAAGACTGCTCTGAAATCCTCTACCTTCACAAGTGTCAACCAAAGTTGCTAGGAACCTTAAAAGATGTAACTTCATGATCCAAAGCATTAGCCTCTCCTGCATGAGAGTATCGCCTCAAACGGTTCAGTTTCAATCTCACAGACGGTACCTTTCTCGCCAAAGCCTGCCATATCATCTGGACGGCGTCACTGTCACTTGAGGGGTAATGAAACTCGAAATGTTTCTGAACTTCTTGTAGCCTCTTCCACATACGAGTCCATTCGTCTTTTTGGATTCCACGGATGAGGTTTATGAGGTAATCCTTCTTGATAGCATCTGAGGCTCGAACGAAGATGCAGAACTCAGTGTAGTCGAGGACATCTTCAAAGGGAAGTTCGATTTCGTCGCTGATGATTACGGGGACACAGTGGCTGACAATGGCGTCAAACAGTCGGTTTGATGAGGGCGTGTCTCCTGCTATGTTGAGGCAGAATTTGGAGGAGCGCATTCCTTCCGTAGCATTTTTTATGCCGTTTTTCTTAACGCTTCCAAACGAAAAGTGCACGTCCTTCTCATCTTTTAGTAGATAGAAAAGCTCCTGCCTTATAGAACCTCCCTGAAAAGGATCACCCTCAAGTCAGAACTCAGAAGCCATAGTAAGAAAATGCAGCGAAAACATAGTTCAGATCACATTCCAAACAATTGCAGCACATTTATAAGCTGTTTTTTTTTGAAAAAAAAAACCGTTCGCCTAAACAATGAATACTAAGACAGAAATTTCAGACTGGAGTCCAGGCACAACTTTTTACAGTTGTCAAAGCATTTTAACATGGAATGAATCATGTTTCCATGTCTAGATTGAAGTAAATTTTGTGTACAGAGTTTAACTAGCACTGTAAGAAATTAAGACATGAAATGTATGCATGTTTTATGCTTACTAGCAATAACAAACAGAAGCTAACTGTTTTAAATCACTCAACCAGTTGATAAACATTTAACGAAACAAAGTGCCCTTTTGTTCATAACCTGTGTGCAGAACTTCATTCAGGAAAAATAGGGATGTGCAAGCGTAAGTCGATGAATTTATGTATCCTTAATATTATCCAATCACCTATCTCATACATACATCTCTTAATTCGGTTCAACACAAATTCATCATAAGAGACAAAAATGTTAGAATGTAAAGGCACAAATATTTCCGCACCCAATTTTGCAGCAAACAAGAACAGGCTCCCTGAAAGTAGAATGTGGACTAAATTCTTTCTATGACTGCTCTTGATAGATAATCTACTCAAATTCAAGAAATAGAAAACCATTTTAGGTAATGCAACTGGGTCCTTAAATGCAGATACCTACCGCTGCATATAGAAAAATCAAGAGGAGATTCTACATCTTCCCAACAGTAAAACAACCCTTGTAGCAAAATCTGATTGTAAAGCTCTACGGATTACACAAGCTTCATTGATCGTCTAAATGTTAAACAAGAGCAATAAACAATCATGGCAACTGACAACTCAAAGTCTCAAAAATATTGCCCCCAGAAGCCCAGATGCAAGCATATGCATTGTCGAAATCTGAGCCTTCTCCGGTAGTTTGATATACATATTAGATATCAACATAACATTTTTAAAATCCACATCATGAACAGATAATGCATTGAGAAGTTCCTACACAGTCCCAAGAGTCAAACGCCACAATGTGAGAATCTGATTGACTGATTCTACAGCAATAAGAATCACTAACAAGATAAAAATAGATAAATCCAATTTTTTTGTTAAAATGCAGTAAAAGGAAAATGATAACTTAGACCCATCACATACTACATAGGCAGATCTGCACCAAAGACAAATAAGGTACATAAAGATAGGCCGTATAAGAGAAAAAAAAAAAAAAGAAAGAAGTGAACTTACATCCTTCCTATAAATGGCCCCCTGGAAGTAGAGTAAGGTTAAACGACTGTCAAACGTCGAGGCATCATTATCATACGATTTGATCACATGTCTGTAAGGAGCAATCACATCTTTCTCTACATTTGCTATGTTTGAGGGATACCTTCCGAAGTCCGAGAGAATGTACATTGCAGGCCATAGCTCATTCCTTGCATCTGAGAGACTATTTGGATGGTGAGCCATAATAACATGGTCAATCCCACCTGATTTTTTCCATTCATCTTGAGTTGTCAAATACTTCACTAGCTTAGCCTGCAATTCCTTATCACTTTGGTTTGGCGTCTTCACTTTCGAAAACCGGTTATAGCACAAAGACGAAAAGAAGGGCACAAACACAACATCAGCTTCACTCGAGTTATGCACTCTCTTAGCCACACGAGTACCCCAATCTCCCGAAAAGTCTGAAAATAGGAGATCAAGGGTAAGCCAATACTCTATGCTATGTTGCAAATTCAACCCACCAGGGTAAGGAGGGATTTTAGTTCGAGTATCCGGCCAAACACTGGATCCCTCCTCCGGCTTCCAGTCAAGAAGTCCGAAATGAAACTCGGGTGGAAAATCATACATGAAAACTTTAAGAAGCTGTTTCTTGGTACCACAATTTGAATTTAGGGTTTTGTTTTTGTATTGGTTTAGGTTCTCAAAACCTATACTGTTGACCTTGGAGAAGATTCGGCCATTTGACAAGAAGCTTTTGGATCGAAGCACAAAGAGTGAAGACATAATGAAGACGACGAATATTAATGAGAAAAGACAAAACGTCAAATTTCGGCATACAATCCCGGAGTGGGAAGAATTCCTTTCAGCCATTGAAGCACTTCAATAGAAAAGAATTAACTGAAGGGTTTCTACAACAAAGAAGCCATTGCTAATCTAGCCACAGAAGTCAAATGCGAATCGATTAGAATCAATCATATGAATAGAGATTTCAGAGAAACCCAGATGATTGTAGGCAATGCCGCAATGAATTCAACAACCAATTGTAAATTCAAAGGGGAAAAATCATGGAACCATCAACAATGTCAAATAACCATCTCTAAACTCATAGGAAATGACGAAATAAAGAATGCCCAGTTCACAAAAAGAATTAAAAAGGGGACAGAAGAGTGATTTGTTTGATTGAACAATGTATCTATCTACCTCACTATTTCTTGTTGGGTTTTCTGATCCTCTAGGTCTTGTTGAGATGAATTGGGGGAATGTGGGGATGAGATGTTTCTGCGTTGAAGTAGACGAAGAGGGGAATCCTCAGCTTATGATTATGATTAAGGAAGCGGGCAATCTTCTTCTATGTTGTGTCATGCTGCGTTTTCTATTGTGATATTGAAATTTGGTTTAGGGTAATTATTGAATGATGAGGAGCATCCCATCGTTATGTAGAGCTCGTGGATTTGCAGTAGCCCGTGAACTGTAGCACCATTTGGTCAAATAAAAGTTGGTGAACGGTAAGTTACAATAAATTCATTTTATCCGGTTTTTTTTATTCCAAGTTTTTTTTAATATGGGAAAGCGGGTTGAAAGACCGAAAATAATCGGCAGACGGACTAACCGTTATAAAGTAGTCGAGTATTGGTGTGATCAAACTCGGTGCGTTTATAAACCAGTCAAGAGTAAAATTTAATCAAATTTTAACATGTGTTTAGATTCATTACTTTAGAAAATGAACAAGCTCGAGCGAAACTTTTTTTTTCAAGCCGAGTCAATTAGCTTGCAACTCTACAGTGTTGTTCTAGCTGATTGAGTTGATCTTTTGCATACTCAAAGTCACTCATTTATAAACGATCCGACCGAGTTTTAACTTGTTTAGGAAGTGAATGAGTTTGAGACGAACTTTTTTAAAATCGAGTCCGAGTAGCTCGTCCCATGACTCCCATATAAGAGCCTTATGCAAAGAAATTAACTCTAGTTCATAAGTAGGACTATTCTTCATATTTTAAGCCCTCTTTTGATTCAAGATTTACTTACGGGAAATGAGAATATCTAAGAGTCGTTGGGTTTATAGATGAACGTACCGTATTTATCTAGTTATTAAGGTAAGCATTTAAAGGGAATACAGGTAAATATTGTCTTATTAGGTAACGAGGGTATTTTTAGGTAATCAATATTTGTTTTCATCTTGTATTCGTGCACTGTCACCTCATGATTTATAGAGTCGTGTTAGTATTTGTAGTCGTGTTAATGTTTTAGTGGGTTACATACCATTCCATCTTCAAGGGTAAGACCAATATCATATGTGTTCTTAATGAACACAATCATACTTTTCCTCGTGTCAATATTTGACATTCTCGTGACGTTTTCAATATTTATCGTTAAGTATTCTCGTTCGTGTTCTCAAAGAACATCATGTTCATATGTAGTGTTTATTTCATAATCGTGTTCATAGAATTATATATTGTGTGCTTAACGTGTTTACTGTAACAATTGTTTGTTTATTTCATGATCAACTCATGCATGCGTATTGTTTATTTAATGAACATTGTGTTCATTTGTACATGAATCACCCGTACATGAGGTATGACTATTATAACACGAAAACTATAATATCAACTAAAACGCCCGTTGTTTCCAGATCGGGTCTAGTCTTTAAGATTTGTGATTATGATTCTTCTTAATTAGGTAACGACGGATATGTTATGTGATTTTGTAACCATAATTCAATTAAGAAAATATGATTTATGTGTAATATATTTATGAGATGTAGTATTATTAACTTCGATCTTAACCGTTGTTTTATTTTGGATGAATTGACATTTAGGGTTTTTTACATTATAGAGTTGAAATTTAGGCCCTATCAATTACAAATTGAGAAATAGGGCTCTCCTACTTTGCTAGACTAATTCATAAATAGGACAAAAAGTTGACAAAAGTGATGATGGCTGATGTGAGTGCTGACTGTGACACTTTTGATTGACATTTGGAGGGAATTTGGGGCAAAAAAAACGTAGCCCTCCGCTTACCCAAAAATCCGCTTACCCAAAAATTCGCTTACCCAAATAATGTCACAATCATACCCAAAAATAAATTTGTCAAAGTACGTAAACATACTCGAAAACAACATACCCAATAAATCAAATATCAAAATATAAGAATATCCATAAATTGGATAATATTTTATATTTATACCCAATTTAAACATCACTTAATACAAAATCCATACCCAATTTAAATTTGTCATACCCAAAATTTTCAAAACTCGATATTGTACACAAACACAATATCAAATGATATTTGGTCATCACCCAAAAATTCGCTTGACATTTTATCATTATAACACATTTTGGGTAACCATAAAACATACCCACGATATCACTTTAAATATACTTAATAATAAGAAATATACTACAAAGCCAATACACGTATAAAAACATATCCAATTTGAATTTGTCATAACCAAAATTTACACAAATCGATATTATACACAAACATCAATACCAAATGACATTTGGTTCTTGTAACACGGTTTGGATAACCATAAAACATACCCAAAAATATCACTATAAGCATACTCAACAATAAGAAACATCCCACAAAAACAATAAACATATACCCAATAATGAGAAAAGTACTACAATTCATATTTGGGTAACGAAAACAATGTCACCCAAAAATATTAAACATTCATGAACTTGAAAATTTCATCAAACTAGCTACATTAACCAAAAATAAAAGGTAAAAGATAAACATGTAAAAAATATAATTAAACTAAAAGTAAACATCTAATCATCATCATTCAATTAAAGCAATTATTGCCCCTATTTTCTAGTTTTCATGCCTACTTTTTCTTTCTTTTATGTAGAAGCCTACTTTACAAAACATAATTTTAAGAGGTCCTATTTTCCTAATTAATTCTTTTATTTTCAGCGGAGAATTGAGATAAGTTTTCATTTCTCTCCGTAGAAAATGACACTTTCGTATTATATGGACATTTGACCTTAATTCTTAGAGCGTTACGTCAACATTTTATCTTCTACTTTAGTGTATATATATATATATATATATATATATATATATATATATATATATATATATATATATATATATATATATATATATATATATATATATATATATATATATATATATATATATATATATATATATAGGGTGTGGTTCTCATGAGAACACCCCTAACGTGAGAACATGAGAACAATCATACACCGTTGGATGTGAGTATTAAGGGTTGAGATTTAGAGTAGATATCAAAAATAATAATAACTACGAATAATAATAATTAGGAATCCAACAATAACTACGAATAATCCACTCAACCAACAATAACTACGAATAATACATTAAATGATACGTCACATTCGTAACAAAACTAATAATAATTACGAATCAGTTCTCATGTTCTCACGTTAGGGGGTGTTCTCATATGATATATATATATATAAATCTTATTGTGTATCACGAGAACAATCTTAGACCGTCGGATGGTGAGTATTAAGGGTCGAGATTTAGGGTACATGTCATAATTAATAATAATTACGAATAATCCATTCAACCACAATAACTACGAATAATCCATTCAACCAACAATAACTACGAATAATACATTAAACGATACGACACCTTCGTAACAAAACTAAAATAAATTTTATAATAATATTTTAGTAATCTAAAAGAATAGTGATAAAGTTTAAATTTTATAATTATTTTGTAAAAAATAATAATTTGTGGATTCCCTTGTTAAAGCCATCCCCAAATGTTACCTGGCCCCGAGACCAAACTTACTTGCCTTCCCAAATCAATATTAAACACAAGTATTTTAAGATTTCCTTAAAGATTCAAGTACAATTGAGTCAAGACAATTTGTTAATTGGATGTAACTTTTGCATGTATTATAAAATACAGTATGTGTTGAGTAAGATCCATGTTTCACGCCCAATGATCAACATTTTAACGTGTTTGGTAGGGCAACTAGTTTATTTTCCTTCAAAAAATTCAAATACAACAAGAAATATAAAACATCATTGTTAATTTGTTATCATTGTTTTATGGGATGGGATTTTAGTAGGGGTGTAATACGAGCCGAAAGAGCCGAGCATCGGCATGCTCAAGCTCGGCTCGTTTATAAACGAGCCGAGTCCGAGCCGAGCCTAAAATTTATACAAGCTTTAAAATGTCCTCAAGCTTGGCTCGTTTAGAAAGTGAACGAGCTCGAGCCGAGCTTTTGACGAGCCGAGCCCGAGCCGAGCCCGAGTAGCTCGGTTAAAATAATGCTCATATAGTGTTATTTTAGCCGAACGAACCGAGCTTTACCCGAACGAGCCGAGCACTGACATGCTCAAGCTTGACTTGTTTATAAACGAGCCGAGCCTAAAATTTGTACGAGCTTTAAAATGTGCTCAAGCTTGGCTCGTTTAAAATATGAACGAGCTCGAGCCGAGCTTTTGACGAGCCAAGCCCGAGTAGCTTGTCTCATATTACAGCCCTAGATTTTAGCTTTTCATCCTGTTTCCATTAAGCCGACTAAACTTTGGTACCCGTCGTTTAAACTATCAGAACGGTACCTAATCTATTGAGTCCGATCAAAGATTAGTATCTAAATTATTGTTCACACGTTAAGTAAAATGTTTAACACAGTTGCAATGAGACCTACAAGACATACTTATTCAACAAGAAACAGAGGGGAAGGTTATTGGAGTAAAGTTGTCGTGTTAACTTAACGTGTAAAAAGTAATCCAGATGCTAATCTTTGGTCGGGATCAATAGCTGATGTATCGTTCTGATAGTTTAAACGACGAGTTACTAAAGTTTAGTCAGCCTAAAAGATAGGTACTAAAAGATGGGTACTGTTTGGATAATTTTAGAATAATGGGTCAAGTTAGTGGCAGTTTATACTTTCTAGTCTAATTTATAAGTGTTTTTAGTTTTATTATGATTATACTTTATCAAATTGGGCTAATTGTTTTGATATTATGTTGATAATATTATATATACAAATGAAATTATTGATTCTACTCAATGTGAGTTTGTAAATGAGTAATCCAAAAAAAAAAATCTCACGGAAAAATCCAACAATGATTTATAAATGGAAAAAGATTAATTAGGGTTCGAGATTCCTCGATGAAGACTAATAACCAACGGGAAAGTTAAAGTTTTAATATCCAAGCGAATTTAAGAATGGGTTTATAGAACATTATGCTAAACGAGCATGATTATGGTACTCCCCGAATCGAACCCACCGACACCCCTAATTATAAACATGCTTAACATGACAAAAAAAAGAACGATACACAAAAATTTTCAAATTTAACAACAAATCGCATTAAAAAAAATGCGGGGCAAAATAGGGGATCGGTGATGGTGAATTGATGTTGCGATTTGGATTCATCCTCATCTTCGTCTCCAAAAAGCTGTCAAAATTGAAAAGATTGCCGGAGGAGTTGTCTGACTTGCCTCTCCATGTTCATCACAACTACCAAAACTCAACAAGCCCTCTAAAACAATTATTCTTTTACTAGTTAACATAAATAACTTTGATAGTAAATAGGATGAATTGTTAATGTTCACCGATTTAGGACCAGACCTGGACTGAAAAGTTATTATTTGATATTTTCGACTCAAACCAAATAATTGGGTCCAACCCGATTTTCAATCACTTAGACCAATCAAATGGTCTTTATCTTAGATCGAGCCTTTGTATTACTAAGAGAGATGGGAAACCCCCAAGTTAACCAAGTGTTGTTTTTGTGGTTGTTGTTGACGACAAAAAGGTTTAAATGATCGACGATTTTCGTTTCAATCCCCACTGCCAACACCAAACAAAGATTCAGGACGATACTTATTATTGTGTTGGTGATTTCGTTTGAAGTTTGTCTTCTGATTCTTGTTTGAAATCCTAATCTTCATAGCCCCTACTATTCAAATATCACAATCTCATCCCCAAACCAGTGCAGATTTGGAGCAAAGTATGGTTGGTGTTATCGTTGTGCTGCAAATGTCTTTGCCGGAAGTCCTGCTTATGAAGTGGTGATTTCTACTTGCTAGGTCTCACATAGTTTTTTCGGTTCACACTTTTCAAATCTAAATCTATTCACCTCCTTTGGCTAACCGTTCTTTGAAACCCATGTATACTTTCCAAC
This sequence comes from Fagopyrum esculentum, assembly GCA_033239045.1. NCBI lineage: Eukaryota > Viridiplantae > Streptophyta > Magnoliopsida > Caryophyllales > Polygonaceae > Fagopyrum > Fagopyrum esculentum. Next base: position 4,539,268 of record BSUD01000001.1, read on the forward strand.
AACCAGTTCTTGAAAAATTAATGGCAGCAAACAACAAAACAAAATTCGAGACGAAGATCTAGTTACTTCCTCTGCTAAAAGCAACAAAAAAGGTCTCAAACCATCTCAATCGAATACAAAACATAAGAAACAAGAGCCTCTTCTCTTGATCCCGATGTTATCAAAAAAGGTGATGAATGTTACAAATACAATCATTTGTGAAAGCATATACAAAAATTGGTGAATAATGTTACAAAATCATGTGTTGTTTTAATCTTCATCCAACTAAAAGGGTTTATAATCAACTTTAATATTGCCTATTACATCTATATCTACATCCAAATTTATTTTTATTGCTTATTTGAAAGGAGCGTTAGCTCGGATTGAATTCCGTTGGAATGAGTTGGTTGGTGGAATTCTTCTAGAAAACAAGTTTTTCTTAATTCACTCGTAAATTTATGGCATAACCCGTCGAGCCCTCTAAATGAACTAAATTCATTCTATTTGTTTATTTTTAATTTTTAAAATTTTTTTTATCAATTTGATCATTAAAAGTGATCCTTTGGTATGATGGTTTGGGGTATGCTTCGATGTTATGAGCCTCTTATGGAAAAAAAATTGAATCTGTTCGTGAGGAGTCGTGAACAGGTGATCGAAATTTGAAAACTCAAAAGATGAATCCAAACTGGGGTTTCCACGGTGGTTATTGGAAGTTGTACTTTGCCCTACTTCTACACTCATAGTTTGTTCTTCCTCACTTTCCTTGCCTGGCACATCTCTTGGATGCTACTCCTCCAGCGGCTCATTCGAAGTTTTCTTTTTAATGTGTTTTTTCCTTTTTGCTGGTTATTATTCTCTCAGGACGAGTAGTCCGTCTGCCGAACTGTTCGACCTTTCACTCCCATTACACGATGTGTCGTCTAATGTATCATAACTTTCCTTTACCAAAAAAAAGAAAGGAAAAAAATGATAGCATCAACTCAAGCATACCTTTTGTTTGAATAAAGTAACTAAAGCTAGGCCAAATTTTCCTTTAGTTAACGGGAATTTGATCCGAAAACCAAATTAGAAGTATAGAATCCGGCATCAATCCGTAGTTTAGCTGCTGCTGCTGCTTTCATTCATGACAAAAGCACAATGTATCAGATACAAAAATAGTTGAGTAGATTCTTGTGGCACCAATCCTAGACATAATAAACTCCCTTTATTCGACCCCCCTAAACAAGGGTTGCTCGACTCCAGGGGATTAAAACTGGAACTGCATTGCAGGGGAGTAGCCGAGATCTTCGAGATGAGCTCCCATGGCCTTGTTCATTGGTGGAGGGCCACATCTCAAAATCTGCATAAATAAGCGATTTGAAAACAGATCAATAATGTATATAGCAGTATTATCGGTCCTTACTAGGGAGGACAATTTCACCCGAATTCAACGGACATCCGAGTACCCGAAGGACCAAAACGGAAAAAGATTCGATGAAACTCGTGTGGAACTTGGGTGAGTGTCAGATATAGATGAGTGTTTTATTCCCCCAACCAGCTTTGGCCATACATCCACATTTACTTTTTTTGTATGTACTAATATGTATGAAATTGGTGTAATATGATGTCATAAATACCCACAAACTCGTTGATTCACCCGTTCCCCCGACAGATTGGGGTGAATTTTTGCGGGCGATGGGCAGGTTGGGTGGGGGAATTTAGTGTAATATGGCGACATTGGCAACCAAAGTTATCCATCCCCCACCTGACCCATTATCATTCCTAGTTCATGCTTGTCAATTGCTCATGTATTATGGGTCAAGTAGATTCAAGCTACGAGTCAAACTAGCATCAATTCTCGCCCAAAGATTTCTTGGATTCGGTTATTCACTTATTTGACCTTTTAATAGGACTTACTTGAGTTATAAGAGTGCCCTATGCACTTGCAAAAGGTCATATACTTGCGTAAGTGATCTAATCATAAAAACGCAATGTGTGAAATTTTTATGAACTCAACATGATACGAAAACATACCTGAATATCATCTGCTGGTGCAGGCAAATGCTCTTTAATCATTTCCTTGCCTACGAATCCAACTCCACCTTTCCACGCTTCTGGGGGCTGGAAAGAAGTATCAAACATTTCAGTTTCCAAAAGCAGAATTTTTATTAAAAAGACTGAACAGCTTGTATATTACATTTGGATCAGCAGGAGTAGATAAAACAAAATGGCAGGAAAAGCTCTTGACAGTTGAAGTGTAAAGAAAAAGACATTGCTTGAATGTCTTATATCAGGAAACAGTAGTGGCCTATGAAAGCATTGTAAAGACACTGAGTGATAGTGAAGCCATAAGTGGTTTTGTTTGGTTTAAAGATGAAAACTTACTATAATAGAAGGAAATAAACAAATAAAAGTATGAAAGGGAAACCAACCTGGTTAAGAACGTAGTAAATGGAAAACCGGCCAGGGTATTCGGCAAGAAGCTTGTCCAACTCTTCCTGTATACAATTCAACCAAACAGTCAAACCCCGAATGACTAGAGAGTGTCGAACAGATAACATTAGCAAATCTATTCTAAAACTACTAGCACCATTGTTTTGTGAACTCAACTATTGTTTTCGGATGATAAAAGCCTGCAACAAGTTCAAATAACTCTATATACAAAAACAGTTTTTTTTCCTGTTCGATTACTTATTGGATTGGTGAACTAGAAACCTTGTTTCAGGACTGCTACAGGTAAGGAAAAAGTTGATAAGGAGACACTCAAACACAAGCTTTGAGGTCTTGTTAGACCATGGAGAGAAGCGAATAATAGGAACAACAGGTATTCAACTAGCAGATAATTGATATGTGAGATTGGATTTTCTATTGTCACATGCAGGTCACCTAAGGAATTGATAACCTATAAATAAGGGCACTAGGTCTAGTGAAACTTGACCGGAGAACATTTTATTTGTTGTTGGCAAGGAAACATTTTGCGCTCTTAGGGTTATAATGTTCCTACTGCTACCATGTCAAACACAGATTTGCTTTCAAAAACCAGATCCATAACCAAGTGCTTTTGGTTCCTAGTCAAACTGAATCCATTCACCAAATCAAATTTGTTCAATACAATACTGTCAATACTTTCAGCTTGAAATTTTTTTAAAACAAAAACAAGTTCAACACTTCAACTCACAAACACCTGAAGCACAAATACAAACCGTCCTTTTTGTTCAGAAAATGTGCCTTCCTAAAATGCAAATTTAAATTCATGAGCTGCCCCAAATTTCTTTGTCCATTGTTCAAATGCAGAAGATGGCATTGCTACTGAGTTCTGAAACAATCTTCTTGTTATATTATGGTATCATAGTATTTACATTTTTCAGTAGCTCAACCAGTATTTTTTTTGTATGATTAGATGCAACTAAAATAGCAATATTTTCCTAGGTTCCTCAGAATTTGTTGCAAGTGCATACTGTTTTACAGTCAGCAACAGAAACTTTCGAACAGTTAACCAGCCATCTTAGACTTTTATTATAATAAATCACTTCATTTACTTTGACCAACTCACTCAATGGAGAAAGAAATTCAAACATATCACGTTTAAAAACAACAGAACCAAAACAGCGAATGAATACTGTGCTAGTGAAGCTCACAGGTGTTCCGATTCATTGATGACAACAACCTGTTTAAGAATTTGGGTGGTGACTTGCAAGTATTTCATGTTCTGACACTAAAAGAGAGTAATGGAATTCAGGTATAATTGATTGATTGCCGATATGTCCTTGGCCTTACATCTTTCACTTTTGTAAGATGTAAAAAAACATTAATTAATTACAGAGATATACAGGGGCAGCAAAAACAAACAATTTACGATAACCATAGCCTTTGAGAGGTTCTATAATGCTCAAATGATTTTAAAATAGGCCTATTTAGGCGTCTTCTACTTGATAATTCTTTAGAATCAACCCTTATGCAATTTACACTCCTAGGTCTTGCTCATGTTGGAAAATTTGAATTGCATATTTCTTCAGTTCAGAGGAAGGAAGAAAAGATCGGGGAAGTCTATAGATCTTTAAAAAAAATCCAAAGAAAGCAAAGACAAAAGCATGCATATAAATAAGCATTTATAATACATTAACAGTTGCATGCACTTATGGATGTCACACAAAGACGCACAACAAAGACACGTGGATAAATATAAGCGTATTACAGGAAGAGTAACAGCAGGGGAGATACCTTCAAAAGAATGTCTTCGTATGTCACATTAGCATAAATAAGATGCACCTTTGTGCTGTCTTTTGGGTTTTCCAGAATGGCCCTAGCAACCTAAATGCAATGTCACAAAATAAGAGTAGATCAACTTCTGTTAACCCAAACAAAAACATTAGAAAGAGTTGAATGTAACTGAATAAGGGGCAAAACAAAGAAATAAAGCAATAGCAGCAAGTATTTACTTGGAACATTGGAGTAATCCCAGAACCTCCAGCAAGCATCCCGAATGCCCTAACTTGACCAGGCTGATACCTAAACCGACCCTGGAAAATAAAAGATAAACAATCAGCATTCATGCTGCTTCTCAATACATCTTAAATTAACAGAGTTTGTTGAAGATTACTATTCAAATTTTGATGATAAGAAAACTGAAAAATCAACGATGTCTGTTTACAAGAACAGTAAAAAAAACAATGGATCCATTTCAACCCAATCGCATAAGTTTAGCAACATTGCTGAAGCGACGAGAACAAATGAAAGCATATAGAAGATGGTCTACATTTCCATCCAAGTGATAATATGAGCTATTCATCCACTTCCTCCTAAGCTTTTCCACTTGAGATTCCACACAATTAAAGGGCTGGATTAGCCAATAGAAAATTATTAAAGGACCCTCAACTGCATGAAAAGTTCTGTACTTGTTCAAATTAATCATCCTTTCTCTTCTTATTCACACAATAGCAGAAAAAACTCCTTTCTTTCTCAACCTTCAATCCAAAGAAAGCTTAGCAGTCTTATTATTTTCCCATTTTCTAATGCTAGATGTTCCAAATTAAATTTTCAATTTGCATAAAATAATCACAAGCATTTATTTTCTTCGTTGATCCATTGAAAAGCTAGTTAGACATGTTTGTTGGAAATTTTCAATAATTTGTTGAATATATAATTGATTTATCGCCACATGACATACGTAAATGCCTTGAGTATTCTTTTTCAATGATCAGAAAATGGTTACGGAAAAAGGGATCAGATTAGTTCCCCTGCATCAATTGCCCGCCTAGCTCATTGGAGCTTAAAGAGGAAAGAATGGAACCACACGTTGGATTGTGATTTCAGATCTACCGTAAAGAGAATACAAGTTCAGGTGCAAGTAGACAGTCAAATTAAGCCAAGTAGATCTTCTCGTCAAACATTCTAATCTCAGAACCAGGCTACAAACCTTGGGTCCTTTTACAGCCATGTAATCACCAACACGCATCTCCCGGAAGTGATGTGACATCCTTCCTTGCGGATACATCTAGTAGAGTTGGACAAGTAACCGTACAAACACAAGTCTGATCAGCATCATAAATACAAAAACATCAATAAAATAAATTCACAGGAAACAGGATTCTCAAACAAACCTTTATTACAAGTTCAAAGTGCCCAACATCTGAATCCAAAGTAGTTGGAGTATATGGTTTAATGACCTCTTCTCCTTGGCTATCCTTCCCTCTATCAACATCGTTGCAAACTTTCAATCAGATTGATGATATTATCAGCTAAGCATGAGAATAAACCAAAACATGGTAATCAGTGAAGCAAGAGCTTTCTATGGACATCAAGAAATGTCCATATAAATAACATTTTAACGGAGCATGCAATAACCATATAGCATTCTATCTTTGAACACAAGCTAATATCTTTGCTCTGTCACGATCTCTTTTGAATCACCAAAAAGCATAACCACAAATCTACTCCATAAAAATAGCATTTAAAATGCTAAAAGCTACTAGAAGTTTACCGAGCACACCTAAAGGTCTACTTTGTCTCCTAATAAAAAGCCTATTTACCTGATTGTTCCTAGTTTTTTAGCATGAGAAAGCATAACAGCAAATCCATTCGTCCAGGCAATATCAGATTGGATTCTTGTAAGGTAAACAACAAATGAATTATAGTGGAAGTTTTAAAACAAGAACAAAAAAGAGTTGAACCTGCAACTAATGTGTTGCCCAATTGGAAGACCCAAAACAGAAGTAGGAGAAGGAAGTTCAAAAGTGAATTTGGCCACATTATGACTAAGCTGGTTGCGTTTCACCAGCTTGAACTCCTTGAAATTCTCAGGATCCAAGCAACCTGCAACCACACCCACACTTTTCAAGTCACCAACCCATATCCTCACGTAGATCCAAAATTTTCGTTGAGCGCTAAAACATCTTACAAATCAAAATCTCAATATTCAATCCCTTAATGTAACCCTCATAATCCAAATTACCCAACAAGTAAGGACTGACCTTTGCGCTTGTTTCCACCGGAGAAGAGATATGCAGCCCCAATAAGAACTGCAACGACGGCAACGCCGATGGCGACCATCTGAATATCAGGCGATTCAAGGAAATCCATTGTTAGAAATTGGGGCTTCAATGGCAGATGGCTGGGCGAAGTGAAGATTTGAGATGGGTTTAAGGCCCCTCAAGTAACTGAAGGGTAGTTTGTCTTTGTTGTTGTGGTAGGAGAACGGAAGGGGGTAGGTATGAATTTTTGCTAATTTTTCTTCAATTTCAGTGGGCAGTTTGCTGGTATTTAATAAAATGGTCAAATATAATTGGAGCTCTGAAAGTTTTGAGTAGTGTATTGAGTTGAAAGGGAATTTGGCTATGGGGAAGATCTAGGGTTTACGTTCTCACCAACCACCAGCACCCACAACCATCTCACAGTCACACGTACCAACCACACCCAATTATGGACCAAGGATTCAAGTCATCACTGCCGCCTAAACTTGAGTCCGATCAAATATTAGTATCTAGATTATTGTTCAAACGTTAAGTTAATATATTGTATATTAGGGACAAAAAATTGCCCACCTACATTATACATAAAATTTTAGTACTGCAGATTTTCAACACCAATCTATCAACATTATACATAAAATTTTAGTACTGCAGATTTTCAACACCAATCTATCAACTTGACGCGTGTGAACAGTAATTCACATATTAATCTTTAGTCGGACTCAATAGGTGAGATATCGTTCTGATAGTTTAAACGATGATAACTAAAGTTTAGTCAGCCTAAAAGATGGTATTATTTAGCCAATTTTCTCTATTTAATAAGGAAAAAATAAACAATAAAACATATATATTGATCTAACTATAGGAATCACTTGTGCTGAACAAAATCTTATCAAATATGTTATTTACTGGTTAGATTGAGTTTTTTCAATAAATATAATTACCGTTAATACATAATTAATAATATATACATTATCAACAATCCCTCTATGTATACAAAACTCATTTACATTTATCTCATTATTATAAAACTCATTCATACATTTCCATTTATTTTATTTCGTACCTTATTTCAACACGCTTAAAACGTGGTCATAGACGAACATTCGAGTTCACTACAAAAAAAAACATATTTGTATAACACATTTTATACTTGATTAATAAATTACTTCCCTTACAACCCAAAAAATAATAAACTTTATTCAACTTCTTACAAGAGTAAGAATATATCAATACTTTCTTTTATCGCACATTTCTGTGTGTGATATCTTTTACGAAAAATATATTAATAAGAAATATCAACTATACTATCGGAGATGTAATAGATAAAGCAAGAATATATTCTAAGTATTGTACAGACGGATCCAAATAATCATCTAACCAAACGGATCCAAGTGAATGGACAGCAAAATAACATAGGAGAAAATAAAGTCCATAATAATACATAATCAAAGAAGCATTGTACAGAGTAATAGAGTTGCTGCAAAGGGCTGATTCGCCACCCAGAGAAGAGATAACTTGTAGAGCAGAGGGGCCTTCTGCAATTGTGGCTAGGTTGCAGGGGTACTATTGTCAATTACCACTGCATCCAGATCAAAATTTAGGGCATGGAGAAGATCATATGATATGAGAATATGACACTATACATTTGTGACAAGTACCATGCTTGCATAACACTTGTGTCTTTTGATCTCTCGGGATAAACTAACTTATAAGTGAACAACAATTATTTCAAATTATAAGATTGCTCGGATCAACGATCTCGAACTGGAAAATCTGCAATACCTTATTGGCTCAACTATCAGCTTTCACTCGCGTCATTGTCATTAACAGGATCAGACTTGACAATGGGTAGATTCCTTTTATACTGAGAAGTCGCCAAGCGTCTCTCCAATGGAGTTTTCCTCTTGCTCACAACGAACCGGTTAACTCCTTTTCTCATTGGCATTATAGATGGGAAATCTTCATCAGGGATTTCACTCAGCTCTTTGATGTCTTTTATTTGAGCAACTCGTCTGAACCATCTCTCGGCCTTGGCCTCTTCGGACATGTCCAATGGATCTGGTTCCTTCACTGCTGATCCTTCCAAGCTACTTCCTCTCCATAACCCTGTGACTTTCTGATCATCAGCTTGTTGATTTGTTGCTTTTGAATACGTTTTCGGCTCATTGGCAGGTGTCCGATAATTTTCATTTGAAAAACCCTGGAAGTTCTGTGTTTGCTGCATGTAATCTTGTGTTTTCTGAGTAGAAATGTCTGCACTTCTTTGATTCGAGCTCATGGCACTAGTCTGTTGATTTAGCGTTGGTTCTGCCCTGCTTTGATCAGATGGACGTTGGCCGTAGGTCACGGCTGGAGATTCCTCTTTAATTGGCTGTTTAGCTTTCGAAAAATAATCGGGAGGAAAGGGGACGAAAGGAACATAATTGTTGCCTCTAGATTGTTCTATTGCCATTTGCCTCTTGTAAAGAGGAGAAGTCAAGGAACGGTCTTTCTTCTCTCTGACAACAAAACGATTCTCTCCTTTACTCATGGGCATGTTCTCAGGAAAATTCTCAAAAGATGGAGGAGAAGATTCTGGAATCTTACTTCCAATATTCGCGGTAGCATTACTGTTCCAACTATTAACACCAGAAGCATCAGTTGACCGTCCCAAAATTTTGTCGAACCTTTGGCTGACCTTGACATCAAGGCTCTCATTGTCACCTTGTTTGAGGGTGTTACTTTCAGAAAGTACCCCTTTCTTGAAGGCCGTTGTTATTGCAGTATCTACTACAGCTGAGGTATTACCTTCATTAGCCCTATTTTCCAACTGAGTTATCTTATGATACCAACTCTGCACCCTCTCTTGATTCTGAGCTGACTGTTTATTCGAGGATTCATGGTTCGAGGTGTAATTATAGCCAGATCCAGGGATAAGAGTTGACATACCAGGTTTTTGGCAATCACACCTCAAGCATAAGGAGTTCCTTCCATAGTTGAAGAAATCACATCTATAAAAAAATAGGATATAAAAAAGTGAATTTAGATAAAGAAGAGGAAAAAGCTTCCAGTGAAAGAGGTAACTGAAACAACTTCATAAGAAAACATAGAAAAATGATACTCACTGAGGACATTCCCATTCGCCACCTGTCAACTGTCTCTTTGGTCGGGCTTCGTCACACTCGAGGCAGTTCATGTTTCTAGCAAAGTTCATAAACCTACACCTGCTCACAAGAAATCACTGGATGTGTAACTAAAAGCATTACATGTACTATATTATACTTAACTGGGAAAAACATGAAATCAGCTGCGCCATTTTCTCATCACACCAGATGAATATGTCCTACCGCTTAGGATACAACCCAAGTGGGTTAAAATGAAAGATGAAGTGAGTGGGATTTACTTTTAAGGCAACACAAACTTACAGGATGGTACGCACCTTGGACATATCCAGTCACCCCTCTTCACTTCAACATGCTGTCCAAAGGACCTTGAGACTTGTGCACTTGATCCAGGGAGGGCTGATTCTGAAGCACCACTTATCTCAGCTAATTCACTGAACAGCCTTTTGACAGATTCTTCCACAATTTCCTTATTATTGAAATGGTTCGTCTCTGAAGAAACCAAAGCTGTGCTTGCATAACTTAAGAGAAACTTCATTAGATCAACTGTGGTTGGTTTCTCAGATCCAAACACCTGAAGTATGAACCGTATCCAAGTAGAAAAAGGGTAAATTTCGAATATTGTTTCAAGAGCTAAAATAAAACACTACCAAGAAATTACAGTGTACACCATATCATACTCAAAAGTAGAAAAGTAAATGAGGTTATATGCAAAAAGAGGAATCAACTCTTAGCAAAACATATAGAGTAAATGATTGCCCTCCTTTATCCACTGGGTGAGGCAAATAGTTCTGTTTAGCATTATTTAGCAGTGCAGATGTTCCTAAGAAGTTGGTAACTGATAGCATCCCGAAAATATGTTTTTAAATAAACCTAGCGTTCATATTGAGCGATAGCATGTAGCAAACAAAGAAGCAAACTCTTCGCAAGCTAGAGAACGCAATAACGGGTACCACATATTGATTTTTATACAGAGAGTGAAGGCCAAATAATCATGGAACACAAATAAAGCATTATTAATGACCAAAATTGGAGATTAAGAAACTCATTATAGAAGGTGATAAAGTAATAGAACGGATTATGCCTTATGATATTGATAATATCACTATAGACATTCAAATAGCATTGCAACATTTGTATAAAACTGAAAAGATTGATCATTTCTGTGGAAAAAGCAACCTCTTAGCAAGTGGAGATTTAAATTTGGATCAAACAATAGCGATCAAATTATGTAAAATTTTCAAATAATTACACTAAAATTGATCCAAGCTAGTCTCTTGGAACCGTAATTATGACCCACTGAAGGCCAAGAATGACTCCATTCCAATGTATGCAATAAATTGAGATACATGTAATCGAATTTAGCAGCTCTGACCATATGATAACAGAGAAATAGCAAAACAAAGGCTGTGCAAAAACTCCATTTATATCAGACTTACATCATCTGTATTTCCACTAAGAAATAACTTCATCCTTCTCATTGCATCCACAAAATCTTTGAACAGAAAGGGCGGTCCATTATCAACAATGATTTCTACATCCTTCCTTGAAAGCGACCTTTTCTCACCATAAAACCCAAATATCAACACTTTGTTGCAATTGTGAAAGCAAAAATCTGGTCAAAGTAGTTAAGAACAGATAAAGCAACAACTAACCACAAGAGACCTTCGTGCTCGCGCGCAAACGCCAAGCAAGCATTTGCAGATTTCACGAAATCGCCAGGCAGACCCGCACCGTCGTCAACGATGTTGTCCGATCCTGAAATTGTGTGAATTGGACTGGAATATCGAGAAATTTGGAAAGAATTGATGAGCTTATACCACTCTGGCCACGGAGAAGAACCACCGGCACCATTAATGGAGGAAGGAGGAGGTAAATAGTCGTTGAATTGCTCGTCTGTGGAGGTTTGAGCGTGAGCGTTGAAGTGGAATCGACGGGGAAGGTGGAAAGAAGCTCGAGGAGGCGGAGAGAGAGATGGGAAGAAGAGGCGTGGGGAAGAGAGGAAGAGAAGGGAGGGGCGAGAATGGTTGATGTGTCGGAGAGGGAAAGGTGTGGAGATGATACAGAATATACGAGCAGAGGCGCTGCTCATCGTCACTCCGGCAACGTCGGCGGCAACGGAAGTGTGTGTGAGGGAAAGGGGTTCAGTGAACCCTACTGTGTGTGTTTTGCAAAACGATCCATCTTCAACTGACTTTTATTTGTGGAAAATTACACAAAACGTCGTCTCAATTTGAGGAATTTGCGTAAAACCATCATAAATGTTTGTCATTCTAAGATTTGGGATTGGGTTGGTATATGAGCTAGCAACTATAGCCCGGTTTTTGTTCAACTCGATCTCGGTTTACGCTCGACTAAACAAGTTAATTGTGAGCATATTTTGAAGCTCGGTTCTAAAATTTAGGTCAAATAATTATAAAGGAGTTGAACATGATCAAACATATCAAATAACCATTTGTTTAAATCAAATAACAACCCTAAAGATGAGGTGAATCAATGTACATTAGGGTTGTTATATATAAGTATCTGGGCTGAAAATTTTGAATAACCCTAAGGAAATATTTACAAGACCTTTACAAGTACACAATATTATATGCAATTTGGTTGTAAAATGTTTGATACTATTGGGCTAGTAGACGATAAAATCCCGCTCCTCGTCTTACCGCGTTGGCATCAAAGCTTTTTTTTTTGAAAGGTGTCTACATCCGGGACGAGTATAAGTCGTGGTCCATTGCTTCCCAATATCAGTTTTTCCATACACTCTGACTTAACAATTCTAACACCACATCCCACTAGACCAATTGAATATTGGTGACATCAAAACTTTAATCTTTCTTGTTTGATGACAATAACAACTTAACAAGTATTGTGTAATTTGTTGGAACTAATTTAATGAAAATAGGAAATAAAACATGTTTTAACACATGTGTGCGCCGGACACTTTTCCGGGCACATTTCCGGTGGGCTCCGGCCATTATCAACACCGGAAAGTGGGAGCGTTGGCTTCGTCTCCGCGAGCTCTTGCTCGTGGTATATTCATACATTAAATTTGAGTTCCGTTTGAATGAGAAATGGATGCCCAAAGTTGGTTGCATGTTAGGCAATAACTTGGGAAAATAGTCAAAAATTGGGTGAATCCCACATCGACTATATGAAGGTAAAAGGAAGTAGGATATAAGGGGCAAATATGCACTAAGGCATGTGCTTGTGCTTGTGCTTGTGCTTGTGCTTGTGCTTGTGCTTGTGCCGTGTCCGTGTCCGAGTCCGAGTCCGAGTCCGTGTCGTGCCGTGTTGCGGGGCGGGTGGACCCAATTATAATCTGGGCTGGCCACCTATATTATTTTTGGGCCAACCCAAAAACCCAACAATGAGGAAGGCCTTGGGCCAACCCAAAAACCCAACAATGAGGAAGGCCTTGGGCTAGGCCCACTTGTGCAAACGGATCAGCGGACCGGGCTGGATATCCGAATATCCAGTCAAACGGATCAGCCAACAACCCCTACAAAAGTGGGCGGTTATGGTCTTCCGTTGACTCCTAAAATCGTGCTAGTCATGGATTGCGGGACACGTGTCAGCTTCCTATTGGCTCCGGTTTTGGGCTGGGCTTCGAGGCTCATAGCCCAATTCAGCTCCTCCAGCTCCTATAAATAGAGAGCTCTTCATTCATTCCAAAATGCACCAACAATCATTCTCTCTTCTCTCTCTTCAAGCTTGCGAGCTTTTCTGATCTCAAGAGTGCAACGCACTACTGGTTCGTAGGCTTCCGGTTCTATTACGAAGAACGGATTCGAACAGCAGTTGTATCCTGGGATTCTTAAACACCGGTAACCGTCGTAATACGGGGTGTTTTTAGAATTAAGGAAAGAGATTCCGATCTCGACTCTGCTCAACATACGCACTGCGGTGGTATGAAATTCTGAACCTTATCGTTATACTGCATACAGTTTAACTATCGTATTACAGGTTCCTACAGTCTTAATTCTAAAAACGTGTTAAGCTGTTATGCACTAACCGTTTATTAAGTGTTGCACATAAGGCGCCGGAATACTCAAACCGGGTTTTTTTCTACCGGAATTAATTTTAGAATTTGAATTTTAAATTCAGTTTTCAAAATTAATTTTAAAACAAAAAACGATTTTTGTTTTCAAACCTGAATTCGATTTAATCGAAAACAAGTCTGTTCTTGCACGGACTTATACCCGAATTTTCTAAAAATCGGTTTTTGAGTTTCGATTTCCGATCAAAAAATTGAAATACTGACCGTGGTTGTTTCCGTGTAATTGAAATGGTTCATAACACAAAAGAAACTACCGACGGTGCGAACACTTCCGATTATGGAAGTATCCTGAGGCTCCTCACTGATGCTAAAAATAGGGGTGAGCAGACAAACCATATTCAATTGGGGAGTGGTCTACCACCGGCTAAGTTGTTAAACCTAACAACCAAGACTATTCCACTTCCAAGTGGTGTACAGTCTGGTCAACAACCTGTCCCTCAGACAGTATCAATGCCTGGCTCTCCGAGCGTAGGATTGCTGCCAGACAAGTTCGATGGAACTAATTTCAAAACCTGGCAACAGAAGATGTTATTCTTCTTAAACATGCACAAACTCGACAGATATGTAACCGAGGGTAAACCTGCAAATGTGGAGGAACTCCAAGCTTCTCTGAACATCGACTATGTGTGCAAAGGATGGATTCTAAGCCGCCTGTCTGACTCGTTGTACCAAGCGTACATACAGGTTGAAACTTCTAGGGAACTCTGGGTTACCCTTGAAAAGAAGTTCGCCGTCAAGTGTCATGCCTGTGGCAAAATGGGTCATAAGTCCGACAAATGTCGGAACAAGGGCGACCCACACAAAGGCAAGGGCAAAGCTCAAGCTGAATCCCAAGTAGCTGAAGGCGATCTGACAGTGGTTGACATGGCTGCTGTGACGTCAGAAATGAACATGGTCGGGAGCAACCCGATGGAGTGGTGGTATGACACTGGTGCTACCCGCCACATCTGTTCTGACAAGGGGATGTTTTCCATATATCAGAAGAATAAGCAGGACGAGATCTTGTTTATGGGGAATTCGTCCACATCAAAGGTCGAAGGTCATGGCAAGATAGTGCTAAAAATGACGTCTGAGAAAGAGCTGACTCTCAACAATGTCATGCACGTGCCAGATATCCAAAAGAACTTAATTTCCGGATCTTTGCTGAGCAAGAACGGATTCGAAGTTGAAATAGAATCCGATCAGCTAACTCTCACTAAACGTGGGATTTATGTAAGCAAGGGGTATCAAAAGGATGAACTGTTCAGAATGTGTGTATTGACAGTCATCCCAGACATTGTAACAAATGACGTTTCAATGAATAAAACTCCAATTGCTTATGTTGTTGAGTCTTTCAACATTTGGCATGAACGATTAGGACATGTAAATTATAAGTCTATCCAAAGACTGATAAATTTAAACCTAATTCCAAAATGCAAATTAAACAAAGACAAATGTGAAGTCTGCGTACAGGCAAAACTCACAAAAACGCCATCTCCACAAGTGGAGAGAACCACAAAACCTCTAGGCTTAATTCACACTGATTTGTGTGATTTGAAGTTTATACAAACTAGAGGAGGTAAAAAGTACTTTCTCACATTTATTGACGACTGTACAAGATATTGTTATATCTACTTGCTCAGAAGCAAGGATGAGGCCTTGGAAAGATTCAAGCAATACAAGTTGGAAGTTGAAAACCAACTTAGTAAGACAATCAAAGTCGTACGAAGTGATAGAGGAGCCCGAGTGTCACGCTAGAAAGTGTACGCAATAAGCCTTAAATTTTACTTGTTATAATTATCCTAATTCTAAGCGCACCCGCAGTGTACGGGTCGTATGTAGAAAGATAAGTACTCCAAGGTCGAACACAAAGACTAAGGTGAAATCGAACTAAGTTGTGATTGAATTTAGCTAGGTCTAATCTAAGCAAGGAAAGGGGAAATCGCAATTTGTTTTGTTGGTTTTTAGATGATCAATGCGAAGATCACGACTTATGCAAACAACCAAATCAAACTCAATAGGAAAATTCAGCACAAATAAACAATTCAAACAAGATGTAATCAAGAGAGAAAGAAAACGGATTCTAGGGGTTGGAAATTCCGGTTATGGCATGATCTCAAGTTATCTATTTCTTCCTTGGATTGATGATGGTATGCTGTGGATTAAGTGCTTCTAAAATGGGACCAATTACCGGGTAAGTCTCATGATCCAACTAATCCCCACCTAAGATCTCATTACCGGTTAAGCTTCTAAGAACTTAAGGATAGGATTTTAGCTCAAACCGAATATTACCTAGAGGTCTAACCTATCCTTACCGGGTAAGTCTCGGAAAGGGAAGTTCTAGGCAACTATCCTAGCACACTTAATCCAATGGCGGCTTATTAGGCTCACCATTACCTAAGATTTCACTATTTTAAATTCTAAGGGCAAGGATTACCGGGTAAGTCTCTCCTAGCACTTAGTCTCTACACTAGGACATCCTAGGGTAGGTTAAACTCAGCAAAAACTTAGGGTTTCAACAATTTTATGAACCTAAGATGAGATCCCTTCGAATCAGGAAAATCACGGTTCGTTCTACAGAAACCACGGCCGTGGTTCTTCAAGAACTACCCGTGATTCCTAACAGTAGCTACGTCCATAAACAAAAATCATCCAAAGGTACATCTAAGTTCATCCTATCATGGATCTAGCCATAACCATCCTTTCCTAACCCTAGAATCACATCAATCTAGCCTACAACATTCATATTAGAAATCAAAGCAAACAAGCATAGATTCATGACCTCCATTGCAAGAAAATGAGAGAAAGAGATGAACAAGATGAGCTTCAAACAAATCCAATCTGAAGATGAAATGAGGACAACTTACAATCCTTCCAAAGGAAGGTTCAAGAGTTCAAAAACTTCTAGGAACAAATCCGAAAATACAAGAGCTAAGTGTGTCTTTGATAGCATGAATTATAGTCTATATTTTGGGGTTTGTTTGGACGTTTTATCTTTCATAATCTGCATGTTTGTATGTACATTGTGTGATTCTACTACCATTTCATCTACCTTTGCGAGAATCGAGGTCTACACCTAGTTTCGTTGTAATTGCAGGTAATATGGTACGTCTTGCATCAAAAAGGAGCAAAAGGAGTCATGAGTCATTTAGAGCTACATCCAGGAAGCATAGCCATGAATTAAGGATTTACTTTGGACCAGTTTTGAGAGATTCTACATTCAGTTGTGAGTCACCTCGGTTAACCAGAGATTCATCTCGACCGAGGTAATCCAGAGACGCCGACTCGACCGAGGCGAACACCTAGGACGCGGCGAGAATATTTTATTCTTGGCTGAGATCTTTTAAAATTGGAAAGTGATCTTATATTTTTGGGCTTGGCTTCTGGAAGGAAGGAGATATGCAGAATCATATATTTTACCTATATTTATGGGATAATATCTTTCTAAGATTTCTTATCTTTGGAGGGTTATTTTTCCTATAAAAAGGGTTGGATTTTCCACAAATCGAAGAGTGCTTAGAGCCCGCGAACATCCGCTATCAGCGCAGCAGCCGCATACTCCAATTTGGGAGAAAGTTGAGGAACCTTTTTGAAGGTTGAAGGAAGATTGAAGTCCATAGCTTTTATAGCTTTTATTGAAGGGTTTTGTAAGATTGTCTTCAATTCCCTCAATTGTTGTCTTGTCTTGTTGGATTATTATCCAAGGAACGCTTTTGTGTGATATTTGATTCAGTTATTGAAGTCTTTTCATTAAATTCTTCTTTGTTCAAATATTCACCTTCTTCCCTTACATTTAATACTTTCATTATGATGAGTGGCTAATTTCCTTGTGTGATTCTAGGGTGATTGGCTGAAGGTTGTGGGAAAAACAATGATAGAATAGTCTTAGATTCCAGTAGGATCCTGAAAGTTCGAGTCTTTAACCTTAACCCTAAGCATCTCGTTCAGTCGATGAACATTTCGGCCGAGGTGGAAACTGGCTGACCGAGGTGACTTATCTGATCCATAACTGAGAGTTAAGTGTTAGAGTTTGCCAAATCCTATTCTTATTACACCTTTCTGGTTCAAAGCAAGCTTAGGATGAGACTTACCCGGTAATTCCTTAGTTTGTGTACCAACGATCATAAGTGTAGGTAATAAAGGTTTATCCTTTATTGGGGTTTGAGTGTGCTTCCATCCCATCTTTGTGAGTTAGCCTGAGACTTACCCGGTAAAGGTTGATTCTATTCCCTTAGATGGTGTGTTAGTTTGAGGTTATAGTTCTTTATCTTGATTCCTTGAGACTTACCCGGTAATAGGAGTTACGGTTTAGGATTAGTGTGTAGTGAGACTTACCCGGTGATCTACTCCATTTTAGAGACACCTTCCCCACGCAAAAATCTCAGCTTTGTCCGCTTATCTATAGATCTTGAGTTGGAACCACAACTAGATGCTTTAATCCCTAGAATTGCATGTTTGCTTATTTGACATCTTATTCATCTTTGATTGTGTTAATTGCTCTTGTGGTTAGCATTGACATTAGCATACCGTGTTGACTCTGTTTCACCGAGTCCCTGTGATCGACCCCTGGAATTTTCTTGCTTTTACTACGATTGACCCGTACACTGCGGGTTTGCATCCTTGATTTAAGCTTAAGTCTAGGGTTATAAATTTAAAGCTTGCACACACCGTTTGGAGCGAACATATATAAAGCCTTTTCTTTCTTCTTTTGTAGTTAGACAAGTTTTGTAAAAGTTTTGCTGAGAGCATTTCAGAATTGAATCCAAGAGAATTCTGATAGCATGAATTATAGTCTATATTTTGGGGTTTGTTTGGACGTTTTATCTTTCATAATCTGCATGTTTGTATGTACATTATGTGATTTTACTACCATTTCATCTACCTTTGCGAGAATCGAGGTCTACACCTAGTTTCGTTGTAATTGCAGGTAATATGGTACGTCTTGCATCAAAAAGGAGCAAAAGGAGTCATGAGTCATTTGGAGCTACATCCAGGAAGCATAGCCATGAATTAAGGATTTACTTTGGACCAGTTTTGAGAGATTCTACATTCAGTTGTGAGTCACCTCGGTTAACCAGAGATTCATCTCGACCGAGGTAATCCAGAGACGCCGACTCGACCGAGGCGAACACCTAGGACGCGGCGAGAATATTTTATTTTTGGGCTTGGCTTCTGGAAGGAAGGAGATATGCAGAATCATATATTTTACCTATATTTATGGGATAATATCTTTCTAAGATTTCTTATCTTTGGAGGGTTATTTTTCCTATAAAAAGGGTTGGATTTTCCACAAATCCGATCGTGCTTAGAGCCCGCAAACATCCGCTATCAGCGCAGCAGCCGCATACTCCAATTTGGGAGAGAGTTGAAGAACCTTTTTGAAGGTTGAAGGAAGATTGAAGTCCATAGCTTTTATAGCTTTTATTGAAGGGTTTTGTAAGATTGTCTTCAATTCCCTCAATTGTTGTCTTGTCTTGTTGGATTATTATCCAAGGAACGCTTTTGTGTGATATTTGATTCAGTTATTGAAGTCTTTTCATTAAATTCTTCTTTGTTCAAATATTCACCTTCTTCCCATATATTTAATACTTTCATAATGATGATGAGTGGCTAATTTCCTTGTGTGATTCTAGGGTGATTGGCTGAAGGTTGTGGGAAAAACAATGATGGAATAATCTTAGATTCCAGTAGGATCCTGAAAGTTCGAGTCTTTAACCTTAACCCTAAGCATCTCGTTCGGTTGATGAACATCTCGGCCGGGGTGGAATTCTTCTGACCGAGGTGACTTATCCGACCTAAAACAGAAAGTTAAGTGTTAGAGTTTGTTAAATCCTATTCTTATTACACCTTTCCTGGTTCAATGCAAGCTTAGGATGAGACTTACCCGGTAATTCCTTAGTTTGTGTACCAACGATCATAAGTGTAGGTAATAAAGGTTTATCCTTTATTGGGGTTTGAGTGTGCTTCCATCCCATCTTTGTGAGTTAGCCTGAGACTTACCCGGTAAAGGTTGATTCTATTCCCTTAGATGGTGTGTTAGTTTGAGGTTATAGTTCTTTACCTTGATTCCTTGAGACTTACCCAGGAATAGGAGTTGCGGTTTAGGATTAGTGTGTAGTGAGACTTATCCGGTGATCTGATAGCATAAATTATAGTCTATATTTGGGGGTTTGTTTGGACGTTTTATCTTTCATAATCTGAATGTTTGTATGTACATTATGTGATTTTACTACCATTTCATCTACCTTTGCGAGAATCGAGGTCTACACCTAGTTTCGTTGTAATTGCAGGTAATATGGTACGTATTGCATCAAAAAGGAGCAAAAGGAGTCAAGAGTCATTTGGAGCTACATTCAGGAAACATAGCCATGGATTAAAGATTTACTTTGGACCAGTTTTGAGAGATTCTACACTCAGTTATGAATCACCTCGGTTGCCCAGAGATTCATCTCGACCGAGGCGATCCAGAGACGCCGACTCGACCGAGGCGAACACCTAGGACGCGGCGAGAATATTTTATTCTTGGCTGAGATCTTTTAAAATTGGAAAGTGATCTTATATTTTTGGGCTGAGTTTCTAGAAGGAAGGAGATATGCAGAATCATATATTTTACCTATATTTATGGGATAATATCTTCTTAAGATTTCTTATCTTTGGAGGGTTATTTTTCCTATAAAAAGGATTGGATTTTCCACAAATCCGATCATGCTTAGAGGCTGCATACATCACGATATACCACCGATCAGGGTTTACAAGCGCAGCAGCCGCATCCTACTCCAATTTGGGAGATTCGAAGAACCTTTTTGAAGGTTGAAGGAAGATTGAAGACTATAGCTTTATAGCTTTTTTGGAGGGTTTTGTAAGATTATCTTCAATTCCTTTCCTTGTTGTCTTGTCTTGTTGGATTATTATCCAAGGAACGATTTTTGTGTGTTATTTGATTCAGTTATTGAAGTGTTTTCATTAAATTCTTCTTTGTTCAAATATTCACCTTCTTCCCATATATTTAATACTTTCATTATGATGATGAGTGGCTAATTTCCTTGTGTGATTCTAGGGTGATTAGCTGAAGGTTGTGGGAAAAACAATGATAGAATAATCTTAGATTCCAGTAGGATCCTGAAAGTTCGAGTCTTTAACCTTAACCCTAAGCATCTCGTTCGGTTGATGAACATCTCGGCCGGGGTGGAATTCTTCTGACCGAGGTGACTTATTCGACCTAAAACAGAAAGTTAAGTGTTAGAGTTTGCTAAATCCTATTCTTATTTCACCTTCCTGGTTCAATGCAAGCTTAGGATGAGACTTACCCGGTAATTCCTTAGTTTGTTTACCAACGATCATAAGTGTAGGTAATAAAGGTTTATCCTTTATTGGGGTTTGAGTGTGCTTCCATCCCATCTTTGTGAGTTAGCCTGAGACTTACCCGGTAAAGGTTGATTCTATTCCCTTAGATGGTGTGTTAGTTTGAGGTTATAGTTCTTTATCTTGATTCCTTGAGACTTACCCGGTAATAGGAGTTACGGTTTAGGATTAGTGTGTAGTGAGACTTACCCGGTGATCTACTCCATTTTAGAGACACCTTCCCCACGCAAAAATCTCAGCTTTGTCCGCTTATCTATAGATCTTGAGTTGGAACCACAACTAGATGCTTTAATCCCTAGAATTGCATGTTTGCTTATTTGACATCTTATTCATCTTTGATTGTGTTAATTGCTCTTGTGGTTAGCATTGACATTAGCATACCGTGTTGACTCTGTTTCACCGAGTCCCTGTGATCGACCCCTGGAATTTTCTTGCTTTTACTACGATTGACCCGTACACTGCGGGTTTGCATCCTTGATTTAAGCTTAAGTCTAGGGTTATAAATTTAAAGCTTGCACACACCGTTTGGAGCGAACAAGTTTTTGGCGCCGTTGCCGGGGACTTGGTCTAGACCGAGCCGGTACGGTTTGCTCTTGGGGCATTTGCCCCGTTTTGTCTAACCACTCTACTTGAGTGACTTTTGCAGGTTCTTTCTTAGGTATATGCGAAGAACCCGCACTGGGAAGGAAATCATTCCTTACGATCCCGAACCAGAAAAGACATACAAGCGACGCTTGAGAGAAGCGAAGATGGCCCAACAAGACGATCGCGATCTTGCGGCCCAATTGAGAGAGACGCAGGAGCAGCTACGTCTCAGTAAAGAAGAGCTAAGGCAAGAGAAAGAAGAGAATCAGGCTAGGACTGCAGCAATCGAAGCTGAGATTGCAGCCATTCGGGACCAGATTCTACTTCGACCGAGGGAGGATCCAGTAGTCGATCCTCGACCGAGGCAGATTCCAGTACCCGACGCCCCGGCCGAGGTACATCCACTTCGGATGCCAGTCCGAGATGTTCTTCTTGCAGGAATTCCACAAACCCTAGGTCAAAGGATGGACCCTAATCAACAACTGAGGCGTCCAGGAGTGAACCTAGGAGATCCAGCAGATCATGACTACGAACTTCGACCGCAAGTTCTAGCCATGATTCGCCAATGCCAATTCGGAGGACTAGAGAAGGAGTCGCCGCATCAACATCTTCAAAACTACGAGATCTTGATGGAAACCTTGCGACCATCCAGAATTGAGAACAACAACTACAAGCTAAGACCTTTTTACTTTTCTTTAAAAGATAGAGCTCTTACTTGGTATCAATCTCTCCCTCCAGGAAAAATTAGCACATGGGAGGAGATGACTACGGAATTCTTGACCAAATTCTTTCCCCCTTCAAAGACTGCTGAAATGAGAGGGAAGATCAATGCTTTCATCATGAAAGACAAGGAGAGCTTGTCCAAATCTTGGGAGCGGTTCAAGGATATCCTTTTGGATTGCCCACATCATGGGATTCCAAAGATCGAGTTGTTGGAGATCTACTTCAAAGGGCTGGACGGAAACACCCAGTTCAACCTCCAACTTCTCTCCGCCGGTACATTCATGGACATGGCGGTTGACGAGGCTTGAGACTTCATTGAGAAGCAAGCCTTGCACATGGAGAAGTACACCCACCAAGGAACTGAAGGTGGAGTTAAAAGAGTCAACTTTCAAGAGACTCAACCCAACAACAACCAACTCACGTCCTTGAAGAACGACGTGAAGCAATTGAAGGAGCTATTGATGGCTCAAACTAAGAAGGAAGAGCAAGGACAAAGGAACAATAACAACAACAACAACGGGTACCGTAACAACAACAACGGACCCCGAAACAACAACTACAACAACAACAATAGAGGATCCAATAGCGACAACTGGAGAGCGAATAATAACCAAAACAACGGTAACAACCATTCAAACTCCAACTCCAATGATTCCTCTAACCCTTTCCTCTCTTCCCCTTCTTCTTCTTCTACTCCATTGAAGAGCCAAGGGCAAGGATCAAGTTCGTCTCAGCCGGAAAAGAAGGACGCAGTCCTGGAGGCAATCTTGATCAAGCTTAGTGCTATGGAGAATTCTATGATTTCATTTTCGAGGGCCCAAAAGTCCTTCGAACAACAACTTGCTAATAGGGCGAATGAAGCGCCAAGAGATCCAGGGAAGCTTCCAGCAAAGACGGAAACTAACCCTAAAGGCCAGTGCATGGCCATCACGACGAGGAGTGGACTCAAAACTGCAGATCCAGTACCTCGCTCGACGCAGACCACCTCGGTCCAGATCCAGTCGAAGAACACCTCGACCGAGATGCCAACAGAGGCGGCGCAACAGAAAGCAGGAGGAACGACAGAAACTTATGTTCCACCTCCTGCATATAAGCCACCACTTCCTTTCCCTCAGTCCAGAGCCAGAGCACATCTAGACAAGCACTTCGGTAAGTTTCTTGACTTGATGAATAAGCTACATATTAATATTCCTTTCCTTGATGCTATTTTAGGTATGCCCGCCTATGGGAAGTTCTTAAAAGAGATCTTATCAAGGAAGAGGAAGCTGGAGGATGTTGGTGAAGTTAGGATGACATCTAAGTCTTCGGAGCTTATCAAGATCATGAAGGAAAAGATGCCACCTAAGTTGAGAGATCCCGGCTCATTTTGCATTCCCATTCAAGTTGGGGATGTCACTTGTGAAGCCCTTTGCGATCTAGGAGCCAGCGTGAGCATCATCCCGCTGGAGCTATGCACTAAGATCGGTCTTGGAGAGCCCAAACCGGTCAAGATTCGACTTTACATGGCGGATCGCTCCATCACCCATCCCGTGGGTATTTTGGAGGACGTTCCGGTCAAGTTAGGTAACTTCTATCTACCTATAGATTTTGTCGTACTTGACATTCCCGCAGATTATCCTGTTCCTATCATTCTCGGGAGGCCATTTCTAGCAACTTCGGGTTGCAATGTGGATTGCAAGAATGCCAAGTTGAAATTCAACGTTGGTGGCGATGAGGTGGAGTTCGCACTACTTGCAGCCATGAAGGGGGAGCAACTAACTGATGATATCTTCAACATCTACGATGAAGAAGAATCAAGAGAATTGGTGAGCTCTATCCTTATTAATGATCCACTCGAAAGAGTTATAAGCTTCAGTTTAATGGAGGAAGGTATAGATGCTTCTTGTGATGCAGATATACGGAGCTTGAAGGCACTGGAAGAACATCCAGGAGCTATAACTGAGAAGCTGATCCAGGAAACGAAGATTTCCAGCCTCGGATCCAGTAGCAGTACCTCGACCGAGGCACCTTCTGGACTGAGCGAGGCGTCTGAAGAACACCTCGGTCAACGCCTTTGCGCCTCGACCGAGGTCGACAGCGAGAAGATTCAAACTGAGATTGCATTTAGTCCAGTTTCTGACACCACTCCACTGGAAAGAGGAAGCACAGATCCCTCTCAGAAAGCACCCCCAGTTGTGGAGCTTAAACAACTCCCTAGCCACTTGAGGTATATCTTTCTTGGGCCGGATTCTACTTATCCCGTTATTGCTAGTGCTTCCCTCTCCGATTCTGAATTATCTAAGCTAATGCATGTCCTGAGAAAGCATCGAAAAGCCATAGGTTACACCACGGATGATCTTATTGGCATTAAACCTTCTTTCTGCATGCATAGAATTCTAATGGAAGATAATCATAAGACTTCAAGGGAACCTCAAAGACGGTTAAATCCGATCATGAAAGAGGTTGTGAAGAAGGAAGTTCTTAAGTTGTTGGATGCAGGTATTATTTATCCTATCTCGGACAGCAAGTGGGTTAGCCCGGTGCATGTCGTTCCGAAGAAAGGAGGGATGACCGTTGTGACGAATAAGAACAACGAGTTGATCCCAACAAGGACCGTTACGGGCTGGAGAGTTTGCATCGACTATAGGAAGCTGAACACGGCGACTCGGAAGGATCATTTTCCGCTTCCTTTCATTGATCAAATGCTCGAACGGTTGGCCCAACATTCACACTTTTGTTACTTGGACGGCTATAGTGGGTTCTTCCAGATTCCTATCCATCCGGATGATCAGGAGAAGACCACTTTCACTTGTCCTTGGGGGACGTTTGCTTATCGGAGGATGCCATTCGGATTGTGCAATGCACCCGCTACCTTCCAGCGATGCATGATGGCTATCTTCTCCGAGTACATAGAGGAGATCATGGAGGTATTCATGGATGATTTTTCTGTATATGGTTCCTCTTTTGAAGATTGCCTATCTAACCTTTCTCTAGTGCTTAAAAGATGTGAAGACACTAACCTTGTTTTGAATTGGGAGAAGTGTCATTTTATGGTTAATGAAGGCATTGTGCTAGGACACCTCGT
>BSUD01000001.1:4564576-4610221 GCA_033239045.1 Fagopyrum esculentum
GGGCATGCAGGTTTCTACAGGAGATTCATCAAGGACTTCTCCAAGATTTCTAAACCTCTAACAAACCTCTTGAATAAAGATGTTGTTTTTGAGTTTTCGCAGGAGTGTCTTGATGCTTTTTACAGGATTAAGGAAGCGTTGATATCCGCTCCCATTATCCAGCCTCCTGATTGGACCTTACCCTTTGAGGTCATGTGTGACGCTAGTGATGTAGCCGTAGGAGCGGTGCTTGGACAGAAGAAAGATGGACGGACCACCGCCATTTATTATGCTAGCAAGACGCTAGATGTAGCACAACGCAACTACGCTACCACCGAGAAGGAGTTATTGGCGGTTGTATATGCTTTCGAGAAGTTTCGTTCCTATCTAGTAGGGGCGAAAGTCATTGTCTACACCGACCATGCAGCCATTCGTTACTTGTTAGCTAAGAAAGATGCAAAGCCGCGCCTTATCCGATGGATTATCTTGCTTCAAGAGTTTGACCTAGAGATCCGCGATAAGAAGGGATCCGAGAATTCAGTTGCGGATCACCTCAGCCGGCTACCGGAGTCCTCCCGCGAGACGGATAGCCCACCCATAGACGATTCATTCCCCGACGAGCACTTACACGTCTTGGAGCGTTTGATGGATCTACTTACTTCACCCCACGATGGAGGAGAAGTATGGGGTGAGGGAACCTCCTACCTCGTTTGAGACGCATCCTGGTCCAGCTAGCGACCTTAAATCAAGCGCTTCTTGGGAGGCAACCCAAGGTATTGCTCTTCTTTCCCGTTTTCTAGTCTAGTTTAGATAATTTTTGTTTTTGCTTTGCTTTGCTTTGTTTTTGGGTTTCTGGACAGACAACAGGAAGGAGCACATCTGGAAGGAGAGAAGTTCGAGATTCTGAGAAGACAGAAGCACCTCGGTCACTGTCAGAACACCTCGACCGAATTGATTCTTGAAGCAACCGAGGCGACTAGGGTTTCTGCAGAACCACCTCGGTCCAGACCACCTCGGGCCAGTCGAGACCATCTCGACCGAGGTGACAGCAGATCCAGTAACAGTATAAAAAGAAAAAAAAAAATTTTTACTTTTCACTTTCACCCACTTCGACCGCGGCGGACAGAGGCACTTCGCTCCCTCGTTTCTCACTCTTTTTCGACGATTTCTGCTTCCAAACTGCAATTAAAGGGTAGAAGGATCGATTGCAACTACGGATCTGCAGGAAGATTGAGTGTTTCGACCGAAACGAGGTGCAAAGGTTCGAAAACCCTAACTCACTCGTTTACTGCGTATTGGGCTTTGGTTGCCCTTGATTTTGTTGAGGAAATCCATAAGTACCCCTTAGGAAGCATTTGTAGTGATTTTAGGGGGAAAAGAACTGAAATTCAGAGAGTGGAATTCGAACTGCCTTCGCCTCGGTCCAGTCGTCTGCACCTCGGTCGAGGTGATTCTTGGAGTTGTCAGTTGACCGAGGTAGTCTGACAGTGTGCATTAGAGATGAGTTCTGACAGATTGCTAGCCCTTAGAGATAGATCCTCTCCTTCCCCTTCTTCTTCCTCATCCCGACCTTCTATCCCGGTGATCCATGAGAGACACCGGGTAGACTATGACCGCATTGCTAGTCGTCCAGTTATCGCTCCCAGATTTCTGGACGTTTCTGCCTTCGACTGTCTCCACGTAGATGGAGAGCTTAGGAGGATGATCACCACAGTCGGGCTGGATCAGTTTACTGAGATCCGAGCCCCAGCCTACCTCGAGCCTACCCTCGAGTTCGTCAGTTCCCCTACATACCACCACCACCGCCGGATCAGGACTACTGAGGAGTTGCAGGGTTTTATTTATTATATTTTTATGCAGTTCAGCTCTTTATCCGGTGAGTCCTCTTTCATTCAGACTTTTATTATACCCACTGGGACAGTGTGTCTCAAGTATGGGGTATTTGATGTACTTATTTGACTACGTGACCACTTGATGTATTCGACATTTATGATGTATTTTATTGACCGGATATTTTCATATTTATGCTTCATTCTGCATTTATATGTTTATCTGAGATTTCATGCATACTTACAGGTTATTTGATTGAGAAAAACGTCGAAACTGAAGAAAAAAAATTGGTTATAAAAAATATTTTCGACCTCGACCGGGACAGTTCTGGCAAAACGAGGTGTTTCACCTCGGTTGAACCAAGAACATCTCGACCGAGGTGGGTTAACTGAGAGTTTTCGAAAACGATTTTTGTGTTACTTATCTGGATATGATCTCAGTGAAGATCTTGTTTACTGACTGGCTTTAAATCCTTTATGTGTTTGAAATGTTTTATGATATGTTAAAGTTGCTAAATGCTTTGTTTGAAATTATTGGCATGTTTAATACTTTGTTTTTATCCAAATTATGTTGCATTTGAAGGTTGACACCGCAGGTTAAGTTCTCTCACATTCTTCTTGGAAAGACCAAGGCAATTCATTCTCTTCTCTCTTCTTCTTCTTGATCATGCTTAGCCCCTCATATACATTTTGCCTCCCTTTACCTATCCGGGAATTTGGAAGCAAGCAAAGTGGTGAAAGCAAATTAAAGTCGAGAAGTGGCTGGAAGTGAAAGTGTTAGAAAGCAATAATAGGTTTGGGGAAGTCATTCATGAAGATGAGTAACTCGGCACCATTCACATAGTCGGGTGTTTGTGTCTTGCCAAAGTCGGATTGAGCGATATTCCTAAC
The DNA here is from genome assembly GCA_033239045.1 of Fagopyrum esculentum. Classification (NCBI taxonomy): domain Eukaryota; kingdom Viridiplantae; phylum Streptophyta; class Magnoliopsida; order Caryophyllales; family Polygonaceae; genus Fagopyrum; species Fagopyrum esculentum. Next base: position 4,567,276 of record BSUD01000001.1, read on the forward strand.
GGGTCATGGTATGTGCATCAAGGGTTTGATGCATCTCAAGAAATTGATGATTGCTGATTTCCTAGGCTTCGGTTATTGTGCACCTCTGTCCATGCATCCCAAAAAGTAAAGTAAAAAGAAAGAAAAAGTGTGAGATAAGCAAAGCTTATTGGTGGAAGATGTTGCAAGTCAAAGTGAAAGTGAAGTTCATCCTTTTCCCGGATTCTAGCACCACATTACCTTACATACATCCCTACCCTACACGTTTCTTTACCTTTTCTTTTGGGAAGCCCTTGAGACCTTGAGATTGTTGATTGACTTAGCGGTTCAAATTGGATTATACATGATTAATTTTGATAATTATGATTTATTATGCATTCTATGATTTTATGTAAAGATGAACAACTTTCCTATATTTATAAAATGTTTTGATCATATTGAGTTTTTAAATTCCAGGAAGTACTCTCTTAGAGTGATCTATGGTAGTTGCACACCATAAAATGTTTTTGGAAGACTTTTTCATTGATTTTTTTTACTTATAATCCATTCTATCTTGTATTTTATATGCAGAACTTGCTTGGGGACAAGCAAGAGCTAAGTATGGGGTATTTTTGATAGCATGAATTATAGTCTATATTTTGGGGTTTGTTTGGACGTTTTATCTTTCATAATCTGCATGTTTGTATGTACATTGTGTGATTCTACTACCATTTCATCTACCTTTGCGAGAATCGAGGTCTACACCTAGTTTCGTTGTAATTGTAGGTAATATGGTACGTCTTGCATCAAAAAGGAGCAAAAGGAGTCATGAGTCATTTAGAGCTACATCCAGGAAGCATAGCCATGAATTAAGGATTTACTTTGGACCAGTTTTGAGAGATTCTACATTCAGTTGTGAGTCACCTCGGTTAACCAGAGATTCATCTCGACCGAGGTAATCCAGAGACGCCGACTCGACCGAGGCGAACACCTAGGACGCGGCGAGAATATTTTATTCTTGGCTGAGATCTTTTAAAATTGGAAAGTGATCTTATATTTTTGGGCTTGGCTTCTGGAAGGAAGGAGATATGCAGAATCATATATTTTACCTATATTTATGGGATAATATCTTTCTAAGATTTCTTATCTTTGGAGGGTTATTTTTCCTATAAAAAGGGTTGGATTTTCCACAAATCGAAGAGTGCTTAGAGCCCGCGAACATCCGCTATCAGCGCAGCAGCCGCATACTCCAATTTGGGAGAAAGTTGAGGAACCTTTTTGAAGGTTGAAGGAAGATTGAAGTCCATAGCTTTTATAGCTTTTATTGAAGGGTTTTGTAAGATTGTCTTCAATTCCCTCAATTGTTGTCTTGTCTTGTTGGATTATTATCCAAGGAACGCTTTTGTGTAATATTTGATTCAGTTATTGAAGTCTTTTCATTAAATTCTTCTTTGTTCAAATATTCACCTTCTTCCCTTACATTTAATACTTTCATTATGATGATGAGTGGCTAATTTCCTTGTGTGATTCTAGGGTGATTGGCTGAAGGTTGTGGGAAAAACAATGATAGAATAGTCTTAGATTCCAGTAGGATCCTGAAAGTTCGAGTCTTTAACCTTAACCCTAAGCATCTCGTTCAGTCGATGAACATTTCGGCCGAGGTGGAAACTGGCTGACCGAGGTGACTTATCTGATCCATAACTGAGAGTTAAGTGTTAGAGTTTGCCAAATCCTATTCTTATTACACCTTTCTGGTTCAAAGCAAGCTTAGGATGAGACTTACCCGGTAATTCCTTAGTTTGTGTACCAACGATCATAAGTGTAGGTAATAAAGGTTTATCCTTTATTGGGGTTTGAGTGTGCTTCCATCCCATCTTTGTGAGTTAGCCTGAGACTTACCCGGTAAAGGTTGATTCTATTCCCTTAGATGGTGTGTTAGTTTGAGGTTATAGTTCTTTATCTTGATTCCTTGAGACTTACCCGGTAATAGGAGTTACGGTTTAGGATTAGTGTGTAGTGAGACTTACCCGGTGATCTACTCCACTTTAGAAACATCTTCCCCACGCAAAAATCTCAGCTTTGTCCGCTTATCTATAGATCTTGAGTTGGAACCACAACTAGATGCTTTAATCCCTAGAATTGCATGTTTGCTTTATTTGACATCTTATTCATCTTTGATTGTGTTAATTGCTCTTGTGGTTAGCATTGACATTAGCATACCGTGTTGACTCTGTTTCACCGAGTCCCTGTGATCGACCCCTGGAATTTTCTTGCTTTTACTACGATTGACCCGTACACTGCGGGTTCGCATCCTTGTTTTAAGCTTAAGTCTAGGGTTATAAATTTAAAGCTTGCACACACCGTTTGGAGCGAACAAGTTTTTGGCGCCGTTGCCGGGGACAGTTCTGATATGTTTAAGTTGCTAAATGCTTTGTTTAAGTTGCTAAATACTTACAGGTTATTTGATTGAGAAAAACGTCGAAACTGAAGAAAAAAAATTGGTTATAAAAAATATTTTCGACCTCGACCGGGACAGTTCTGGCAAAACGAGGTGTTTCACCTCGGTTGAACCAAGAACATCTCGACCGAGGTGGGTTAACTGAGAGTTTTCGAAAACGATTTTTGTGTTACTTATCTGGATATGATCTCAGTGAAGATCTTGTTTACTGACTGGCTTTAAATCCTTTATGTGTTTGAAATGTTTTATGATATGTTAAAGTTGCTAAATGCTTTGTTTGAAATTATTGGCATGTTTAATACTTTGTTTTTATCCAAATTATGTTGCATTTGAAGGTTGACACCGCAGGTTAAGTTCTCTCACATTCTTCTTGGAAAGACCAAGGCAATTCATTCTCTTCTCTCTTCTTCTTCTTGATCATGCTTAGCCCCTCATATACATTTTGCCTCCCTTTACCTATCCGGGAATTTGGAAGCAAGCAAAGTGGTGAAAGCAAATTAAAGTCGAGAAGTGGCTGGAAGTGAAAGTGTTAGAAAGCAATAATAGGTTTGGGGAAGTCATTCATGAAGATGAGTAACTCGGCACCATTCACATAGTCGGGTGTTTGTGTCTTGCCAAAGTCGGATTGAGCGATATTCCTAACGGGTCATGGTATGTGCATCAAGGGTTTGATGCATCTCAAGAAATTGATGATTGCTGATTTCCTAGGCTTCGGTTATTGTGCACCTCTGTCCATGCATCCCAAAAAGTAAAGTAAAAAGAAAGAAAAAGTGTGAGATAAGCAAAGCTTATTGGTGGAAGATGTTGCAAGTCAAAGTGAAAGTGAAGTTCATCCTTTTCCCGGATTCTAGCACCACATTACCTTACATACATCCCTACCCTACACGTTTCTTTACCTTTTCTTTTGGGAAGCCCTTGAGACCTTGAGATTGTTGATTGACTTAGCGGTTCAAATTGGATTATACATGATTAATTTTGATAATTATGATTTATTATGCATTCTATGATTTTATGTAAAGATGAACAACTTTCCTATATTTATAAAATGTTTTGATCATATTGAGTTTTTAAATTCCAGGAAGTACTCTCTTAGAGTGATCTATGGTAGTTGCACACCATAAAATGTTTTTGGAAGACTTTTTCATTGATTTTTTTTACTTATAATCCATTCTATCTTGTATTTTATATGCAGAACTTGCTTGGGGACAAGCAAGAGCTAAGTATGGGGTATTTTTGATAGCATGAATTATAGTCTATATTTTGGGGTTTGTTTGGACGTTTTATCTTTCATAATCTGCATGTTTGTATGTACATTGTGTGATTCTACTACCATTTCATCTACCTTTGCGAGAATCGAGGTCTACACCTAGTTTCGTTGTAATTGTAGGTAATATGGTACGTCTTGCATCAAAAAGGAGCAAAAGGAGTCATGAGTCATTTAGAGCTACATCCAGGAAGCATAGCCATGAATTAAGGATTTACTTTGGACCAGTTTTGAGAGATTCTACATTCAGTTGTGAGTCACCTCGGTTAACCAGAGATTCATCTCGACCGAGGTAATCCAGAGACGCCGACTCGACCGAGGCGAACACCTAGGACGCGGCGAGAATATTTTATTCTTGGCTGAGATCTTTTAAAATTGGAAAGTGATCTTATATTTTTGGGCTTGGCTTCTGGAAGGAAGGAGATATGCAGAATCATATATTTTACCTATATTTATGGGATAATATCTTTCTAAGATTTCTTATCTTTGGAGGGTTATTTTTCCTATAAAAAGGGTTGGATTTTCCACAAATCAGGGATCCGCTATCACCCCGCATACATCCGCCTACACCGAAAAATACGCAGCAGCCGCATACTCCAATTTGGGAGAAAGTTGAGGAACCTTTTTGAAGGTTGAAGGAAGATTGAAGTCCATAGCTTTTATAGCTTTTATTGAAGGGTTTTGTAAGATTGTCTTCAATTCCCTCAATTGTTGTCTTGTCTTGTTGGATTATTATCCAAGGAACGCTTTTGTGTAATATTTGATTCAGTTATTGAAGTCTTTTCATTAAATTCTTCTTTGTTCAAATATTCACCTTCTTCCCTTACATTTAATACTTTCATTATGATGATGAGTGGCTAATTTCCTTGTGTGATTCTAGGGTGATTGGCTGAAGGTTGTGGGAAAAACAATGATAGAATAGTCTTAGATTCCAGTAGGATCCTGAAAGTTCGAGTCTTTAACCTTAACCCTAAGCATCTCGTTCAGTCGATGAACATTTCGGCCGAGGTGGAAACTGTCTGACCGAGGTGACTTATCTGATCCTTAACTGAGAGTTAAGTGTTAGAGTTTGCCAAATCCTATTCTTATTACACCTTTCTGGTTCAAAGCAAGCTTAGGATGAGACTTACCCGGTAATTCCTTAGTTTGTGTACCAACGATCATAAGTGTAGGTAATAAAGGTTTATCCTTTATTGGGGTTTGAGTGTGCTTCCATCCCATCTTTGTGAGTTAGCCTGAGACTTATCCGGTAAAGGTTGATTCTATTCCCTTAGATGGTGTGTTAGTTTGAGGTTATAGTTCTTTATCTTGATTCCTTGAGACTTACCCGGTAATAGGAGTTACGGTTTAGGATTAGTGTGTAGTGAGACTTACCCGGTGATCTACTCCATTTTAGAGACACCTTCCCCACGCAAAAATCTCAGCTTTGTCCGCTTATCTATAGATCTTGAGTTGGAACCACAACTAGATGCTTTAATCCCTAGAATTGCATGTTTGCTTATTTGACATCTTATTCATCTTTGATTGTGTTAATTGCTCTTGTGGTTAGCATTGACATTAGCATACCGTGTTGACTCTGTTTCACCGAGTCCCTGTGATCGACCCCTGGAATTTTCTTGCTTTTACTACGATTGACCCGTACACTGCGGGTTCGCATCCTTGTTTTAAGCTTAAGTCTAGGGTTATAAATTTAAAGCTTGCACACACCGTTTGGAGCGAACAGTCTTCTCCTCTCCTCTTCAATGGCAATGGCTCCTTTCTTCTTCTTCTTGCACTTTCCTTCCTAGAAAAATCCTTCTTCTTCTTGGAATATATTTTGATCAAAGCAATAGAGAATGTGTGAGCTGCTCCCCAAAAACTACCCCCAAATCCCAGCTGCTTCTAACAACATTCAAGGACCACTTTTATAACCAATTTCTTCATGAGCTGGCCATGAGAGTCGTGGCACAGCTGTCACGAGAATCTGGCAAAAACCACGGTCATTTCCACGGCCGTGATTCTCCAGGAAACCGTGATTGCTAACAGAAACTTTGTTTACGCTCAATAGGCTGTGGTTTGGTGTATGGCCTGTGTTGGCAAGGTTCCTTGAGTCATTCTTTGTGCTCTAATGAGTTGGAAACGCGTCCTCTGAATGAGCGACCTTCAAACGCCTCGTTTTAGCCCGAAATTTCCCGAAATACCTACAAAACGCACACAAGTCCGTGTAGACGTCTATCTCGACAAAATACATGTTTTGAGTGCAAAACGCATTGGACTAGTGCTAGATAATGCATGATTGAGCGAGAATTCTACCTAAATGTGCACCTAAAACTATACTATAAATCGTGTTATCAAAATACCCCATACTTAAGGTTTGCTCGTCCCCGAGCAAATTCCCAACTATAGACTACGAGATGACACGATTTATGTATGCAGAAAAATGGCAAAAATCTTTTGGTTTTGTGCTTCTACTATTGGATCACCTTCATAGTCATGATCAATGGCCATTGAGCTAGCAATTATGTATCAAACAATAAAGTCATGGAAAGACAATTGTACTTAACTCAAAAACATGCATGAGTTGGGAGGACGGAGATGTCAAGAAGATCAAGAGTCTATCCAATCTAGATTACTAAGTCTTACAAACATGCAAGTAGGTCATAAGGGCTTGTGACATAAAAGGCCAAGAAACGTTTCAATTTGGGGAGGGGAATTTTCTAGGTATGTGATGCTAATCCGGGAATGGAACTAACTTCACTCCTTGTCCTCGATCAACTTCCCCCAAGTGCATATTTTTCCCTATCTTGCTTTCTTTTCCTTTTCTTTAACTCATTTTTGAGACAATGGCATTGGTGTACAATAGCCGAAACCTTGGTGATTAGCTATCCTCGGGCTTTTTCTCTTTTTCGAGGTGCATCCACACCGGGCACACATACCAAAGCTCGTTAGGGCTATTGGCTCATTTGACTTTGGCAAGGCACCAACACCCGATTATGTGAAGTGTACCGAGTTACTTGTCATTTAAACCAACGCCCCCAAACCTATTTTGGCTACACTTTCACAATAAATTCAGCATTCTATTCATGACATTCTTTTCATTACATCTTCACCCCGCACTTGCTTTTCACACATTCAAACACAATAGCATGCTCCTATTCCCGGATGGGTTTAAAAGGAGGTCAAATTTTTATATCAATTGAGGTGCTTAAGCAATCATGATCAAGATGAGAAGTAGAGAAAGATGAAATGCCTTATTCATTCATAGATGGTATGCAAGAACTATCATGTAATTTCGATTTTCAATACTCAATCCATTCTAGGCAATCATCATGCTCTCAAGTCATTCATGGAATTCAAGAGAAGTAGTTCAAGTCCCCATATACATTTATCAATTTAACACATAAGGCCATTCATAGCCAATCACAAGACAAGTTTTCATCATTAGGATCATATCCAAGCCTAGAAGGCACAAAAATTTTTAAATTTTCTGATTTTTATGGGATTTTCGATTTAAGTATGTGCAATGCAAGAGATGTGCAAATATTAGCCTATCCTAGATGCTCTTCATGCAAAGGATCATGCAAACCCCACCTCATACTTAGAAACACATTGTCCCCAATGTGGTATACAAGTAAAGAGAGTGAAAGAAGGTTCTCACAATGTAAAATGGTTTTCTTTGGTATTTGGGAATTCTCAAGAGGGTTGATGTTGGATGATCCTTTCAACCATGGTAGGGAGCTCTAAGCATCCTTCAAGCTTTGAAACCCGCGCTAGGCACCGCTAGCCGTCCAAGTTCCGCGTCCGCTCCACCCATAATTGGTGAGGGTTTCATCATCATCAATTCCAAGAAAGGCTTCCAATGCCACTAATGTTCTAGCACACACAAAAGAGACAAAACACACAAAGCACACAAAAACAGAAAAATCTAAGCTAAAATGAAGGAAAAATGTTACCGATGGGTTGCCTCCCACCAAGCGCTTCTTTAAGGTCATTAGCTTGACCAAACTCGGGAGCGTTTATGCAAGGTGAAGCGGGGCAATCATGTCTATCGGTGCTCCCGGAATGTATTTCTTTAAGCGATGCCCATTCACTTTGAAATCTCCACAATGTTCCCCTCCTATTTCAATTGCTCCATGGGGAAAAATCCTCTTCACCACATATGGTCCGGTCCATCTTGATTTGAGTTTTCCGGGGAAGAGTCTTAGCCTTGAGTTGAAGAGAAGGACAAGATCTCCTTCACTCAACTCCTTTGGGATGATCCTCTTGTCATGCCACCTTTTGGTTCTCTCCTTGTAGATCCGGGCATTCTCATAAGCTTCCAACCGGAGTTCCTCAAGGGCATTGATATCGAGCAATCTCTTCTCTCCCGCCTCCTTGAGGTCAAAATTTAGCCACTTAATGGCCCAATAAGCTCTATGCTCCATTTCCACCGGAAGATGGCAAGACTTGCCATAGACCAACTTGTAGGGAGTGGTGCCAATAGGTGTCTTGAAGGCGGTTCTATATGCCCATAGTGCGTCATTGAGCTTCATAGCCCAATCCTTCCTTGTCCTAGACACCGTCTTCTCGAGGATGGCCTTGATTTCTCGGTTGGAGATCTCCACTTGACCACTAGTTTGGGGGTGGTAAGGTGTGGCCACTTTGTGAGTCACCCCATACTTGGCCAAAAGTGCTCCAAAGTTCCTATTTGTGAAGTGCTTCCCTCCATCACTAATGATCACCCTTGGTGTTCCAAACCTAGGGAAGATCACTCGGTTGAAGAACCGCACCACCACCTTGGCATCATTTGTAGGAGAGGCGATTGCCTCTACCCATCTTGACACATAGTCCACCGCCAATAGGATGAATAGATTTCCACATGAAGAAGGGAATGGTCCCATGAAGTCTACACCCCACACATCAAAAATCTCAACTTCTTGGATGTTGTTCAAGGGCATTTCATTCCTCCTTGAGATGTTCCCCGTTCTTTGGCAAGCATCACATGCCGCTACAAAACCTTGCACATCTCTAAACAAGTTAGGCCAATAAAAACCGGATTGCAATACCTTGGCACACGTTTTGTGTGAGCTAGCATGGCCTCCACATGGTAGGGAATGACAATGCCGGATCACACTCTCCATTTCATCTTCCGGTATGCATCTTCTAAGCACTCCATCCGGGCCTCTTTTGAATAGAAGTGGCTCACTCCAATAGTAATGCCTTACATCGTTGAAGAACTTCTTCTTTTGTGCATACGTTAGTCCGGGAGGCACCTCCTCACATACTAAGTAATTCACAATGTCGGCATACCACGGTTCATTTCCTCTAGCCACTTGGAATAAGCATTCTTCCACCAATTGCAATTGCTCATCCCGGAATGAATCATCTATCGGGATGTTGTCTTTCCCAAGCTCCAATGGTGGAAGTCTACTAAGGTGATCCGCCACCGAGTTCTCGGATCCTTTCTTATCTCTTATCTCCAAATCAAACTCTTGAAGAAGAAGGATCCACCGAATCAACCTTGGCTTGGCATCCTTCTTTGTAAGTAGATAACGGATCGCCGCATGATCCGTATAAACTATGACCTTCGCTCCAACAAGGTATGAACGGAACTTCTCAAATGCATACACTACCGCTAACAACTCCTTCTCGGTAGTAGCATAATTGAGTTGGGCTTCATCTAGCGTCTTGCTAGCATAGTAAATAGCATGAGTGCGCCCTTCTTTCCTTTGCCCCAAAACGGCCCCAACGGCCACATCACTTGCATCGCACATGATCTCGAATGGTAGACTCCAATCTGGAGGTTGCATGATAGGTGCGGAGATCAAGGCGTTCTTCAACCTACAAAATGCTTCAAGACAATCCTTGGAAAAGACAAAATCAACATCCTTCATTAGTAGGTTAGTTAGAGGCTTAGAGATTTTAGAGAAATATTGGATGAATCTCCGGTAAAAACCGGCATGCCCTAGGAAACTCCTTACCCCCTTCACCGAGGTAGGTGGTGGCAACTTCTCTATTGTTTCAATCTTAGCCCTATCAACCTCAATGCCACGGTTAGACACCAAGTGTCCTAACACAATCCCTTCACTTACCATGAAGTGGCATTTTTCCCAATTCAAGACAAGATTTGTCTCCTCACATCTTTGCAATACTAATGATAAGTTAGCCAAGCAATCATCAAAAGAAGAGCCATAAACAGAGAAATCATCCATGAACACCTCCATGATATTTTCTATGTATTCCGAAAAGATAACCATCATACACCTTTGAAAGGTGGCGGGTGCATTACACAACCCAAACGGCATTCTCCTATATGCAAATGTACCCCATGGACATGTAAAGGCTGTTTTCTCTTGATCATCGGGGTGGATAGGGATTTGGAAGAATCCACTATACCCATCTAGATAGCAAAAGTGAGAGTATTGAGCTAATCTTTCTAGCATTTGGTCAATGAAGGGGAGGGGAAAGTGATCTTTCCTAGAGGCCATGTTCAATTTCCTATAGTCTATACACATTCTTCATCCCGTGACCGTCCTAGTTGGTATTAGTTCATTGTTCTCATTAGTTACTACCGTCATTCCACCCTTCTTAGGTACTACATGAACGGGGCTAACCCACTTACTATCCGAGATAGGGTAGATAATTCCCGCATCTAGTAACTTAATGATTTCCTTTTTGACCACCTCTTTCATTATAGAATTCAATCTCCTTTGATGTTCAATAGAGGGTTTGTGGTTATCTTCCATCATTATCTTATGCATGCACAAAGATGGCTTAATGCCAACCAAATCATCAATAGTATAACCAATGGCTTTCCTATGCAATCTTAGTTTATGCAGCAATTTAGCAAGTTCATCATCACTCAAGCATGCATTAACAATCACCGGATATGTAGAATTATCACCAAGAAATGCATACTTTAAATGAGAGGGGAGGGGTTTGAGTTCAAGTGAGGGAGGACCTTTTTCGGTTGAAGACGATCCAAATAAGATCGGATGAGATGAATCCAAAGCAAATGAAGACTCCCCTTGGCTCCTAGAAGCTTGATCGTCATTAAGAGCTGATTCAGGGGAAACCACGGTTGGAATCACGGGTTGCTCAACTTCCACGACCGTGGTTCCTTCCAGGCTTGCTTCTCGGAGTTGTCCAGAGAGTTTGACGGCCGTGGTTCCTGAATCTCGACCGTGGAACTTACAGCTGTTCACAATTTCTTCATGGCTCTCAAATCCAATTTTTGGCTCCTCTTCCAATGCCTCCAAGGCTTTGATTTCTTCATTGCAATTCTCCTCAATGTCTTCCTCCATCATACTCAAGGTAAGAACTTTTTCCAAGGGATCCTTGATCAAAATCGAGCTCATCATTTCTCTAGATTCCTCTTGTTCGACTATGTTGAAGATATCCTCATCAAGGGTTGGCCCTTTCATCATTGTGGACAGCTTGAACTTGATGTTCTCCTCCCCAATGTTGAAGGAGAGAGTCCCGTTCTTGCAATCCACTAAACATCCGGATGTGGCTAGGAAAGGTCTCCCTAGGATGATGGGAACCGGGTAATCCGCCGGAATGTCCAACACTACAAAGTCGATAGGCACATAGAATCCTCCCAATTGCACCGGGATGTCCTCAAGAATCCCAACCGGGTGGGTGATGGATCGGTCCGCCATATAGAGGGTCATCTTGACCGGTTTTGGCTCTCCTAGTCCGACCTTGTTACTAAGTGCAAGCGGTATGATGCTTACACTCGCCCCAAGATCACAAAGGGCTTCGTACTTCACATCTCCTACTCCAATTGGGACGCAAAAAGAGCCCGGATCTCTTAGCTTGGGAGGCATTGCTTCCTTCATTGTTTGGATTAACTCCGAGGATCTCTTGGTCATCCTAATCTCCCCATACTCCTCCAACTTCCTTTTGTTGGAGAGTATTTCCTTCAAGAACTTCCCGTATGCCGGCATTCCTAAGATGGCATCCATGAACGGAATGTTAATATGTAACTTGGACATTAGTTCAAGGAACTTACCAAAGTGATTGTCCAAACGAGCTCTTGCTCTTGATTGTGGGAATGGTAGTGGCGGCTTGTATGGAGGCGGTGCTACATAAGTTGGCTCTACATCCTTGCTTTTGCCTCCTTCATCTTGCTTTCCTTCCTCTTCTACCACTACTTGCCTTCCCTTAGCTTGGTCCTTGGGCAAAGGATCCTTCATACTCAACCCACTCCTTGTTGTGATAGCCAAAACTTGACCTCTTGGGTTGTCTTCGGTTCTTCCGGGAAGCTTCCCCGGATCTCTATGTGCCTCACCCGCCTTTTGAAATACTTGTGCTTCCAAGACCTTTTGAGCCTTAGAAATTGAAGTGACGGTGCTCTCAAGTCCACTCAATCTTCCGAGCAATTGTTCAAACATGACTTCGGTTCTATCTTTTGAAGGTTGAGAAAAACCGGGTGGAGGTTCTTGTGAAGCTCTTTGTGGTGGAGTTGTGCTTGTGGAAGCGGGAGGGTTTAAGGCTCCATCCGGATTTGAGTAAGAAAAACCGGGATGGTTATGGTTTGGCCGGTAATTGTTGAATTGCCGGTTGTTGTTGAAGTTCCTTGGGCCTTGGTAATTGTTGAAGTTGCCTCTTCCCATGTAATTGACATCCACCTCCTTGGAAGACAAGTTTGCTTGTGGAGGTGCTTGAGGAGTTGTTTGGCTCTTCAAGGTTGTAGTGCATAACTCTCTCAAGGATTTCAACTCGTTGTTGATGGCGTCAAGCTTGAAATTGCTCATGGTGACTTCACTCACCTCATATGCTCCCGCCTTTCTCCCTTCACTCTTCCTATGCGAGTACTTCTCAATCACTAGAGCTTGCTTCTCCACAAACTCCCAAGCATCATCAACATGTTTCTCCATAAATGTCCCACCGGAAAGAGATTGAAGCTTGAATTGGCTATCTTCATCAAGCCCCTTGAAATAGATCTCTAATAGCTCAATCTTTGGTATGCCATGGTGCGGACAATCTAGGAGAAGGTCTTTGAATCTCTCCCAAGATTTGAACAAACTCTCTCTATCCCTCATTACAAAGGCATTGATCTTTCCTCTTAACTCGGTGGTCTTGGAAGGTGGGAAGAACTTGGTCAAGAACTCGGTTGTCATCTCTTCCCAAGTGCCAACTCTCCCTTGTGGAATAGATTGATACCAAGCTAAGGCCTTGTCCTTTAGAGAGAAAGAGAAGGCTCTTAGCTTATGGTTGTTGCTCTCTAATCTTGGTGGTCTAAGAGTCTCCATCAAGATCTCATAATTCATCAAGTGTTGATGAGGGGACTCTCCTTCCATCCCTCCAAATTGATTGTGCCGGATCATTTGTAGAACTTGAGGGCGGAGCTCATAGTTATGGGTTGCGGGATCTCCTAGATTCACACCCGGTCGGTGTGCTCTTTGTGCCGGATCCATGCGTCTCCCTAGGGTTTGTGGCTCCTCAATGGCAATAGGTACAACCCTAATGTTGGCCGCCGGCTGCGGTTGTGGTGGAGGTGGTGGAGGTTGTCGGCGATTAAGCTCTCCTTGGACAAGAGCCTGCCTAATCTCTTCAATCTCCCTTCTAGTTTCCTCTTGCCTCTCATTGGCACGTCTCCTTTCTTCCTCCAAGAGTTCATCTCTTAGCCTTATTTGCTCTAAGGCTTCATCCAATTCAGCTTGAAGATTTCTACCGGCCATCTCTTTCTCTTTTCGGATATTCTTAGATCTAGATCGAAGGGTTTTCTCCGGTTCGGGATCGAATGGAGCTAGATCCTTGCCACGAGATCTTCGCATACACCTAAAGAGAAGTAGATGTCCTGAAAAGCAAAGACACAAACCAAAAAGAGATCAAAAGAAACAAGAAAGATCTACACTAGAATCAATCACAAAATAGACTCAATCTAGACCTAGTCCCCGGCAACGGCGCCAAAAACTTGTCACGCTAGAAAGTGTACGCAATAAGCCTTAAATTTTACTTGTTATAATTATCCTAATTCTAAGCGCACCCGCAGTGTACGGGTCGTATGTAGAAAGATAAGTACTCCAAGGTCGAACACAAAGACTAAGGTGAAATCGAACTAAGTTGTGATTGAATTTAGCTAGGTCTAATCTAAGCAAGGAAAGGGGAAATCGCAATTTGTTTTGTTGGTTTTTAGATGATCAATGCGAAGATCACGACTTATGCAAACAACCAAATCAAACTCAATAGGAAAATTCAGCACAAATAAACAATTCAAACAAGATGTAATCAAGAGAGAAAGAAAACGGATTCTAGGGGTTGGAAATTCCGGTTATGGCATGATCTCAAGTTATCTATTTCTTCCTTGGATTGATGATGGTATGCTGTGGATTAAGTGCTTCTAAAATGGGACCAATTACCGGGTAAGTCTCATGATCCAACTAATCCCCACCTAAGATCTCATTACCGGTTAAGCTTCTAAGAACTTAAGGATAGGATTTTAGCTCAAACCGAATATTACCTAGAGGTCTAACCTATCCTTACCGGGTAAGTCTCGGAAAGGGAAGTTCTAGGCAACTATCCTAGCACACTTAATCCAATGGCGGCTTATTAGGCTCACCATTACCTAAGATTTCACTATTTTAAATTCTAAGGGCAAGGATTACCGGGTAAGTCTCTCCTAGCACTTAGTCTCTACACTAGGACATCCTAGGGTAGGTTAAACTCAGCAAAAACTTAGGGTTTCAACAATTTTATGAACCTAAGATGAGATCCCTTCGAATCAGGAAAATCACGGTTCGTTCTACAGAAACCACGGCCGTGGTTCTTCAAGAACTACCCGTGATTCCTAACAGTAGCTACGCCCATAAACAAAAATCATCCAAAGGTACATCTAAGTTCATCCTATCATGGATCTAGCCATAACCATCCTTTCCTAACCCTAGAATCACATCAATCTAGCCTACAACATTCATATTAGAAATCAAAGCAAACAAGCATAGATTCATGACCTCCATTGCAAGAAAATGAGAGAAAGAGATGAACAAGATGAGCTTCAAACAAATCCAATTTGAAGATGAAATGAGGACGACTTACAATCCTTCCAAAGGAAGGTTCAAGAGTTCAAAAACTTCTAGGAACAAATCCGAAAATACAAGAGCTAAGTGTGTCTTCTCCTCTCCTCTTCAATGGCAATGGCTCCTTTCTTCTTCTTCTTGCACTTTCCTTCCTAGAAAAATCCTTCTTCTTCTTGGAATATATTTTGATCAAAGCAATAGAGAATGTGTGAGCTGCTCCCCAAAAACTACCCCCAAATCCCAGCTGCTTCTATTAACATTCAAGGACCACTTTTATAACCAATTTCTTCATGAGCTGGCCATGAGAGTCGTGGCACAGCTGTCACGAGAATCTGGCAAAAACCACGGTCATTTCCACGGCCGTGATTCTCCAGGAAACCGTGATTGCTAACAGAAACTTTGTTTACGCTCAATAGGCTGTGGTTTGGTGTATGGCCTGTGTTGGCAAGGTTCCTTGAGTCATTCTTTGTGCTCTAATGAGTTGGAAACGCGTCCTCTGAATGAGCGACCTTCAAACGCCTCGTTTTAGCCCGAAATTTCCCGAAATACCTACAAAACGCACACAAGTCCGTGTAGACGTCTATCTCGACAAAAAACATGTTTTGAGTGCAAAACGCATTGGACTAGTGCTAGATAATGCATGATTGAGCGAGAATTCTACCTAAATGTGCACCTAAAACTATACTATAAATCGTGTTATCACCGAGTACGATGAACCTTTCAACGCGTTCTGTAGAGAACACGGGATAGTTCATCAAACAACTGCTCCCTATTCACCTGAATCTAACGGAGTTGCGGAACGAAAGAACCGAACTCTGAAAGAGATGATGAACGCTTTGTTGCAGGATTCTGGGTTATCCCAGAACATGTGGGGGGAAGCATTGCTTACTACCAATTACATCCTCAACAAAATACCTCATAAGGTAACTGGCAAAACGTCATATGAACTTTGGAAAGGTAAAGTACCATCGTAAAAATACCTCAAAGTGTGGGGGTGCCTAGCAAAAGTGGCTATACCACCTCCTAAAAAGGTCACCATCGGACCTAAAACCGTTGATTTTATTTTCAGAGGATATGCACACAACAGTAGTGCTTATTGATTTTTGGTACATAAATCAGATATACCAGATATACATGTTAATACAATAATGGAATCTAGGAATGCTTCTTTCTTTGAGAACGTGTTTCCGTGTAAGGATAAAGAAAATCCAAAACGAACTCGTGAACAAAGGGAAGAAGGCACTTCTGGAAATAAAATAGTCGAGGAAGAACCTCGAAGAAGCAAAAGAACTCGAACGGAAAAATCGTTTGGGGATGACTTCATAATGGCATTTCTCATGGAGAAAGAACCAAGAAGTTACACAGAAGCCATGTCTACACCTGACGCACCTTCATGGAAGGAAGCAGTCAAAAGTGAGATTGACTCCATTATGCAAAACCATACATGGGAGTTAGTTGACTTACCAAAAGGGTGTAAAGCACTTGGGTGCAAATGGATTTTCAAAACCAAGTTGAAAACCGATGGCTCAATCGAAAAGTACAAGGCTAGGCTTGTAGTGCAAGGATTCCGACAAAAAGAAGGGTTGGATTTCTTTGACACATATTCTCCAGTTACGAGAATAACTTCTATAAGAATGCTAATAGCAATAGCGGCATTACGAAACCTAGAAATCCATCAAATGGATGTAAAAACTGCCTTTCTAAACGGAGATTTAGAAGAGGAGATCTACATAAAACAACCTGAAGGGTATGTTGTGTCTGGACAAGAACACAAGGTGTGTAGACTTGTAAAGTCCCTTTATGGACTCAAACACGCTCCTAAGCAGTGGCATGAAAAATTCGACAACGTAATGATGTCGAATGGTTTTGGCATTAATGAATGCGACAAGTGCATATATATCAAGAATACTCCTATGGGATATGTCTTGTTATGTCTATATGTCGATGATATGCTTATCATTGGAAGCAACAAAGACATGATCAACCGAACTAAGAATTTACTTAGGGGTCAGTTTGACATGAAAGATATGGGATTAGCGGATGTCATTCTAGGGATTAAAATCACTAGACACTCCGAAGGTATTACCCTGTCCCAAGCTCATTATGCTGAAAAGATCCTTGAGAGGTTCAAGAACTACTCAAGTGGAACAGCTAAGACTCCTGTGGATCCTCAACTCCACCTGACCAAAAATGTGGGGGACTCAGTGTCACAACTTGAGTATGCACGTGTAATTGGGAGTTTATGTACTTAACCAATTGTACACGCCCTGACTTAGTGCACTCAGTTAATGTACTAAGTCGCTATACAAGTAACCCAGGACATAAACACTGGAAAGGGATAACTAGAGTATTGAACTATCTCCGTTATACTCAAAGTTATGGGCTGCACTATAGTAATCAACCGGCAGTTCTAGAAGGATACAGTGACGCAAACTGGATATCCGACTCTAGAAACTCAAAATCCACAAGTGGATATGTGTTTACACTGGGTGGTGCAGCAGTGTCTTGGAAATCTTCCAAACAGACGTTATTGGCCAGATCCACAATGGAGTCTGAATTCATTGCGTTAGACAAAGCAGCAGAAGAAGCTGAGTGGCTTCGGAACTTTTTGGAAGATATTCCGATGTGGGAAAGCCAGTGCCGGCATTATGTGTACACTGTGATAGTCAATCGGCTATAGCTCGGGCACTGAGCGTTTTATACAATGGAAAGTCACGTCATATTAGACGACGACATAAGTCCATTAGAAAACTGATCTCAACAGGTATAGTCTCGATAGACTATATCAAATCAGCTGACAACCTAGCGGATCCATTTACTAAGGGTTTGTCAAGAGATCAAGTTTTAAAATCATCAAAAGGAATGGGTTTAAAGCCTATTACGAAAGAGGATGCTTGAAGGAAAACCCTACCTACGTGACTGGAGATCCCATGATGTAGGTTCAAGGGGAAAACCTAAACAAGTTGAATCAAGTGGAGCACTGTCTCTACCCAGATGATAAACAGTGCAAATTGTATGAGTTAAGGTTAAGCTTGGCTTTTAATGATTCCATCGCCTTGAAACAAAGGGGGAGTATGAAAGATACTCTTTATGGTAAATCACCTTGTGAGTGTGACATGGGGCCGTGTCTAGGAGAATAAAGTGAGGCTGAATTCTCCAAATTCACTCATGAATAAACCAGGGATGTTCAAGGCCAAAATGAACACAACCAGAGAACCAAACGTTCTGCGAGAAAATGAAACTGTGTGATAGTTGTTGTCTCGGTTTACATAAAAGCCCGGGTGGTTCAAGACATCATAGTCACTACCTGGTCGAGTAAATCCGATAGCTATTCACTATGGACGGTTCAAGCATGAAACATGGCACCAATCCAGATGCAGTGATTTTTCGACTGTACTCTTGAGAATTCTGTCTGTCTAAAAGCAGAGAAGCATATGTTTAGAATCATTTCTATTCATGTGGGGGATTGTTGGAACTAATTTAATGAAAATAGGAAATAAAACATGTTTTAACACATGTGTGCGCCGGACACTTTTCCGGGCACATTTCCGGTGGGCTCCGGCCATTATCAACACCAGAAAGTGGGAGCGTTGGCTTCGTCTCCGCGAGCTCTTGCTCGTGGTATATTCATACATTAAATTTGAGTTCCGTTTGAATGAGAAATGGATGCCCAAAGTTGGTTGCATGTTAGGCAATAACTTGGGAAAATAGTCAAAAATTGGGTGAATCCCACATCGACTATATGAAGGTAAAAGGGAGTAGGATATAAGGGGCAAATATGCACTAAGGCATGTGCTTGTGCTTGTGCTTGTGCTTGTGCTTGTGCTCGGGCTTGTGCCGTGTTGCGCCGTGCCGTGTCCGAGTCCGAGTCCGTGTCGTGCCGTGTTGCGGGGCGGGTGGACCCAATTATAATCTGGGCTGGCCACCTATATTATTTTTGGGCCAACCCAAAATCCCAACAGTGAGGAAGGTCTTGGGCCAGGCCCACTTGTGCAAACGGATCAGCGGACCGGGCTGGATATCCGAATATCCAGTCAAACGGATCAGCCAACAACCCCTACAAAAGTGGGTGGTTATGGTCTTCCGTTGACTCCTAAAATCGTGCAAGTCATGGATTGCGGGACACGTGTCAGCTTCCTATTGGCTCCGGTTTTGGGTTGGGCTTCGAGGCCCATAGCCCAATTCAGCTCCTCCAGTTCCTATAAATAGAGAGCTCTTATTTCATTCCAAAATGCACCAACAATCATTCTCTCTTCTCTCTCTTCTCTCTCTTCAAGCTTGCGAGCTTTTCTAATCTCAAGAGTGCAACGCACTACTGGTTCGTAGGCTTCCGGTTCTATTACAAAAAACGGATTCGAACAGCAGTTGTATCCTGGGATTCTTAAACACTGGTAACCGTCGTAATACGGGGTGTTTTTAGAATTAAGGAAAGAGATTCCGATCTCGACTCTGCTCAACATACGCACTGCGGTGGTATGAAATTCTGAACCTTATCGTTATACTGCATATAGTTTAACTATCGTATTACAGGTTCCTACATAATTTTGGCCATTTGAAGTGTATTTTATATTCAACTATACACAAGTATGTCGGACTTTTGATGAATATACATATGTGCAGATTGTGTGAGGTTCTTTGGTTCACACGTTTTTTTTTTTTTTTGATAACGGGAAGCGGTTCACACATGTTTTTTAAATTGGGTGAAAATCAATAATTGACTTGCAAACCCGGACTCGAACCATACTTTTCAGACTTTTTGCCTTTTCTGGAGCCCGGGCTCGAAATTTTGGTCTAAAATCTTGCATATATGATATATCCACGGAAGATAGGATGCGAGCCCTTCCCTTTTTCTTCAGGTTTATCAAATATTTGCTCAAAAAAGTTAGATCATATAACGTCATATGCTAATACATAAATATAAGTCTACATAAATATATTCTGATACGGAGAAAGGTTCGAAATTTTATTTAAAATTGTCATTGATCATGATTTAATATTTACCTAAATTTTTATATCATGATCTTTATTGTGATATCAATTCATTATTACAACAATAATTATTATTTAGGTTGAATTTGTACCAACTCCATAGTATACTTTAAAGGAGTACTATTTATAATCCTCATTCCTGAATAATTTAAGGGGCGCTTGGTTGGAGAAGCGGAATGAAAACGGAATCATTCCGTTGATAGGATGAATTTAGTCAATTCTCATGTGTCTATTCATCCACAAAAAAAAGTCTCAATTGAGGAGTCTTCCTCATCCTCCATACAAAATTTATTTCCATTCCCCCATTTTATTTCCCTATAGGGTATTAAAAACATCAATTCATCCTTCCTCCACTTGCATTTACACTAAAAAGATGTTAGAGGTGTACATAATGTATAATGTCACGAATATGGACTTGATCCGTTTCCGTTTCCGTTTCCATTCCGTTCCCTTCTCATTCAACCAAACGAGGGTAAATCTATTTAAGAGAAAACATCATTCATATAAAGTTGTTCAACTTGATTAAACTCTAGAAATACTTGAGGACCAGCTGGTCTGAATATAATTTGCTATAACCAATTATAATACTAACTGGTATACTTACAGATAAACAACAATTCAAAATTTGTAGAGATTGAAAATAAAATAAAAAAAATCAATGGGAATCATACACCATTGTACAAGAATGCATTTAAAGCAGTGAAGAACTGAAAAAGTTCAGAAAAAAGGAAAGAAAACAAGAACTACAGAACATTACCTCAAAATTCTTCTTGGCCTCAAAGGAAGACTTCAATGCATTAAGCAATTGAAACCATCCTCACATTCATCAAAATCGTCACCGTCAAAACGATGATTTTAATTCAACTAACTGCTTATAGTCATCTCCTCAAGCTTCTCTATTCTTATATCATGCAGTGTTTGGAGCTGTTTTGCAGCTAGTTCTGCAGATTCAGCTTCTGCAAGAAGTACACTAGCCTCTTCCACGTCACCCAGTTCTAAGGCAGCTGCTCGTTCCGCTCTAGCCGACTCAGCAAGTAGGTGTAATCTCTGGAACTGAGTGACAGTTAACTCTCTTTCCATTGATGAAACAAGTCCTTCAATGTCCTGTATTTTCGTGGTAGCTTCATTAATTTCTTTGTCCAATTTTCCTAGCTCTAGTGTAGCTTCTTCCATTGCTATCTGTTGCTTTTCTTTTTCGGTGTTAAGTGTCTTTGCCTCTGCAGCTATGCGTGCTGCTTCTTTGAAGTTTCTTGCAGAAGCAGCGACCTTCTTCTCTGCTTCTAACTCAGGTATCCTTTTGTCTATGAAGAACATTCGTTGCTTTTGTGATGCGATCTCTTGTTGGATGTTTGATTTTTTGGAAGACAATTCCTATACAAAGAAGTGAAAGTAACAAATTTGATTCCAACTGACAAAAGGCATCAGCATACTATACACATGATCAACATCGTACAAACATTAATGGCACGTCTATGAAAGTTGCATATATAACAATGGGGATTCAGTGTGGATACTCCTACTAAATTATGAGCAAGAAGTAAAGTACATAATCAACTTGTGGTATCCACTACATTAAAAAGGTAAATCAGCCAGGTGGCTCGTATTGCCAAAAGCTTATTTGAGCCTGAGAGGGAGGGTAACAAGTATAAAAATAATTCAGTTTGGAGCTCAGTTTGAGTTAGGCTTTGGGTTTTACAAAAAAGTAACCCAACTCGTAAATTATGGGTTTTGACACAAATACCTTAAACTCAAACCCGAGACAACCCCAACCCATTTAACCCATACGTATTGATTCGGGCAACGGCTAGCTCAAAAAATCCTAACCGAGCTACTCTCAAGGATGATATGACCGAGACTAGCTCAAAAGTTTCACAAACAAAAGAATGGTGAGCTTGACCTTTATCTTAGCCACGTTTGCATATTTATATATGGTCAGAATTAAGCCATAAGTATCGATTTGAAAAACTCAAAAAACTACTTTACAAATAACAGGCAAGTGACACAGCTATGAGGCGCTGCACACAATCATGAGCAATCTTTTATATTAGAAAGCCAACTATGCCTATTTAAACTTATGAGAAGAAAGACCATATAATGTATGAGTATGACAGGTAATCACAGGTAGTCACAAGGTAAGAAGATGGAACTAACCTGTAAAGAAGCTCTTGCTGCAGAAATTTCCTGCCGCAGACTTTGAATATCTGCCAGAATTTTCTCCTCCGTGTTTGCAAGCCTTACTTTTTCTTCCCGGGACTTCACAACTGAAAGCATTAGACTCTTCCTGAGTTCAAGATTTTCCTGGTACTCTTTTGCTTCATCTTCAGAAGTTTTGGCTAGCTTCCTCAGGTTTTCACCTCTCTCTGTCTCCTGAGACAAATAGTCATCAATTTCCTTTTTCCTAGTTGATAAAGCATCAGACTCTCTTTCCATCTCAGAAAGATCTGAATGCAGGTTTTGAAACTTTGAGTCAATTCCCGATCGAGTTCCCTCAAAGCCAGAGATAACTTCAGCAATTCTATTGTCAACTGTTTCTATTTTAGAATCAGTTTCAGCTATTTCTGCCTCCTTTGCACGTACTAATGCCAAAAGGCTTTCTAGTTCCTCCACTAACACAACCTTCTTCGAATACAGAAGATCCCTTTCTCTTCTTTCATTATCAACTGACATCTCAATGGAATTGTCCAAATTTGAGCAAGCTTTATTAACTACATCTGATGTGATTTCTAACTCCATCTTCTTAGCCTCAAAAGACTCAACAGATGCAAACCACTCATCCATCTCTTTTGAAGACTTTAGTTCAGCATTTTCGAATAATAAATTTGCATTGCTTCCACAATCCTGAAAATACAGGGACCGAGAATGGTGTAAAATTACTTGCTCAATATCTAAGACTATGATGTCGAAATCAAATAAACAACTTACACTACATACAAGTAAGATAGCATGTAAGTGTCTATGTTAAGTAAATTAATTTTCCATTGAACAAAATGATGTAAGATCTCATTGTTATGGGTTGGAGTAAAAAGCAACACTCAAACCAAAAACAGAAGGCCAAATACGCTAAGCAAGCCGTTTTGAGATTTCTCTCTAGATCTAGGCCCATGGTATAAATATGTTTAGTAAATGTACCCCTAATCAAACCCCTTACCTTCCAACTTCAATTTAATGAAAGTGGTAAAAATTGAAGAGTACAAAAACCTAATGCAAATAGAAAAGGGCCTATTCGGCCAAATTCTTTCAAAACAGAATGGCATAAATGTGACCCTGGGATATCCACTCCAGGGCAAATCCTCTGTTGGCAAATTCAGTTTAGTCCTTAAGCTTTTGCCCTTATTTCATTTGAGCCTCACATAAATCGTTTCAAAATAGTCCCAAACTTCATTGTTTCATATTTAATCGGTATGTTAAAAAGGACTACGGTGCTTTTGTGGAATAAAAAAAAAACACCTGTGTCATATGAAAATCAGATAAATAGGTAGCAATTTGAATTAATTTTACAATGTTCTTTTATACTAAAGTCCATTCTAAGGCCACCAACTAGTAAGTACTAACTTTAGTTCCCTTACCTCACAGGAGTCACAGCTCACATTTCTACAAGGTCCTAATTAATTTCTAATTCCCATCCAGAAACATCTTAAGCAGACACGAGTAAAGTTTCTGAATGCCAACACAATGACTTCTACAATAAAAGCTTCAGACAAAAGGGAAAAGGTATCCATATCTTTTTACAATAATAATCTAGGAACAGGGTACGTCATTAGGCCGTGCACAGGCTAGGACCGCTAGGTTATCCCGCAACCATGAATTATAAAACCAGCATAAGGGTAGGTCTGAACAGCACAAGGTAAAAGGAAGCAGTCATGTAGCACCATAACTAAGCAATTATTATAGTTTAGTATGAGATTATAAGTTATATCATATTTCTTAATGCAAAAATTAAAGTTTGATAAACATAGCATTATAGCAACATACCAGGGAAAATTGTTCCAGTAAGGAAATACATTCTTCTTCAGATGCAATTTGATATTCAAGAACTTCCTGCATTTTTGAATCAATGTTGTCTGAATCAGCCTCAGCTTCTCTGAGCATGTTCAGCAAGTGTTGCTTTTCCTGGTCAGCAGCAGCCAATTTCTCACTGAGTGTATCTGCCATTTCAAAATCCTCCGCCTCACAAGCTTCTTCTAGCTGCTTTTCAAGGTCTCTATACCTCTGAGATGCTAGTTCAACGTCCTCTGCAGCTTTTCGCCTCCTCCTCCTTGAATCCTTTCTCTCTGAAGAAATAGAAGTAATCATTTCTTGAGCACGCCTCAGCTTATCAGATATATTTGCCTTGATATGCTCATATTTTTCCTCAAAGGTATCAACACATTCCGTTCGCTCTTCTTCTCCATTTTGCACTTGTTTGCCAACCTCTTCTTCATATTCAGAAGGTCCCGAGTCAAATTTGGTATCTTGAATTGATTCTCTATCTTCAGCACCTCCTGAAGCAACATCTTTATCCGGCACAGAGCTCAAGTGAGCATCTCCATTTATTTCATCATGAAGCAACTCGCTTTCCTTTTCCAAGATACTCATTTGGTTGCTCTGCAAATTGACATCAAGCTTGGAGGTGGAGGCAGGAGCAAAATCCTCATTTTCTGTCCCTGTTGTATCTGGATCAGCTCTGTCCAAGTCCATCATAGTCTGCAATGATTGCCTACCGTCAGGCAAATTCGGAACAGAATCAGAAACAAGTGCCTGATCATTCGATTGCTGTAAATCTCTCCCATATCCAATTCTTATACCAGCTCTCTTTTTTTTCCTCAAAGAAGATTGACGTAAAACAGAAGTCACTGAAACAGTGGCACTCTTTGTTACTGAAGTTGCTTCCTTCTCCAAAACGGATGCACTCTTTGTTACTGATGATGCATCTGGTTCAATTATGTCGGGTTGAGAGGGTGCAATGACAGTGAGATCAGAAAATAAGTTCTCATCAAGTGGTTGAGACGAAGACAGTGATGTTGCCGCTGTATCACTACTTTTGTCCGAGAAAGCAAGATCTGAGCCACCACTGGCATCATTGACTATTACCTGAGATGGACTAAAAAGGACCATCCCCTCAAATAAAGAATCCATATCATGGTCATCCATATCCAACTTACCCACCAAATAGATGCACTCACAAGCTGATCAGGCCGGGTGCCAATGTATTTCGATATTACTAAATTCCGAGAATAAGAAAGCAAAAACTCTGGGATGCCACTGGCTGAACCTATCACCTACACTTCAAGTATTTCGAATTATGATAATGCAAAAAGGGACAAATCCAACAATTCTCTACGATGTTTTCTGAAACCTAACCAAATTGATTATGCATGTATAATTATCTTCAAAAACATACTACTAAGTAAATCACAACAGCCGCAACTACGAATTGTAATTCACTAGAATATTATATGAGTTCCAAGCACTATGATCACGCAAAAGGAGACAATAAATTTGGCAAGTTGAACCCAACCCTAACCCCCCATGGCCACAAATTAGACAATACCAAAGCGGCTATAACACCACCCTTCTCCGATCTTAACTAATTACAAAATTCAGTATCAAATTTCAAACAAGTGGGATTCAAATGCGAGATCAGAGAACTCAAAATATTCATTCGAGGGTGTAAAATCAAAGCAATAAATTTGAGATTCAGCTACGATTGGTTGTAGTAGAACGGAAAGGAGAAATTGGAAGACTTACAGGACGAGGATGAAGAGCGAAGGTGAACTGTGTGGTCAGAGGAAGCAGATCTTCAATGGTGAGATCTCACACTGAGAACACGACTTCGTTCTACAGCAAACACTAAGGAGAAGAATTTTTTTCATTTTTTTATTAAATATAATTCGTCTCTCATCCCTAAACATTTGCCAATTTTCATTTGACTCCTATAAATTATTTTATAAAATTAATGTAACACCCTACAACTTGTCTTTCACCAAATCTCCATGGGAGCTTGGCATGCTTATCAATGATATCAACAAGTCGATTTCGGAATTTTCTTACTCCCTCCACTGCACAACATGTGTTTTGGAAAATCAACACGGTCGTGTACAAGATTGTCATGTATGAACACAATGAACGTCAATGCAATTCCACAAGATGTTCAAGACCTCATCCGCAAAGATGCATTAGGTCGATCGTTATCTAGAAACTGATCCACCTAACTCTTTCACCTTTGTAACAAAAAAAAATGTAACACCCTACAACTCTATATTTTATTATATGTATCCTACAAAATAATTAAATTACTTATTATTACTTAGAAAACAATTGGGTCAAAATTACAAGAAACTTTCCTAACAAAGAAAAGTTGATCAATATATTCGTGTAACATCTTTTAACTCTATCTTCAGTTATGATACGGATCCTACAAAATAATTTATTGACCAATTATTATTAGAAAATAAAATAAAATAATTGGGTCCGAAGTTACAAGAAAAATTTCTTACAAAATTTTACATTTTAAAAATGGTGAATAAGAGAATTATTAGACATCAACTATTAAGTTCAGAGATAATTGGTGTATAAAATTCTATTTTGTA
The DNA here is from genome assembly GCA_033239045.1 of Fagopyrum esculentum. Classification (NCBI taxonomy): domain Eukaryota; kingdom Viridiplantae; phylum Streptophyta; class Magnoliopsida; order Caryophyllales; family Polygonaceae; genus Fagopyrum; species Fagopyrum esculentum. The sequence continues at coordinate 4,593,496 of BSUD01000001.1, forward strand.
TCTAAGATACAAAATAGACCCCTGATATTTAACAACTTTTACAAAATGATAAATTAAATATTTATCAATTTTTTTAAAAAAAATAATTAATGTACTCGATGGAATTATAGAAGGTAGAAGATGAATTGTATCTAATAAAAATGAATATTAATGAAGACAAGACTATTATTTAGAGAAACTAGACGAATAGACTTGTGCTATGCACGTATTCAACTATGTTTATACGTTATTACAAAAATCATAAAAATTTTCAATGTTTTGTGCATATTTATTAGCTATCAACGAGTATTTGAATAATCAAGTTAAACTAGACACAAAACCTAATACACTAATATGATTTAAGTCATATCAGATCGGATAATTATTCACAGATATTCGGATTATTTGTTTGATCTAGTTAAACTTAATATTTGAATATAATTTTTTTCCTTTCTTCATTAGATTTTTTTATAGATATTAAACCAAAGTAAACAAAATAATCCAAATTAAGTTGTATGAATATTTTTCAATTACATAAAAAATAAATTTTCTTTAGATATATGGATATCCGTTTTATACAAAAATTATGATCCGTATTCAATTCAAAGGGGAAGTTTTTTGATCGGATTAAAAGGGATAACATTGTAACAATGTTTACCGATTTCGCCGAATGGGGTCGGTTCTACAAATTTTGATTGTATGTTTACATTAATAATTCATAAATGAACTAATTGAGGCAAAAAAATATTTATACATGTTTAAAAATGAGTTTTAATATACAAGTAAGTCCAATAATATAATATTTTGATTATTGATTGTAAATGTCTATAAATTTTCAAATGAGCATTAATGGAGACAATATTTATGAGGCTAAATTTGCAATGTGGGTCTTTTACAATGTAGAGTTTAAATTTAGGGTCTCTCATCATTTCATTTAGAAAATGGGCTCCTATTGTAGAAAAAATCAGAAAAGTAAGGGACATAAGTTTTATTTAATTTGATGGGTGACATGTAGAAAAAATCAGAAAATAGTCCAATCAATTCAATCAACCCATCTTTTTCTCTTCTTTGTCCCTTCTTCTTCCCTCCTTTCAAACCTAAATTTATTTCTGGGTATCCATATGCAGCTCTTTTCTTCTTCCCATTGAAACGCAGAAATATGGACTGCTTGTTGAGCTTCTTCTTCACCGGAATGTATTTGTGGGTAAGCAGTGTTTGTTCCTATTTTTGGGTAAGCAGTGTTTGTTCCTATTTCTGGGTAATCTTAAACTTCTTGGGTAATATGTTTGTGGGTAATCTGAAACTTCTCATCTCTTCTTTTTGTGAATCTAAAACACTGAAACTTCCTGTTCTATTTGTGGGTAACCAATGTTTGTTTACATTTTCTATTTGTGGGTAAGCAGTGTTTGTTTGTATCCATGGATAATCTCCAACTTCTCATCTTCCTGGGTAATGTAAGCTGAAACTTCTCATCTTCCTGGGTAATGTATTTCGGGGTAATCTAAAACAGTCAAACTTCCTGGGTAATGTCAAACTTCTTGGGTAATCTATTTCTGGGTAATCTCAAAATTCATGGGTAATGTATTCATAGGTAATCTATTTGTGGGTAAACAGTGTTTTTTTCCCAAAAAATTAACATCAAATCATTTCAAAAAAAAAGTCTGCACCCCTCTCTTTTCAATTCAATGTCTACAATAGCCTAGTTTATACTTTCCAGACCTATTTTATGTAGTAAACTTATTAGAGGTCCATTTCGCAAAATGAAAAATTTTGGAGTCTTTTTTCTCTCATTATTTCTATTTATGACAAAAAAAACTTAATATTACTTGTAGGTAGGATTATTGGAATTCATCCTTGAATAGAAGTGTATGCTCTTAGATAAAGGTATTTCAAAAGGGCGCAAGTTTAGAATTCACGATCATTAATATCGAAGTAGATAACTTATGCTCATTAACTCGATCAATCAGGTCTGTAAACTGCTTTGGGAAGCCAACATAATCATTTCGGACATCTCATATACAATATTTGGCTTCAATCAGGCTATTGTTCAGCATATTTTTAGGAAATCAACGTTGTTGCAAACAAAACTCACATCTCTAGACCACAACTCCGATGTAGATGACGACACTTTTCCGCAAGACGTTGAAAATCTCATTTGCAAGGATGCTTTAGGGCGACCAATTTCTAGGAGTTTTTTTTATATATATAACAAAGGTAACGGAAAAGACATGATCAACGTTTAAACGTTGAACACCTTAAAGCATCTTTGCGGATGAGAACATCAATCTCGAACGGAAGAGAAACACCAGCAAAGGAAGAATCATGGTCCATCTTAGCGACTTTATCAACGATACCATTGATTTCTCTGAAAATGTGGAACACACTCACTTGCAAAAACTGAAAAAGCAAGATAGAAATATCGGAAATGGCCGATCAATTTTTCAAGAAGGCTTCCAAATATTCTTGATAGAATTGACTATAATCAAATTGCCACCCTCAATTTCATCCAAATTGAAACCCAATTAGATTACCTTAAGGATACCAACTTTGAGAGCAATAGCTTCAACAATAAGAGAGGACGTAGGTTCGTAACTATCAATTTGAAAGGAGATGGGATTAGTGTTATCACGAATAATGAAACCGAAAGCACAATCACCATCATCGTGCTTAGACTCATCAAAATTAATTTTAATAAAATAATGGTTAGGTTTAGTCCATTTGATGTTCTTTTTTTTCAACGTTGTATTGTTTTCTTATGGTTTTGAAGTTCATTGTTAATTTTATCGCAATCTTGGATTTACCTGATGACACATTGAGAAATATCAATGGTAATTTTGTTGTTAAAAATTGCATTATCCGTGATAAGCCAAATATTATATTTTTTAATTTAAATTCCGTCAACCGATCCTTACATTCAAAGATAACGTCTTTCATAATCTAAAACAGGAAGTACCCATGAACGGGGATTTTTACAATATTATTAATTATTAATATATATTATTGCATGAGCCTCTTTTGTCATGTGTCAACGCTACGTTTCTAGAAGTCAAAAAAAATTATTTATAAAGTAATTTTTAAATATTAATATAAATTGAAAAGTGATTTCTATTTTTTTAAAAATATTTAAATAAATATTTTTACAAAAATAATTTTTAAATTTTTACGGATTATTTTGCCATCGATTTTACCAACAATCATATCTTAACAAATCCTTTTAGTTTTATTTTTGCGGTGTAATTTATTTTATTTTATTTATTTGTTGCAAATATATTTTACTTTTGTTATTTTTACTAAACAACTAATTAAGCCAAAAAATCTTTTTTCTAAGCTAATTATTAAAAATAGTTTTGACCGGTTATCTTTTAATGTAATCTCCTTATTTTCATTCGAAACTTCTCAACTTCTTTTCTATACAATAAAACCTAAGATTTTCTTAATTATTAAAAATATTTATTCCGATTAAAATCTAAATTCAGCATGTATTAAAACTTGCAGAAGAAGCCTATTAAAACGTAAATTCTAAACTAAAAAAATAAATAAAAACTTGTGGATAATTTTAAAAAATAAAACTTGTGAAATAATATTTATTCTAAACTAAGATTTGATTTGGTACATTATCAAGCTTCATTCGAAAAATCTTCATGGAGAAGCAATACCTAACTTCGTTAATATATATATATATATATATATATATATATATATATATATATATAGGTGTGGTTCCCATGAGAACACCCATAACGTGCTTACATGAGAACAATCGTACACCTTGTATGGTGAGTATTAAGAGTTGAGATTTAGAGTAGAAATCATAATTAATAATAACTACGAATAATAATAATTAGGAATCCAACAATAACTACGAATAATCCACTCAACAATATGACACATTCGTAACAAAACTAATAATAATTACGAACCTGTTCTCATGTATACACGTTAGGGGTGTTCTCATAGGATCTCTCTATATATATATATGAACCTCCTAATGCAACTAAATCATCGCCGCCGCCTCTTCCACCTATGTGCAGTGTTCCGGCTCTCATTCACAAATCTCAGTCTCCTCTTCTGCCTATGCACGTAATTTTTCTCTATCACTTGGTCGACCAATGTGTGCTGCATCAACTACTTATTTCAGGGGTATAACCACGTACTTATTTATGGAGATTGGTTGTGTTGTTCCGGTTGGGAAGGCAAGTGTCCTTAGTATCTCAAGAATATCAAGAAATTGAGATCTAACGGACATGTATCAGATGTGACCATGACAAAGTTGTTAGTGATTCTCCTCCAATCTTGACTAAGGTTTCAAGGGGATAACCATCTTGCATTAGTAGAATGGAACAACACCCGTGCAGTGCACAGGTAGCACACTAGCTTTATCATTGTTAATATTTATGATGATAAAAGGGCATTGAAAGAAAAGGTGATCAACAGTTTCAGTAGGATATTGACATATATTTCAATGCATTAAGATCCTCACTTTTAATTTCTCCAAAATTTTTTTAGAGTTGATCCCTTTTTCCTTACCTTTATATAAAAAAAATTTATAAACCCCAATGCATATAGGGTTTAAACTAGGTTCTATAAGTTAATCACTAAAATCATATACAATGTGTAACGATACGAATTTTAAGTAACCAAAAACGCCACTAGGTTAAGGACCACACAGTGAGTCCCATTATTTAAACTCACACCAACTTTACAAATAGGACATTGCAACAATAATGAAGATTAATGGATTGTAATGTATAATAATATGTAATTTAGGGACTCAAACTAAGTATAAATGAAGAAAAAATTGTGCAAGTGCATGAGATTATAAAATGATTTTATTGAAAAGGGTAATGTTATATTTATATGATGCAATGAACCAAAGTCTCATGACGCATAACGCAGCCATTGTTGAAACTTGGGATCACTTTCTTGACTTACATCCCCTAAATTAGGGAGCTGTTTATTTTTACTTTATTCCAGAAGCTTATTTTTATTAATCTAAAAACAGTATTAACACTTCTCTCTTCGAATACAAGCATTATCTTTACACATTATTGACAATTCTAGTTTATTCAGTGCTATCAAGTGTACGTCCTACACCAATACTCATTTGGTCTAGTGGTTGTGGTGCTAGACTCCTTAAGTGTTAGCCCGGAGGATTCGAACTCGAATGCTCCGGGAGACATGTATGGAAAAATTGGTATTGGGAGGGTATCCCCTTAATGGGCCACAGTAAATATCCTATCCGGACGTAACTCAAGTGTTATATACGTGTCCAACATTGATTACATAAACAATTTCGATCTAAGTATGTAAGATTAGTAGAATATTTATCTTTTAATATCAATAAATTTATATTGTCTTTGACCTAACATACATCAATACATGTACGGTCATAAACCCGCACAGTAGGGTATATGGTCGTTCATAGTATGACAAGGTTTTTACGTATTACCAATACTCAGTTGGTTTAGTGGGATGTAGTGTTAAGACTTTTTAAGTAGTTAGTTTGGAAAATTCGATATTCTTCTTGATAATGAACTTATGCCTTCTCTTTTATTCCGTTAAGTATTCATATTTTATGAAATAATATGTTCAACAAAATACAAATACTTTATTAAAAATTGAAAAACAACATATAATTAACCTCATTTTATTTAGCTCGATACGGGGCGGAGGATTTTTAGTTAAGGAATCATCCTAGTATACTAGGATCATGTTTTTAACGCGCGAAACTTTTTTCGTTCCTTTTCATAAAAAAAACATAATATTTCTCACCAGTTAAAAGTTTTTATACGTCTTTACTTAATTACTCTCTCCGATAAAAAATAAGTGTGGTTTTAGCATCAGAAATTTGATCACAATTATCTGTCGTTTTAAGTTTTCTAGGTCAATAAATGAACAATAATTATAAGAAATGTTCTTGAAAATTGGTGTAAAAGATTAATTTTAGTTCTACAATCTTTCTTATTAGTTTAAAAGAAGGTTGAATATTAAATAAGTGATAAGATTTAAAAAAAAAACTTTACAAAATCTATGTTATATAATATTGAAACAATTTGGTTTACTAGGTTTTTTCTAGTTTTGTGTTTAGTAAATGTACCCCTTGAGAGAAGAGTGTGTAGAGTTTGAGAATAAATACAAAAGGTTGGGGTATATTTATTTAATTGAAACATTAAAAAGCCTAGTTATCAAAATTTCCCTATAATATTTTACTTAAAAATTATATTAAAAGGTAAAATGACAGTTAATTATTATGAGAGGGAGTACTAGAAATTGACCAGATTAGCTGCAATTCTTTATTGAAAACATAGTGGCAAAACTATGCCAATGGTAAATAATTTAATGTAAATTACATGCTCAAATGTGGTATTTGTGGCGCTTTAACTGCAAATTATGGGCTGCACTTCATGGGATTCAAATGACTTTGTTACTTAACATTTCAATGCTCATTTTTGCAACATATTCCTTTATTATTTACAAACTGCTACTCCAAAACTAGACAACTTCTCCTTAATTCATCTAAATATCTACCTTGTTCATAGTCGATACATGAAAAACTCGCGTTGAAACGAGATTGGGAGGTCGGATTGGTGCTACGACGTCGATTTCAAGCTTTGTGTGGTATTTTGTGAAAATTGCATAAACTTAGGTCATTTTTCAAATTTTGTTTTGAAAATGTCACATTATTTTTCGATATCAATATCAATTTGTTCGTGAGAGTTTTTTTGTTAGATAATTGGAGAATTTTGAGATTTGGAAAAGCTAATGAATGGTTGAGAGAGATTTTTGTGGGAGTTAGAGGGCCTGTTCCGCCAAGCGAGATTTTTTTAGTAGTTTTAGATTTTTTTGGTAGATTTTTAGTAAAGTTTCAAAGAGCTTTGTAAATTCTAAAAATCTAATAAATAACCGAATTGATGTTTGTGAAGAGTATATTTGTATAGTAGATTTACCAAAAAACCAAAAATGACAAAAGTGTACAAATTATTAAAGACGTAAAAGATTGCAAAATTTTATAAATTTATATAATCTACTCAAAAAGCTATTAGTTGTACCTTCTCAAAAACCTCCCAAAAAGATAAAACTAATAGAAAAGCTCATTTGCCCAAACACCATGTAATTTTCTAAAAACGCAAAGCTTGATGAAAAGCTACGCCGAACATAGTAGATTTTTTAGTAGTTTTTTCAATAAAATTTTGAAACATTTATGAGAATTTTTTAAGAAGATTTCTCATTAGTTTTCAATAATTTTGGTCAAAAACACTTTTCTAACATATTTCTATGGTATTTTATTATTTGTTTTTAACTTGTCTTTCTGGTAAATTCACGTATAAAACCTTAAAAACTTGACTTTCATATTCCCATGTCAACCATACTCGTACATAAAATCACCCATCCATACAACCGATATGAGAAAGACCCGGGTGAGAGAATGCGACGAAAACGCATCCAAAGAAAGTACACAAAACTAGTAGTGTAAAACACCGTATAAATATCAGATTTATACTCAATCTTAAACCGTGAGATTTTGATGACACGAGACCACAACACTAACGATCTTCACCACATAAAAATACAACTAAAAACATCTTAAACAACAAGATTTTTTCTTCTTCTTCTTGTATTCATTGATTTATCATTATGAATTTTTACATAAACTTATACTTTATTACATATATTTTGTTCTATTAGGGAAACACACGTAAATTTTGTTGTGTATACCTCTCGATGCCAAAATCTGTTATACTTGTCACTGCTTACATTGGATTCTCCAATTTTCACACATAAAAAAAATCCATGTAAAGACATATATCCCTGAATATGTCAGATTTTGCACGTACGTGCATCTCAAAATTAACAAACTTTATATTTATAACGAATTTCGTATTAATTTAACCATTTTTTATATAAAATAATGTACTCAGCCAGATATTTCAGCCTGAAAGACTCTAGAGTATTCTGTCATATTAGTATATTAATATTTGTTTGTTTGTTTGTTTTTTAAGCCTGTAAACGACGAGATAATACAAGGGAGATTCAAACGAAATGATGCATATGATAACAAATGAAAAAAAAAATGCTCATTAAACTTTAATACCCGTTCATTTAAACTATCAGATGGTACCTTATCTATTGAGTTCGATCAAAGATTAGTATTTGAACTACTAGACACACGTTAAGTTAACATATCGGTGTTAAACATCAGGGGCAAAATTGTCCAACTACCTTAAGCAAAATTGTTCACCTAGCTTGTATTTAACACCGATTTGTTAACTTAACGTGTGAACAATAACTCAGGTACTAATTTTTGGTCGGTCTCAATATGTGAGGTACTGTTCTGATAGTTTAAACGATGTGTCCTAATGTTTAGTCAGTCTAAAAGATGGGTACTACTTAAATAATTTTTTAATGAAAAAAATATATTGTATAATAGCTTTCTTTTTAAATCACCTAATCTTTGATTTAAGTATGGAGTTAAGTACTATAATATATTTTTATGGTGATGCGGTGCATCGCAGAACCCCATTTGGTTAGTATTTTAATGTGTTGGGTTAAGGTTCTTTGTCTCATTAATTTACTAAATTTAAGATATTTCTTTTAATATATACCCTAAAACCCTAAATTTATAATGTTATTTGAAAATGTTCCAACTTGTGCACATATAAAAGGATATCCAACACCAAAAAAAATATAAAATAGGATAAACCAAAACCTGGGTTTCACAAACTCAACTTTGATGGATCAAAATTCGATTCGAGAATCACCTCCATTAGTTTTGTTATACGAAATCATTACGGTGATGTTATTTGCTTGAGCGCTAAGAAAAATAACTTTAACTCGGTAATTAAAGCAGAAGTCATCGCCCTGAAAACTGGACTAAAAGAAGCAATTAGACTAAATATAAAAAAGATTGAAATTGAGAGTGATAACCTTTGTGTTATCAAGTCACTCCAAAGACTTTGGAGTTGTCCTTGGGAGATCGAGATGATCATATCCGACTCCATATTGGATCTTCGCTTCTTTGAAGAAGTTCAAGTCAGACATGCGTTCAGAGAAATCAATAGTGTTGTTGACCGATTGACCCATTTGAGAATTTCGAATCCCAACACACCCTTTTATAACGACCCCGAACTTAGTGTTTTCGTCTGCAATGATGCTTTAAGATGAATTATCTCTAGAAGGTAGCTCTCTTATAACCGTTTCCGTTTTCTTGAAAAAAATGTCTAAAGTCAGATAATTGTAAATTGGATGCTTAGAAATTAAATGTGAATTTATTTTTTAACTTTAATTAAATTAGCTAAGGGTTTGTTTGGTGTCTTGAACGAATTAAACATGATAAAAAGACGTAATTAAATTTGTTTGTAAACTATAAATTTAGGTTGTAGCATCTAACATGATTAAGTCGTATACTTATTTTGTATTTTATTTTACATTTTAATCATTTTTTAATTCTAATTTGTTATCAAATAATACTAATTGATAACCTAACTTTATCATTTCAAAAACAACACAAAATCATCCAATTATAAAATTTATAATTGATCCTAATTTTTAAAACAAATCAGAACTGAAGATCGAAAGAGATTTGAGAAAATAATTTTTACTTAGACAAATTTTTACTTAGACAACTTTTATGTACAAAATATCTTACTTTCGATTTAATTACAACCTTTTTAATTATATTAATAGAAAATCCCATTCTCTTTATAGAAAATAAAATTTTAAACAACTTTTATAAAATAAATTATATTATAATTTCGTTTTATAACTTTTATTTTATTTAATTATTATATTTCTATGTATGTTCGAGTACGAGTACGTATAAAGTCAATATACATTTTTGCAAAATAAAATAAAAATGAATATATTAACTAATCACTTTGGGTAAAATATATGTTATGACAAGTTTCCCATATCGAAACGTGTTAGGGTATTAGATAATAATAAAAAATAATGGTAATTGATTGAGTAGAGTGTATATAGTATGAGTGGGAGTTCCAAAGAGGAACAAAGGTAGGGTTGGCACGAAACACAAGAAGAGATGCGTTTTGAAGATAATAATGCTTATTGGTAGTGTCGCTAACCACACGAGCGGCTTTTCGATTTGCATGTCATGCCATCTTTCTCTCCTTGCACGTACTCCCACTTCATTTCCTTTTCCAAAACCAACCTCTCTTCTACGGTTGCAATACGAGCCGAATGAGTCGAACATCGACATCCTCAAGCTCGGCTCGTTTAGAATTGAGTTGAGCCGGAGCCGAGCCTAAAATTTATACGAGTTCTAAAATGTGATCAAGCTTGGCTCGTTTAGATAGTGAACGAGCTCGAGTCGAGCTTTTGACGAGCCGAGTCCGAGTAGCTCGGCTAAAACAATGCTCCTATAGTGTTATTTTATTCGAACGAGTCGAGCTTTACCCGAACGAGCCAAGCCTAGTTTTTATACGAGCTTTAAAATGTGTTCGTAGTCGGCTCGTTTAGAAAATGAACGAGCTCGAGCCCGAGTAGTTTGTCTCATATTACAGCCATACTCTCTTCTCTTGTACGAGACGAGCTATACGGGTTTGACTCGTAACAACGCTTTGTTTAAGCTCGTTTATATTTAGGTTCGGTTTTTCCGGCTCCATCCAATGAAACTAAGGGTTTTGTATAAATTGAGGTACCTTGTTCGGAAAAGACTGTTGTCTGGCATTACGAGAAATATTATAACCCAATAAAAAAGAACGAAAAAGAGTACACTTATGTATAGTGGTTTAGTCAACAATGATCACGTTCATTTTCAGATAAATTTTATTAAGGAGTTTCAGATCATACATATTAGGATAATTGAAGGTAAAGGGAACGCTACAATATATAGATAACGAAACTGTAGATAATACTTGGACGTCGTCAAGTATAAGACCGGACCAAACAGTAAAAGGCCCAACCGGCTCAAACTACGCGGATAGCATACTGTTGGCGTTGGGGACCCTGCCCCCTCGACCCCTGACTGAATCCACAAAGTGTGACATTCAAGACATAACAACAAAGGCTCTGTTCGAGTTCGTCCACTTTTCTAAACGAGTTAAATATTAACACATTTTAAACTCGTTCAAAATTTAGGCTTGGCTAAAACTCGTTTGGTTCAACAAAAATAGTCAAATTACTCAGACTCGATTCGGTTCAAGCTAAATTCGAACCCGTTCATAATCTAAAACGAGCCGACATTAATATATTTAAATTATGCATTTCTCAACATTACAAACAATGACTAAAAACGTTTAAAACGATCACACAGACTACAAAATAGACCAAATAGGGTTATATTTTGTAAAAAAAATTAACTAGAGGGTAAAGAATGAAAAGTAAAACAACCAACGTAACTTATTAATTACTATTAACAATGCATGATCAAACACAATGTACTTGTAAACCTAAGATTCCATCATGTTGTCCCTCGACGGCTCTACCAATGCATGTAAGTAATAGACGGTAAACTTTTTGTGAATGTACCCCTTGAGAAAAGGGTGTGTAGAGTTTGAAAATAAAAACAAACGGTTGGGGTACATTTACTTAATTGAAACATCAAAAAGTCTAGTTACTGCTCGAGTTTTTCAAAAAGGTCTAGTTACTAAAATTGTCCTTATTTTGTTATTGTGTGATCGTTTATTAACGAAGTCAGAGTAGAGGCAAACGTGACACGCCCTCTCAAACAATCGACATAAAACTATATATTCTATGACAAATTTTACCATGTAATTAGTACATATTGTATTATACTATTTTTATTTTTTTTGGATATTTAAGTTTATTTACTCAGGTTGATTATTGTAACCGTAATCAAAGTTGTGTATCAAGGTAATTATAGATTCGTTGTAAATTGAATAACTAATTCTCGTATTTTATAACTATTGATTGTATTTTAATTATAACAATAATTAATATTTCCTCCGATAAAAAATAAGTGTCGTTTTAGCATTAAAATTTGATCACAATTATTTTTTAAAAAATTTTTTTTAGGCCAATAAAAGAACAATAATTATAAGAAATGTTCTTGAAAATTGATGTAAATGATTAATTTTAGTTCTAAAATCTTTCTTATTGGTTTAAAAGAAGGTTGAATATTAAATAAGTGATAAGATTTAGAAAAAACTTTACAAAATCTATGTTATTTAATATTTTTCTTAAAAATTGTGTCAAAGTCTAAAATGACAGTTAATTATGATCAGAGGGAGTACAACATTAATGTCTACTTTGGATTGTAATTGTTTTTTTATACAATTAATATAGTAATTTTATTACTCCCTCCGATAAAAAATAAGTGTCGTTTTAGCCTTAGAAATTTGATCACAATTAACTGTCGTTTTAAGTTTTCTAGGTTAATAAATGAACAATAATTATAAGAAATGTTCTTGAAGTGTAAATGATTAATTTTAGTTTTAAAATTTTTCTTATTGGTTTAAAAGAAGGTTGAATATTAACCAATTGATAAAATTTAGAAAAACTTTACGACATTCTATGTTATTTAATATTTTTTTTAAAAAAAAATTGTGTTAAAGGCTAAAATAACAGTTAATTATGATAAGAGGGAGTATAAAATATAACTTAAATTTCATTAATGCCTAAAATTTTGAATTTTTTGTCTCATCAAGAAACAAATTCCGCAATTATTTTGATTAGACTTTTTAAAATTGGTGAAGAACTAATTAAGTGAAACTTAAATGAATAATAAACATGTACTCCGTATAAAATTACAATAATAAACTAAATATTGTACGTGAAACATAAATCGTTAGATAATTTGTAAAAACATGAACTTCTAAAAATAAAATTTATATTTTTATCAACTAAATGTTTAGTTCAATCTACAAATTCGTACTGTTAAAACTTCTCTTTATATGAATATATTTTTCTACGACTTTTTTTTTAAAAAAATGAAAAGTCTAAAATATTAAATAATAATAAAAACATTTTCTACCACCCAAATGGAGAAAAAGAAAAAAAAAATGAAACACACAGTATTTAGCCGTCCTCGTTTCCCCTTTGATTCTTCTGATTCTCCTCTTTTCATTTCTGCCAAAACCCCAAACTCCCATCTCCATTAACCTTCTTCTCCATCATCTTCAATGGCTACTCATCCTCCTCCTCCTTCCACAAATCTCTCTCTAATAAACTCTCCTCCATTTCCAATCACCGAAAACGCCCAAAAACCTACTGATAATACCGGTTTCCGCCATTGCTGGACTTTCCGAGCTCCAGTTGCAGTCGACAGTTGCCAGAACATCGATCCAAACGATCAGAAACAAGAAAATGAAAATGGGTTTGAGTTTGCAAGAAACAAAAATCATCAAAAATCAGATTCACATTTGAAGATTTGTGCTAGAGGCCATTGGAGACCTGCTGAAGATTCTAAGCTTAAAAACCTTGTTGCTCAGGTTGGCCCTCAGAACTGGAACTTGATCGCTGAAAAACTCGATGGTAGATCAGGTAAATCTTCAACTAATCTGGGTTTTCTTTTCTTTTCTTTTAAGAACTTGATTGCTTAAGACTACAGTTTTCTTCATACATTATACACCTTTTCAGCAGTTTCTTTGACAGTTTTCCGCAGTGTTAAAAACTAAGTGACTTCTCGAAAAGAAAACATAAAATAATAATAAAAGTAATTTAGTGGGTGGTTATGTACACACTCACAGTAAACAACGAGAAGAAAGATATTATTTAATAAATTATTTTATAAATGTTTTCCATGAATAAAAAAAGCGTCATTTTTTTCTTAGGGCGTGCATACTGTTACAAGTGACGATAGTGGTAGCAGACATCAGTAGCAAAAACGTTTTGAAACTTACCTTTATACAGTGCTGTGAATAAAATGTTACTTTACTTAGTCATTTCACTAGTTTTAATCCTTGAGAAATTCGATGTTATATCATATATTATTTTTATGTTAGGAAAGAGCTGCAGATTAAGATGGTTCAACCAGTTAGATCCAAGAATAAACAGAAAATCATTTACAGACGAGGAAGAAGAGAGGCTAATAAGTGCGCATACTGCATACGGAAACAAATGGGCGATGATCGCCAAGCTTTTCCCGGGGAGAACGGATAACGCCGTTAAGAATCACTGGCACGTTATGACGGCTAGGAAACGTCGGGAGGGTTCCTCCGTTTGCCGGAAACGGAAACCCTTTGTTTCTGTTACAGGGGTTAATGGGGAGAATAGTAATGGGAGCTGTGAGTCGACTATTTCTGAGTCAGCTGGGTCGTCTACTCGTTCTACTGAGCTTTCTCTGTGTTCTTCGCCTTCTGCTCGTCGTTTTGCTGCTTTTCGTCGTCCTCAGTGTCACGGTTTTGAAGGCGACGGCAATATTGAAAACAACAAAAAAGGTAACGTTACATGTATTTTTTGTAGGCGCATGTATATTTTATTTTAGGTTTTTTTTTTCTTTTAAAACTATTATTAACCTATTTAAAAACCTGAATTTTGAAATCCTTATACTAAACTATATTTGTAACCTCTAGCTTGATAGTGACGTATTTGTGTCGAACTGGATAACCAATTTTTTATATCGTAAGCTCTAGTTTATGGGTCGACTTTCTTATCGATGCGAAAATCGCTTATGATCCATGAGTACGAGTTTTGATGGTGATAGAATCAAATTCAACGTTCATATATATATATATATATAATCATATGAGAACGGGCTTATCGTGTAATAATGAGAATAAATTCGTAATAATTATTAGTTTTGTTACGAAGGTGTCATATCGTTTGATGTATTATTCGTAGTTATTCTCGTTTGATCTACTCTAAATCTCAACCCATCCGACGGTCAAAGATTGTTCTCATCATTACACGATAAGTCTGTTATCATGGAAACCGCACCCCTCTCTCTCTATATATATATATGCTGACTTTGTGTGAGTTGTGGATGCAAATGCAGGCTCGAATTGGGAGGCAGGGAGCTCCATGGGAAGTGGAGGTGAAGAGGAAGAAGAAAGAATTGCAGGAAAGAAGAGTTGTATGAATAGTAGAAGCGATGATTGTGATGGTGTTATGCCCTTCTTTGATTTCCTTGGGGTTGGAACTCACTGACCCCACTTTTCTGCTACCAAAGAATCTCATACTTGTCTTTCTGGCTTTCTTTCTTTTCACTGTATGCATGCAGCTGAAGACTTGAAAGACTGTAGCCCTCCATATAAGGATTTTCTGCATAAATCTAATAACTAGTTCTTCTATGCTTATATTTATGTCATTGTTCAGAGTTTTTCAAACCTAATTTCAACTAAAACAATTGGATATCTATAGGAATGAGGAGTAGATTGATCAATTTTCTTGATTTCGATCATCACTTGTTCATGTGTTATCAATAGATGAACGATTATACATCGTTCACGCACGATCGTACACTTTGTAATTAAAACGATTGTGCATTTTGTAATCGTGTTCACCTAGTTGTTCATGGCATATATATAAAGTGCATGAATGATCGTATACCTCTATTTGTTCATTTGCATAACTTTATACTGTGTAATGAATTAAAATAAAGAGATTCAATTGGTAACAGGGTAGTAGGGTTCTTCAACTAGGGTTCGAAATCTTAGAGTTGTGTAACACTTTATTTTAATGTATATATTTAAAATGAAAAACTATGGCGAGGCACACACTCCTTATACACGGTGCACAATCGTGTTGTTCATCGAGAAAAAAAAAGTGCAAGATTGTTATACACGGTGCACGATCATGTTGCTCATACATTAGAACAATGTGTACGTGTCACGGACCGGTCTTCCGTGACAATGCCGAGACCGGCAAGACAAGACGACTTGCCGGAAGACGTCATCAAGACACCATTTGACAAGGCCAAGCGACAACAGCATGAGAAGAAGGTCAAGCGGGAGGCTAGACAAAAACCTTGTCAAGATGGCATGTTGGGAAAACAAGGAGTATTCCGGAAAGATCCGGGACGATCAAGGAGGACCCGGAATGCTCAAGAGGAATCCGGAACACGGCGGAACATTCCGGAAGGTGATGGAATATTCCGGAAGGCGGAGGAATATTCCGGAAGATGGCGGAAGCATCCGGAAGCATCCGGAAGTATCAAGAAGAGACCCGGAAGGCACCGGAAGGATCAAGACAAGTCTAGAAACCGGCGGATGTCTCTAGACTTGTGTAGATGTTGTCGGAAAGATCCGGATGGAGGCGGATCTTCCTGGAAGACGACGGAGACTTCTAGAACTCGAAGGAACCTTGAAGATTTAGCTAGAGTCTTAGGGAAAGTTCTAGAGTCGTTAGGATAAGGTCAAGGTAGGAAGGATCCGGAATGACCTAGGAGAATTAGGTTCCGGAACCTTTCCGGAGAGGAGGTGGCCAAGGCTATAAATAGGGGAGGCCACCCCTCATTTCCATCATCCCACAAAATCCACCAAACTCCAAGTATTCTAGCTCTCTTGTAAAAAGCTCTCATTTGTAAAGCCCTCTTTGAGTAATATAAAGGCGAGATTTGCCGACAACTCTCCGAGTTCACCTAGCCATCTAGACAAAGCGCTCATAGTTAAGGAGCGTCGAGGAGTAAGGCTGATCTTAGCTTGTCGGGAGCGACATAATAGCTAAGAGTCGCGCGGTCTGAGTTGGGGAATAACTCGGCCCGTGACAAGTGGTATCAGAGCCAAGGTTCGGACGATCGTTCTATTTGGGCGCCAAGCGCTTACAACCAAGGGAGGCAAATAGGCAGGGGTACGGATCGAGAGGAGCTCTCCGTAGATCGCCAAGCATTTGC
>BSUD01000001.1:4610231-4659469 GCA_033239045.1 Fagopyrum esculentum
TGTCACGGACCGGTCTTCCGTGACAATGCCGAGACCGGCAAGACAAGACGACTTGCCGGAAGACGTCATCAAGACACCATTTGACAAGGCCAAGCGACAACAGCATGAGAAGAAGGTCAAGCGGGAGGCTAGACAAAAACCTTGTCAAGATGGCATGTTGGGAAAACAAGGAGTATTCCGGAAAGATCCGGGACGATCAAGGAGGACCCGGAATGCTCAAGAGGAATCCGGAACACGGCGGAACATTCCGGAAGGTGATGGAATATTCCGGAAGGCGGAGGAATATTCCGGAAGATGGCGGAAGCATCCGGAAGCATCCGGAAGTATCAAGAAGAGACCCGGAAGGCACCGGAAGGATCAAGACAAGTCTAGAAACCGGCGGATGTCTCTAGACTTGTGTAGATGTTGTCGGAAAGATCCGGATGGAGGCGGATCTTCCTGGAAGACGACGGAGACTTCTAGAACTCGAAGGAACCTTGAAGATTTAGCTAGAGTCTTAGGGAAAGTTCTAGAGTCGTTAGGATAAGGTCAAGGTAGGAAGGATCCGGAATGACCTAGGAGAATTAGGTTCCGAAACCTTTCCGGAGAGGAGGTGGCCAAGGCTATAAATAGGGGAGGCCACCCCTCATTTCCATCATCCCACAAAATCCACCAAACTCCAAGTATTCTAGCTCTCTTGTAAAAAGCTCTCATTTGTAAAGCCCTCTTTGAGTAATATAAAGGCGAGATTTGCCGACAACTCTCCGAGTTCACCTAGCCATCTAGACAAAGCGCTCATAGTTAAGGAGCGTCGAGGAGTAAGGCTGATCTTAGCTTGTCGGGAGCGACATAATAGCTAAGAGTCGCGCGGTCTGAGTTGGGGAATAACTCGGCCCGTGACAAGTGGTATCAGAGCCAAGGTTCGGACGATCGTTCTATTTGGGCGCCAAGCGCTTACAACCAAGGGAGGCAAATAGGCAGGGGTACGGATCGAGAGGAGCTCTCCGTAGATCGCCAAGCATTTGCAATTAAGGTTGGCAAGTAGGCAGGGACATAGATCACATTAAGGTCCGAGGCAAGACACGATGGCTAGTGGAGGTGTGTCCGGAGTTGATGACGAGAGCAAGAAAGGCAAGAAGGCAAGGGACCCATCAAGGGACATGGTGTCAAACACGGAACAAGGCTGGAGAAAGTCGAGTTGGTCGTGGGCGAGATGCGGAACTCCATCGAAGACGCCAACAAGCGGGTTGATGACGTTGAATCCTCGATGGAATCCTCAATTGAGGAACTCAAGGGGGAGTTCCAAGGAGCCATAAACGCGTCCTACAAGACTCTTGCCGCTGAACATAAAGTTCTTAAGACCCAATATGAGGCGCTAGCCGACAAGATGGAGACCGTCTTAAGGGAGTTGGCGGCATGCAGGTCAGCCATGGGGGCTGGCCTAGTTGGAGTTTCCCCACTGCAGAAGGTGGATGCACCCAAACCGACGACATTCAAGGGAAGTCGTTCTGCCAAAGACGTCGAGAACTTCTTATGGGGCATGGAGCAATACTTCCGCGTCACGGGGATCGCGGACGAGGAAAGGAAGGTAAGTACCGCTTCCTTATATCTTGGTGACATAGCTTTATTATGGTGGCGAAGGAGGACCTGCGAAAGGACCGGAGGGACCCCAATCACGACTTGGGCCGAGTTCTCGGCTGAGCTAAAGAAACAATTCTACCCCATATATGCCGACGATGAAGCCCGGGCCACGCTTCGCAGGCTCACCCAAAAAGGGACCGTCCGAGAATACGTAAAGGAGTTCTCGGAGATAATGTTGCAGATTTCGGACATGAATGAGAAGGAAGCCTTCTTCCAATTCATGGACGGACTTAAGCCGTGGGTAAGACAAGAGCTTCACCGACAGAAAGTTCAAACCCTTACCGAAGCCATGACTGAGGCGGATTCCCTCATCGAGTTCCGAAGCCAACACCAAGGTAACTCCTCCCGGGACAAGGGCAAAAGTGGGGGAGTGGATCAAGAAAACGAGTCATCAGGGAGCGATGATGAACGACTCATGGACAGGAGAAGTAGGTCTCGCAACGACGAGAGTTCCCTTGAAAGGAGGAAGTTCCATCGAGACGACGAGGGTCCGCCGGAACGAAGGGGCATGTTCAAAAAGGACAAGGCCGAGACAAAGGAAATGCGCCGCTTGAGTTGCTTCTTGTGCGGAGAGGAGCACCTCGTAAGGAACTGCCCGACAAAGAACAAGCTTGCAGCGATAGTCTCGGCAGAGAAAGAAGAGCCGAGGAGGGAGCCGCTTAGGCTCGGGGCCATGGTGAAGAGTACCCCCAGAGTAAGGCAATTCAAATGCTTCAGGTGTAACGGTGATCATCTAAACCGGGACTGCCCACAAAGAGCGAAGAAGGAAGATTCCCCACCCGAGGAGAAGCCGGGTAAACGGGTATTAAGGCTCGGGGCCGTGAGGACATGCAATGTTGCTAGACCAGAGGAGAAGGAGTCTAGAGCATCCGGGGCATGTGAGGACGGCAAGCCGCCCGGGGACACCGAAGAAAACAAGGCTAGCTCGTTACGGGAGGAGACACAACGCTTGCCTTCGGAAGACAAAACCTCTTTGGAGAAAGGGGTTGACAAGGTCAAGGAAGACCTTAACAACGGACTCGCAACGGGGACGTTGCGAAAACAAGTGGGGGAGTATGTCACGGACCGGTCTTCCGTGACAATGCCGAGACCGGCAAGACAAGACGACTTGCCGGAAGACGTCATCAAGACACCATTTGACAAGGCCAAGCGACAACAGCATGAGAAGAAGGTCAAGCGGGAGGCTAGACAAAAACCTTGTCAAGATGGCATGTTGGGAAAACAAGGAGTATTCCGGAAAGATCCGGGACGATCAAGGAGGACCCGGAATGCTCAAGAGGAATCCGGAACACGGCGGAACATTCCGGAAGGTGATGGAATATTCCGGAAGGCGGAGGAATATTCCGGAAGATGGCGGAAGCATCCGGAAGCATCCGGAAGTATCAAGAAGAGACCCGGAAGGCACCGGAAGGATCAAGACAAGTCTAGAAACCGGCGGATGTCTCTAGACTTGTGTAGATGTTGTCGGAAAGATCCGGATGGAGGCGGATCTTCCTGGAAGACGACGGAGACTTCTAGAACTCGAAGGAACCTTGAAGATTTAGCTAGAGTCTTAGGGAAAGTTCTAGAGTCGTTAGGATAAGGTCAAGGTAGGAAGGATCCGGAATGACCTAGGAGAATTAGGTTCCGAAACCTTTCCGGAGAGGAGGTGGCCAAGGCTATAAATAGGGGAGGCCACCCCTCATTTCCATCATCCCACAAAATCCACCAAACTCCAAGTATTCTAGCTCTCTTGTAAAAAGCTCTCATTTGTAAAGCCCTCTTTGAGTAATATAAAGGCGAGATTTGCCGACAACTCTCCGAGTTCACCTAGCCATCTAGACAAAGCGCTCATAGTTAAGGAGCGTCGAGGAGTAAGGCTGATCTTAGCTTGTCGGGAGCGACATAATAGCTAAGAGCCGCGCGGTCTGAGTTGGGGAATAACTCGGCCCGTGACATACGATCGTACTCAAATAAACTATGTAGTGTCATATAACCAAATCAAACCAAATCAAGAACGTTGATTTATTTAGATCGGTTACCCAAACCTAATAAAGAATGATTTACATTATTTTAGAAGAGGTCCAGACCACAATTAGTAATGGGCTTAAGCCAAAACCGGAAGATGGGGAGGAAAACAAAACTATTATAAACCAGAAGAAACCGAACCGGCTCAGCTCACGAAAACGATAGCTCGGGTTTAGGTAAATTCATTAAAAAAAAACAGTTGAGATAATAAAAATGTTGGAGTTTGTATTTTGGAAAGGAAATAAAGTCGGTTAATGGTGGCAGTTTGCAGGAAAAGTGGGGTTTGTTCAGAGTTGCACGGGTGGTTCCATCATCGATGTCAAGCAAAGCCAAGATTTGTGGTTAAAGCAAAAAGACACCGACAATCAAAAGACGTTCAAGTGGGTGGGTAGGTAGCTGCTGAAATTTACAGAGCATAAAACCAGTCGCAAAATCGACATGCAATGCAAGGTTAAAAACTTTATAATAGGGTAAGTATATACAGGAGTCTTCGGGTGATAGCATCGAGAATCTCATATACAATCGATCGTATCGGAGGCGCACAAACCAGCGGCGGCGAGGGGCAATGCATTCTCGCGGCGGCAAGGGATGAACGAATCGAGGGTGGCGATTTGTTAAGATTTCTCATACAGGGGCGGTTTTTGGTAAATATGGTGTATATAAGGGGAATTTTATAGTTTCAAATTTAGTGGGTAAATATAGTTAAATAACAAACAGTTTCCACAGAAGAATCCATGAGCGCGTGGGCTAAAGTTATATTCCGTGCAGGAAGGTCCACGGAAAGGAATCGTGTGCTAATGTGATCTTCACCGTAGATTAGGAGGATGACCAGTGGATGGACGACGAATGGAAGAAGGACAAAAATCTGACGGAAGAGATGAGGTGTGAGCGCTGGGCTTATGAGTAATTTTTGACATTTTAAAGTGCAAGTGGGTTCCACAAAGTCTTGGATACAACGGGTTCGGGTTAATACCTTTACACCCGTCCGTGATACGTCCATTAATATTATCTTTTCTATTTATTTTTAAATTATAACTCAAAATAATATCATTTTTAAAAGTTATTATGAGCGAAAAAAACCATCAAATTATTAACCAAAATAATGTCTTATATTTCCGACAAAATACTAACTCTAACGATAACGTGACAATCACAATCTTACATGCCATCAAAAAATTGATTAATTGTGTGATGTGGATTTTTATTTTTTAAAATTAAATTAACATAAAAAAAGTTTAAAAAATATTTTTTTAAAATTTTTTATAATTAAATTTAATTTTTGTAACTATATTTTTTTAATTAAAATATTAAAAAGTTTGTAAAAAAAATATTTTTTTTTAAATATAAAATTTTCTTGTGAATTTTTAATACTTTTTGGGAATTTTTAAATTGTATATACTTAACTAATTTTTAATATAAAAAATAGTTTAAAAAATTCAATTTTAAAAATTAGTTAAAATATAAAAAGTTGAAACGTCCAAAAAAAAGTTTAAATAAAACTAGTTTAGCGCCCGTGCCGTGCACGGGTATTTGAAAATATATTTCTTACAGTTTTTTTTGTATGAGTAATTTTTTATAGATTTATTTTTCTTATTATTATTTTGTTGATTTGATTACGAATGTTTATGTTAAATAGTATACGCATATAAGAAAAATAATAACAACATAGTTGTTGACCCAGTTCGGGGCATACCAAGTCAGGAGTGTCCACTATCTCTGTATTATAAAAATCACAATATTAATAATGTCAAAAAAACAGTTAAAATTGTGTACATATTTATTATAATAGAAATCACGATGATAACCTTTGACGTGAAACCTCGAGCACATGCGCGACAGTCCGATCCTGAAAAAGAGAAGAAGATAAACTTTATATAAGTGTAAGCTCAAGGACGGGTTATGATCGCTTGATATTATTGATTGAAAACGAAATAAAATGAAGAAGAAATTCTAACGTACCTTAAATTATGTTGCGAAAAACTTCGTCGAATACAACATTAGTTGTAGTATCTTGAACCTTGCCCTTAGGGTCACATATCATAATCCTTACTCCATCCCTGCTCGTCACTCTTGAGATAGCGACATATAATTGGCCGTGACTGAAGACCGGTCTAGGCAAATATATTTCAACCTGTGCAAGGGACTGACCTTGACTTTTATTTATAGTCATAGCAAAACATACCATAACTGGGAACTGTCTCCTTCGAAATTTAACAGGAATTTTCAAGTATGTGGGTGTAAGAACTGTTCGCGGAATGAAGATCTTATGACCTATATTGTTCCCAGATATTATTTCTGCCTCGATGATTTGTTTTCCAAGTCTCCTAACTATCAGTCTGGTTCCGTTACACAACCCTGCAGACTGATCAATGTTTCTCATCAACATAATTGGAATTCCAACTTTCAGTCTCAAGACATGGTTCGGAAACCCAGAACACTTGATGCAGTTCAAGAACTCGCTCGAGTAGAAACAATCATCAAGAGAACCTTCGCTTGGACATATACTATCCGAACTCAAGTACTATGTCACGTCTCCAGGTATCAGTGATAAAATATAGTCATTGACCTTCTCAACAATCTCATTGGTAGGGGCGAGAATAGCTCTTTTTTGAAAGTAGGTCGGTGGATCCTAAATATTGTAACTCAAAGGATATACATGGTCAACAATAGTTGCAATCGGGTCACCTGTAGATGCAAGTAGGAGATCTTCGGGGATGGTAATCTGAGCTTCTCCATTAACACTTTCACCTTCCGTGCCATCTCCAATGCCCAATATCCAATCTGAAAACTCCTTAGCCTTTCGAGCTTCTAATTCAGTAAGTCCACGTATAACCCTCATGTTTTGAGTTAATCTAAGCACCGTGCAGTGATCCCACAAATATGACGCATTGATTGCAGCAAAGACAATATCATGTCTACTTCCATGACTTACAACAGGCAATATTTGTCTAAAATCACCACCAAAAACGACAACCTTACCACCAAACGGGAAAAGTGAGCAGTCTGGATTATAAGATCGCATGACGTCCCTTAAACTTCTCGAGCGCTTCAAAACAACATTTGTTAACCATGGGTGTTTCATCCCATATTATCAGCTTTGTCTTTGACACTAACTCAGCCAGATCCGTACCTAAACATATAAGATTAAAACATTAATATATTGTTCAGTGTAATATGAACAATATATTAAAAAAGAAGTTTTAATAATTGAATAATAAGGTTTATACCTGCACGAATGTTGCATGTTGAACTTTCGTCAACATTTATTGGGATGCCAAACCTCGAATGAGCGGTTCTACCGCCTGGAAGCAAGAGAGTTGCATTACCACTCGAAGCAACTATTAGAACGATTTCACCTTTACTCCTCAAACCAGCCGAAAGGGATCTCCATATAAAAGTCTTTCCTGTTCCACCGTATCCATAAAGAAAAAACACCCCCCCTTATCAGCGGACACAACACACATAATCTGATCATACACTCCCCTCTGCTCGTCGGTGAAACTGGAAACCAATCTGTCATGGTCCAAAGATAACTGGGATCGATCATAGTTTAGTTCATCTTGAATTAGTCTATTATGCTGCTCCATAATCAAGGCTTCGTCACGATAAGGCATAGACTTATTCGTCTTCAAACTGCCGCCGTTCCTGTGTAAAAGTTTCTCTATCTCAACCAAGACGTAATTTTGCAACACGACATCATCTAATTGCAAATCTACGTACAAATAAACCAAGTTAAACATGTTTACTTACCTAGTACAAAGTATACTAAACAAATTGAAAAAATAATGCAAAACTCGAATTAAATTCATATACATGAAAGAAAGCATACCATTATTACGCAACACCCTTCTCTGTCGTGCAAGAATATCATCAGATAAGTACTTCCATACTTCAGCCCAAACCAGATGAGGCGACGACATGCTACCTGAGAGATACAACATGACGAATAAATTCCGAAGATAACCAACAGTTTAAAAACTTGCTTCTTTTATACCGTCAATGTATTCCCGGTCGTCATCCAACAACCCCATAGCATAACATGCTTCCCTAAATGTGGCATATAGTGTACCGTTGATTGTCCGAATTTCCTCGTAGCATGTAGGACCCTTAATATGATTCAGCAAAACCCTCAAGTAGTACCTCTCTCCAGACCTAGGTGCAACGTGGTATATCTTCCCTAGTGTATATCCCGCACCTTGTGCGGGTTTGTTAATAAAATAGCTTATCATTTTACATTTTTTTACTATATTATATGTTGTTAACTTTATTAGTTATATGTTATGAGCTCGTATAAATAACGCGTCAAGTGTTACATAGTAAATGAGACCACGTAACCCATGTGTTGATCATTAATAAGTTTTATACTAATAAAAAAATTTTAAAATCTAATTTATTATTTAATAAATAATAATTTAAAGAAAAAGAATAATCATATAATTTAAAAATACCATAATCTGATACGAATTCAATTAGTAAAAAAAAATTAATTGGCTTAATTTGTGATTTAGTAAAAAATTTAATCCGAGAAAAAACATAGGAGCGCCACGTCAGCATTAGTTTCGTATGTTTTAGTAAAATATGCAGAATATAGATGTATATTTAGTATATTGATAAAATAAGAATTACGAATTTAATAGTTCAACGGTCCAGGAATCAGTAGGTTACAAGGATCCACA
The DNA here is from genome assembly GCA_033239045.1 of Fagopyrum esculentum. NCBI lineage: Eukaryota > Viridiplantae > Streptophyta > Magnoliopsida > Caryophyllales > Polygonaceae > Fagopyrum > Fagopyrum esculentum. The sequence continues at coordinate 4,618,535 of BSUD01000001.1, forward strand.
AATTAGTAGATCACAAGGACCCACAAGAGCACAACGACCCACAAATCATTAGGTCACAACGACCCAAAAATCATTAGGTCAAAACGACCAAAAAATTAGTAGGTCACAATGATTACATACAAATACTAATCCGATATGATTAAGTATTATATTTGATTCTGACCAAAAGGTTCAGAAATGTATGAATTTTATAAGCCTCAAACACTCTACATCTATTTATACATGTTTTCGAAGTGTCATCCTTTCCTCATAACCGATGTGGAAGAACAAAAATCATATTTTACAAAATAACTATGGTTTAATTAAAAAAAGATTTATTAGCTTAATTCGTGATTTAGTAAAAAGTTTAATCCGGGAAAAAACGTGGGGGCGCCACGTCAGAATTAATGTCTTTTGTTTTAGTAAAGTATATAGAATATATATATGTATAATTAGTATATTGATAAAATACAAATTACGAATTTAATAGTTCAACGGTCCACAAATTAGTAGGTCACAAACGACCCGCAAATCAGTAGGTCACAAACGACCCACAAATCAGTAGGTCACAAACGACCCACAAATCAGTAGGTCACAAACGACCCACAAATCAGTAGGTCACAAACGAACCACAAATCAGTAGGTCACAACGAAAATTAGTAGATCACAATGACCCCCACAAATTAGTCGATCACAACTCGTCGATCACAACTCATAACGACTCACAAATAAGTAGGTCACAACGACCCACAAATAAGTAGGTCACAACGATTCAAAAATCAGTAGCTCAGTAGGTCACAAACGACCCATATATCAATAGGTCACAAACGACACACAAATTAATAGGTTACAACAACCCACAAATTAATAGGTCACAAGGACCGACAAATCATTAGGTCACAAGGACACAAGCATCAATAGGTCACAACGACCCACAAGGTATTAGATTAAAACGACCCACAAATCATTAGGTTAAAATGACCTACGAATTAGTAGGTAACAACAATCCACATTCAAATACTAATCCGGTATGAATAAGTATTATACTTGATTCTGACCAAAAGGTCCAAAAATATATGCTTTGTATAATCTTCAAACATTATAGGTCTATTTATAAATGTTGTCAAACTATCATATTTCTCTAATAACCGATGTGTGATAACAAAATTTATATTTTACAAAATAATTATGGTTTAGTAAAAAAAGGATTTATTAGCTTAATTCGTGATTTAGTAAAAATTTTAATCCGAGAAAAAACGTGGGGCGCCACGTCAGAATTATTGTCTTTTGTTTTAATAAATTATATTGATGTATATTTAGTATATTGATAAAATAAGAATTACGAATTTAATAGTTTAACGATCCACAAATCAGTAGGTCACAACGACCCACGAATCAGTAGGTCACAACTACCCACAAATCAATAGGTCACAACAACCCACGAATCAATTGGTCACAACGACCCACAAGTTCATAGGTCACAACTACCTCAAATTCATAGGTCACAACGACCCACAAATTCATAGGTCACAACGACCCACAAATCAGTGCGTCACAACGACCCACAAATTATTAGATCAAATCGACCCACAAATCATTAGGTCAAGACGAACTATAAATCAGTAGGTTACAACGATCCAAAAATCAGTAGGTTACAACGACTCAAAAGGTCTAGAAATGTATGATTTGTATAATCTTCAAACCTTGTAGGTCTATTTATACATGTTGTCAAAGTGTCATTCTTCTCTGATAACCAATGTGGGATAACAAAATTCATATTACACAAAATAATTAAGGTTTAGTAAAAAAAAAGTTATTGGCTTAATTCGTGATTTAGTAAAAGATTTAATCCGATAAAAATGTGGAGCGCCACATCAGCATTAGTATCTTCTGTTTTAGTAAAGTATATCGATAGGAAGGAAGTTAAGCTTACGGGTATGAGATAGGCTTATGAACAATATCTTTTAATTTTAAATATTTGGAAAACAAATTAAAAGAAGAGGAAATGTTATTGTAATCGGAATTAGTTAGTAATCCAAATAAAATACTTTAAAATTGGAACTAATTAAAAAAGATTTAGGCTAATTATGGTTTAGTAAAAAAAGGATTTATTAGCTTAATTCGTGATTTAATAAAAAGTTTAATTAGAGAAAAAACGTGGGGTGACACGTCAAGAATTAGTGTTTTTGTTTTAGTAAAGTATATAGATGTATATTTATTATATTGATAAAATAAGAATTACGAATTTAATAGTTCAACGGTCCACAAATTAGCAGGTCACAAATAACCCACAAATCAGTAGATTTTAAGGATCCACAAATTAGTTGGTCACAAGGACCCATAAATTATTACAACGACCCATGAATCAGTAGGTCACAACAACCCACAAATTAGTAGGTCACAACGACCCACGAATCAATAGGTCACAATGACACACAAATCAGTGGGTCATAACGACCCACAACATATTGGGTCACAACGACCCACAAATTATTGGGTCACAATGACCCACAAATTATTGGGTCACAACGACCCACAAATGAGTGGGTCACAACGACCCACAAATTATTAGGTCAAATCGACCCAAAAATCTATAGGCCAAAACAATCCAAAAATCTATAGGTCAAAACGATCCAAAAATCATTAGATCAAAACGACCCAAAAATCATTAGGTCAAAACGACCCAAAAATCATTAGGTCAAAACGACCCAAAAATCATTAGATCAAAACGACCCAAAAATCATTAGATCAAAAGGACCTACGAATTAGTAGATCACAAAAATCCACTCCACATACAAATGCTAATCCGGTATAATAAGTATTATACTTGATTCTGACCAAAAGGTCCGAAAATGTATGATTTGTATAATCTTCAAACATTTGAGGTCTATTTATACATGTTGTCAAAGTGTCATCCTTCTCTGATAACCGATGTGGGATAACAAAATTCATATTTTACAAAATAAATAAGGTTTAGTAAAAAAAAGTTATTGGCTTATAAATAATAAAAATAAAAAGGAGATTTGACTATAACCTATAAAATCTTGGAAAATCTCAAAAAAAAAAAGTTACGTACAATTTTAAAAAAATCACTTAAAGAAATAAAGATGAATGAGAATCACCCTTAATGAGGGGTGTATTTGAGTGCTTTTATAGAGAAGATGAATCTCAATCACGTATCTTATTGTTTACAAACAACCGAAAAGTTTGTTTTTCTTTCATTAATATACTTTGCTGACTTTTTTTTTTTTGCAGATTTGATATCAAATAGGTAAGATACTATTGACTAAATTCGTTAATTAGGGTTGAGATTAATTGTTGACTCATTCAATTCAAAATGATTGAAATACTAATCTGCTAACAAACTTGAGAGATAATATCACAATTTAAACTTATATTTAATATAAATGAAAACAAAATTTGTTAACTTTTCCTTTAAAAACAAAATTTGTTAACACCTTTTCTTATAAACACAAAATTGGCGGATAATATTACAATTTTCATTTTTTTTAATATAAATGTAAACAAATTTTCCTAACAACTTTTCTTATAAATTTTTTAGACTGACGTTAATTCTGTGTACGACACGTGGCAATAAAAATTTTTTGGGCTGAGGTTAATCGTGGGGGCGACACGTGGCAATAGAAGATTCTGCTTTAATATATATAAGATAGATTCACAAGAATATTTTTTTTAATCAGAAAAAAATAAAAATTTTATATTAAAAAAAAAATTTCAAATTTTTTTTTCCAATATTTATTTATTCTAAAAAATAATTTTTACAAATTTTTTAAACAAAATATTTTTGTACAAATTTTTTTTTTAAACAATTTTTTAGAAAAATAGTTACAAAATTATTGTTTTAAAAAAACTTATTTTAGATTTTTCAACATTAAATATTATTAACTTAGACAAATAGCGGTTTTCAAATGTTTACAATCAACACATAACCAAGATTTCCTTCTTGTCATACCCATGGACTTGGACAGTGTAGGTCCCTAGTTGAGTATCACTCGGTGTTTAAGTATCGCCTTATGATTTCTCTATACCCGGTTGATGAGATTTGTCATATACACCATTGTTGAAGAGTATTGGATGATTTGGGGAGCATGTGGTTCATTGTAAAGAGCTCCTTGGCTTCAAATATATACATGATTTGGTCCGTGAAGTTTTGTGTGATGTGTTTAGGATAGCGGGAGTCTCGGTTAAGTAGGAGACGCATGTGTCCTTCTTGACTGACCTAGGGGAGGGAAGGTACACGTGGAGGCTGACGGATGTCTTGGTGTTTGGATGAGTGGGCGAAAAACATGTTTGTATTGATTTGACTAAGGTTTCTCCACTGGTTTGTTTGGGTAGTGGACCTTTTGGAGTGGGTAAAGCGACGCTTAATGCGGCTTCCACTAAGGTGGTCAAACATGAGAGAGCCGGCCAAACATGAGAGAGCTCGATCTTAGGATTGAGCATGCCAATGTTCGGCTAAAATAACACCATATGAGCCTTTTTTTTAGACGAGCTACTCGGGCTCGGCTCGGACTTGACTAATCAAAAGCTCGGCTCAATTCGCTTATAAACGAACGAGTTTGAGCAAATCAAGGCTCGGCTCGTTCGACTCGTATAACACCCCTACCGATTGAGCCGATATTGTCCTCTTGGCTTCCCTTTATCTGAATTTATATACGTGTTCGTATTTGTTTCAAAAAATAAATAAAAATGTCTTAAATAAAGAAACAAAAAACTTATTGTATATGTAAAAAATAGTTTTCTATTCTTAAATATTTACTAAAATAAAATAACGACGTGATATTTAAATAAGTCACTAAACGTGTTTTAGGTTGGTCCAATATAGAGGCCGGCCCAACTGCCTATATGTTTCTTAACATTTGACGGCCCAATGGCCCAATCTTTAATCAACTTTTTTTTTTTTTTTTTATATCTAAAAAAAATCAATTAGAACTCAGGCTTAACTAAAATTGAGCTCGTTTTAAATAAGTGAACGTCACTATTACATATGACTGATATGAGGGAGGTTAGGAGAGTGAAAATTAACGAATAAACCAATACTCAGTTGGTCTAGTGAGACGTGATGCTAAACTTTTTAAGTGGTTAGTTTGAAGATTCGAGTTCGAATCCTTCCGGTGGGAGTAATCCCCCAACAATGTAAACCGGGAGAGAGTAACGTTCGTTGGATTAAAAAAATTAATGTTCACGCTAGGATGTGTAGCACAAAAAGCTTTACATTTATAAACTCGATTTAATCTCCTAAACTAACTAGCGAAACCCGCAGTGTACGGATCGTTATGTAGGAAGAAAAGTATTCCGAGGTCGAACACAAGGACTGAGGCGAAATCAAGTCATTTAATGATCAAAGATAGTGCAAATCTAGTCTAAAAAAAGAGAAAGAAATAAAGATATGAAAATGATGATATTTTTGGTTGAGTTTTTGTGGTGATCAAGCAAGGATCACAAATCAAGCAAGGTAATAAAACAAACTAACAACTCAAGCTAGCAAAACAAACAAGTGACACAAACATAAGATATGAGATCAGAGATAGAAAAAGAAGATTCTAGAGGTCAAGATTTCCGGTTATGGCATTGGACTCAAGCTTCTAAAGATTCTAAGGACAAAACTGCGGTGTTGGGAAAGGGTGTTTCTCTAATGGAAGCAATTACCGGGTAAGTCTCATGCTTCACTAATCCCGCACCAAACTCCTATTACCGGGTAAGTCTCAAGGAGGTAAAGTTGGGAATTCTACACAAACCGGACACTACTTAAGGGGCAAACCTCTCCTTACCGGGTAAGTCTCGGAAAAGGTAAGTCTCAAGCAATAATCCTAGCACACTCAATCCAATAGCGGCTTGTGAGGCTCACTACTACCTAGAATTCATCATCTTAGGTATCTAAGATCGGAAATCACCGGGTAGGTCTCTTTCCTCACTTAGTTTGCTAGCATTAGGTCACCCTAAGCTATATTATGCTCAACAAACACTAGGATTTCAACAATCTAACATCCTAACATACAGATTCATCAATTAAGAGCAACAGAAGGAAAAATCGGGTGGATCATAGCAAAAATCGGCCGATTTACTCTGAAGAACAGGTCGATTTTTCTCCTCTGGTTTAGGTTTCGGGCACAAAAATCATCCTAAACTAACATGTAAGTCCATTCTATCATCACCCAAGCTATAACCATCAATCCATTACTCCAGAATCACAATAAACTAGCCAACAACATGCATTTCAAGATCTAAAATCATCATACAAGCATACATGGAATCCATAGCAAGAAGATGAAGTAAGGAAATGAAAGCAATGAAACTTAGTTGGATTTGAGCTCAAAACAAGTCTTTCAACACACCAAATGTAACTCCAAGTAAGATCTTACAACCTTCAACAAGATTCTTCACAATAATCTCTCAAATCTCACTACGAAATTGAAATCTACACTAATCTCTCTCAAGAACACCCACAAGGGTGTCTTGAAGAGAGGCTACAATCTAAGAGTCTTTGGGAAGATGCTAGAGGATGTGGGAGAGGAGGAGAATGGGAGAGAGAGATCAGCAACAACTTGCAGGACCACTTATATTCTCCACCAAGAGCAAGGCCGGACAAAGAGATCGTGAGACACGTGGCTTAAGCTGTCAAAGGCCAAAAAATCGACCCAGTCAAATAAATCGGCCGATTTTCCTGAGTGTTGGTCCGATTTTCTTCAACAGAGACTTGTTATGATCATCTAGCCTTGAGTTGCTCCATTGCTTGCACCAATAAGGGTCTTTGTGTCCTTCATTGCTCCAATTATGTTCCTTCAAAGCCTTGGATGTGTACCACCATGAGGCTTGACCCTCGAATGTATCGATTAATGCCCAAAAGATCCCCGAAATACCTACAAAACCGACAAAAGCTCGTGTAGACGTCTTTTCTAAAAATATGCACGAAATGAGTGTAAACGTCGTGAACTAATGTCAAACCGTGCATGAATAACGGGAAAAACTATCTAAATGTATGCCTATACTAACGTCATAAATCACGTTATCAATTAACGGCTAAGATTCATCATCTTTTAACGATTTAGCGGTCAAAAATACTTTCCCTATATATTAATTTATCATTTCTTGTGTTAGTGAGGTAAATATTTTGTCAATACCTTTTTCAAAAACATTCGTTACCGGCTGCACGACCAGCGAACACGACGAGAAGAAACGGAGAAGAACGAGAGAACACGAGAAAAAAAAGATGGACATGTTATTTATATCGTGTTCGCTTGCTCGTGTCATTGTTAGTGTCGTTTGCTATGTAATATTCATTACTAGTTTCAATGAACGTGTAATTCATCAAACACGAGAACTAAAACATATGTTCATGAGTCTGTCACTTGTTTGAGTATGATACTAACATGCACATTATGTTCATGAACGAAGAAATTGCCTACAAATTTACAGGATTTTTCATGAATGTGTCAAACACGAGCATTGAAACATATGTTATGAATGTGGTTTGTTATTATTTCTTGAACGTGAATGAGTCGTGTGATAGGTTCGGATGCCGTGTTCATGAAAACATAAAATTACGCTTTTTTCCTAAAGCATTAATGTGAAATATTCCAATCGTGAATCAAATTAATACTTATCATACTAGTGTATTGATCACGACCATTCAACTAATAATCTAACGGCTCTTAGAGGTTCTCATTCCTCTCCGTAAAAATGGTTCTCTCCGGAAAGGAATGAGAATCTAACTCAAACGTTGGATGAACAAAAAACAACTGTTGTGATAGGAGACGATTTATACCAATTTTTTAAAAAAATTAATCACATTAATGTAGTTTTCTTTTAACGTTGAATGATAATGTTAGTTCCCTTAAATGATTTATTACCTTATTAATATCACACTCATGCACATCAACGTTAAGTTTATCATGTTCAATTAAAAACACACGAAATCGATGTATATAGGTTTTTGAGTTAAATTTATTGAACACGAGCATTCAATCACATAAGTAGTTAATAAAGACATGTACAAGATTGATTAGCCATTTACTTTCATGAACACGAGCGTTCATGCACAATGTGGATGAGAAACAACAAGAACGAATGTAAACCCAAAAACGAGCACCGTGAACATTATGTTCATGATGGTGTGATGATCGAATTCTACAATAATCACGTATAAATGATTAATAATTGATGAACATGATCAAATAAGATTTTCTTGCTCAACCAACTCAAATTATTTTTTGTAGATGATGATCGTATTAAATGCATAGATCTCATAACAAATCATTAATTATTGTTGTTCATACGCTAAGGAATGAGAACCTCTAAGAGACGTTGCATTATAAGATGAACGTTTCAGATTGAACAACGTAAATAATCCTATTATGGTAAAGAATTAATAATAAATATTAATCAACAGAATAACATGAATGTTCATTGATTAAATAAATATCGATAATGACAAGTAGGTTTTCGAGTTATCCCCATAATCTCCTTCTATTGAACGCACTTGGGGGCTCGTTTGGTAAAATTTCCATTGAATCAAGAACCGGAATCAAATTTGTCATACTCATACCCATGTTTGGTAAGACTTGAAATCGGAATGAAAATGATTTCATGGAATTACTCATTCCAACTCTAAAGAAGAACTTGATTCCTTAAATTAAATGTGGGTATCATCCTTTCCAAGATATTACCCATTTAAATTTAAAAGTACATTTATATATTATCACGGTATTAGAGTTGGGGTCATGTGCACGAGCACACACATAGTTAGACCTACTCCTAACACATAAGTCCAACGAGGTTCATTCTAAAACCAATTGAAAATAGAAGGACTAGTCCACCAACGTTATATTTATATATTAGGCTCAGAATGTTCCCACTTTATATGCGAAATTTTATCTCCAACATACCTCATTTTTTAAAAAGTCAATGCAAATATGAATACATTTTCTAAGCTCAACTAGTTAACTTTTGGCTCAGTTTGCGATCATAAAAACAACCCTAAAGATGATTCAATGTTCAGTAAGGTAGTTATATATGTTGAGATGTATGAATATATTTGTGCCATATTGAATATACATGATATCCGAGTCTAAACGTATAAGTCAAAGGATTACTCCTTGTACCACCGAGATTTTAGGATGAAAACCTAACTTGTGTACTTGTGTGTAGACTTACCTAACATGTATCCCTCCACGCTATTAGATCTATTATACAAACACTAATAATATCCTCGACTTCAACTCATAAAAGTTCAACTCAAACTCATTTATTCAATCAAACATTACTTATTACTTAGTTAGAGCATGTGCAACAGATACCCCATTTTAGAGAATGTTGTGCTTTTGGGAAATTTTAGGCTTCTTTTGCATCCAACAAATTCCCTATCTTAAACTCTAAAATGGGGGACTTGTGAAAAATAAGCCTTCCTTTCCCTATATTTGCAGCAAAGGAAAGGTTCTCCAAATACATTCTATCTACAAAATTTGACAGGTTTTGTCATTTGTTTTTAAAATAAAAAATTACATATGTACATGACTCCCTATTATGGAGAAGCTATTGGATTTTAGACAAAAATAATTTAGAGAAAATGAAAATTATTCCTCCATTTTAGAGATTTTTTGAATAATCTGTTGCACATGCCCTTAATGGCTAACTTTAGCTATATCAAAGCTAGTTTTATTCCACTTAGTGCAAATTTAGTGGCAAATGAATTGGCCAAGTTTTAGGGCTGCACACTATCAGACTGGATCAAAAAATCGGACCGGACCGGAAATTAAGATCTGGTCCGGTTCTCGACCGTAATTGTAAAAATTCGGTCTGGTCCATGTAAAAATTAGGTTAATTTATATATTTACTAATCATGGGCCTAAGGTTAGAGTGGGCTGAAAAAATTGGACCAAATTAGAATGTAGAAGCTTGCATAATGTGTGGAAAAGTCTAGAAAAGTGAAAACTTTAAATAAGGGGATAAAGGTTAGAATTATCTAGAATATTAGGGAAGCTTTTGTAATCAACTTAGATTATGGTGCATATGTCGGTTTTAGTGTGTGGTTGCAGTAAGTTTAGTAACCGACATTCTCATGTATAAATAGGTCGTATTGTAACGTGTAAGAATGAAATAAAATAAGAGTGATTGTTCGATCAACAGGCTTATATACACGAGTGAGGTTTTACGTGTGAGTGCGCAACAAATACCCTCTTATATATACTCGGAGTGTCGGGAACGCGGAGTTTTCCCCAACAAACTGGTATCAGAGCCGAGGTTACGGTGGTGGTGATCGGGTAAACTTTGTTGCTTATTGAATCTCGTGATAGGCGTGATGGTGGCCGAGGCGATGAGGGCGTTCGAGATTCCACTCTTTGACGGGAAGATCAACTTCACTTTGTGGCAGAGTACGATTCAAGACTTCTTGGTGCAGTAGGGTCTTGATCAAGCTCTGGAGGAGGAGAAGCCTAGATCGATGAGCGAGGAGAAGCATCCAGAGGAAGGCGGTAAGTACAATTCGGTTGGCTTTGGCTCCCGAGATTAAGTACGGTGTGTTGAAGGAGACCACATCGAAGGCGTTGTGGGAGAAGCTCGAGAGCATCTACGCGTCGAAGTCGCTAACCAACCGTTTGTGCTTGAAGATGGAGCTTTACTCGCTCAAGATGGAGGAAGGAGGTAATCTTCATGACCACATTAACTCGTTTAATCAACTAGTATGCCAATTGTTGAATGCTGATGACAAGATTGGAGAAGAGGAGCAAGCGTTGTTGTTGCTAACATCATTGCCGAAGTCCTACAAGTCCTTGGTGCAGACGTTACTTGTAGGAAGGAAGTCCCTCACTCTAGATGAGGTGACCGCTGCTTTGCGGGAGAGTGAGAGGATGATGAAGAATGATGCTGCCGACAAAGGAGAGGATCGCATACTAGTTGCGGGGGAGCGAGAACGAGGGAGGAGTCAATGGAGGAGGCATGATGACCCGAGGCAGAGATCAGGCTCGCGACGAGATTTGAGTGAGGTCGAGTGCTTCTACTGCGGGGAGAGCGGTCACATGCAAGCCCGGTGTCCTCAGATGAGGGAGGACTTAAAGAAGTTGAGAGAGATGTCGCCGGAAAAGAAGAGAGAGGACTCCCATACAAATGTGGTCAGTGAAGTTGATTACGGAGATGTTTACTTGGCGATGGGTGAGGAGACTGCCAAGTCAGAGTGGGTGATGGATAGCGCCGCCTCGATGCATGTTTGTAGAGACCAAGCATTATTTGACACCTTGAAGGTCGGTGGAGAGTATGGTCACTTCAACTCGATGAGTGGTGAGAAGTTGAAGGTCGAAGGTACTGGAAGCGTGAGGATGAGTCTTCATAACGGTACATGCCATACTCTACACAATGTGAGGTACGTGCCATTGGCGAACGTGAACGTCATTTCGTTGGGAGCGATGACAATAGAGGGGTATAGGTTTGTTGGCACAAGGAGATGGTGCAAGGTGATCAAAGGGAGACACTTGGTGATGCGAGGCCGCAAAAATGAGAAGAATGTTTGCTTCTTGGATGTGCAAGCGGTGCAGAGAAGACGCGGCGACACCGAAACGAAGAAGCAAACAAAAGTGAGATTTTCAGATACGGTGGAGGTATTTAAAATATAAATTAAGGGAGGAATTGTTAGGTTAATTTATATATTTACTAATCATGGGCCTAAGGTTAGAGTGAGGTGAAAAAATTGGACCAAATTAGAATGTAGAAGCTTGCATAATGTGTGGAAAAGTCTAGAAAAGTGAAAACTTTAAATAAGGGGATAAAGGTTAGAATTATCTAGAATATTAGGGAAGCTTTTGTAATCAACTTAGATTATGGTGCATATGTCCGTTTTAGTGTGGTTGCAGTAAGTTTAGTAACCGACATTCTCATGTATAAATAGGTTGTATTGTAACGTGTAAGAATGAAATGAAATAAGAGTGATTGTTCGATCAACATGCTTATATACACGAGTGAGGTTATACGTGTGAGTGCGCAACAAATACCCGCTTATATATACTCGGAGTGTCGGAAACGTGGAGTTTTCCCCAACAGTTCCGGTCCTGAACCGTAATATTCCGGTCCGGTCCGGATCAAATTTTTTACACTTTATATATTTTTTTAAATGGAAGAGCATTGAGTTCAAACCGGACCAGACCGGAATTAATCCATATAAAAAATATATTTTAAACAAATTTTAAAATAATACGATCCGGACCGTACCGGACCGGACCGTGGTGGACCATAGTGAACGGTCCGATCTGGACCGAACCGTTTGGACATCCTTGCCAAGTTTACATCTTTGCTTAACATTGGGGAAGCCTTTAAATTGTTCAGTTTAAATATTAACCTAAGTTTCAGTATAATGGTAATTAAATTGTTTTGAAAGTGAACTTAGGAGTATAAGAGCATCTTCATCCCAGAACTCTTCAAAGAATTTCTTATCTGTTTTTTTAATCATTTTTTATCCTTAAAATTATTTAAAGATCCTCTCTCTTCCATCCCAAAATCTAAAAAAATTTTCAAAATTTCTTTAAATTACGTAACTCCAATAGAACAAATCCTACTCCCCTACAATTGGGCAAAAACAAAATTATAAATCCATAATTTCCTGGATTTGTGTGAATCAGGTAAGAACTTGTCAGGATTCATTTCTTCCCAGAGAAACTTCTTTCCACTCATAACATAAATTCTTTAACCCATTCTGACATTAATTTTTATTTTTATTCTAAGAAATAGCTAAAGAAACTCTCAGTATATGGGTTGAAGATGCTCTAACACATGTAGTTTGGTGTACACCAAATGATTAGATTCTTTTGGGTATTCTACATATGCATCCATTCTAGTGGACCAAATACTTTGCCTACATAAAGTGAATAGAGCTTGTCAGGGATGGACGAACATCGACCATAATTTTCCAAATATTTTAAACATAAGAAGCTAATAATGAGTTTTTTTTTTAAATATAAATTAATTCAAACTAGTTTCACACTTGTATAACGTTTAAATAATCACAAATATAATTTGAAAAAAATGTAAATTGCACAAATGACGGAAATATGTAGTAGAGGTGCATATGATATGATGATTAGCTAAAAGAAACAGATATCATAAAGCTTCAGCCTTTCAGCTATATACTCACATGGCCGACTCGTCTTATTCGAAGTCCCATTCTTCTAATTATATATTTTGAATTTTTTGATTAAATGTATGTTTATGAATTATAGGAATTTGATTGAAACATTAGATGATTAGATTAATATTGTTATTGTAATTTCGTCAATACAATTAAAATGTTTACTAATTTAAACAATAATATACAATGTTAGTTTTAAATTTTTAGAAGGAATAAATATTTTTTTTCCACTTTTTCGCTTAAATAAATATAAGTTGTTTTAAAATTTTAATTTATGAAAAATGGAAGTTGAGAATATATGAAAAGTTGTAATATTAGGTTCGAAGTAGCACAACGGTTAACTAGATGCTCAATCTTCACACAAGTTCATCGGTGTGTGACGATGAGTGTCAAATGTAACAACATATAAGTTTTAGAATTATAAATTTTATACATATATTGCTCTCGCATACATCATTATTTGTATATAAAACATTCCCTTTTTATATTTCGGTATAACCTTGACCTTTTTGTGTTTTAGTCATTTACGACATCAAATGTGCCAGAAGTACATATTCTCTGAAGTCAAAGCTAAAAAAAATACATTACATGATTGAGGAAGTGCAACACAAAGTCCCCTGAAGACACCCTTATGACAAGACCCAACATCAAGATAAACAATGCAAGCCAAACGACTTCTATGTACCCGTCTCGAAGACGTCTAAACCTTCAATCACCAATTTTGACCGACGTCATTAGCCCAAAATCGGTCCAGGGCCAGACAATGTGAAACGGCTTGGCTAGACGGTGTGAGATGGCTTCCCCAGCCGTCTTTATGCCGTATCTACCCCGTCTCACTCTGTCTCGCTACACAAAAGGCGGAAATCATATCTTTTGATCTTATCTTTGAAAAAGAAATATTTTGTGTTACTCTAAACTCCAAGATTTCTCACTAAATAAGCATATGTCAACCATAGGGTTAAAGCCAATCAGATCAAGCCGCGACGCAACATCTCGTTCTTACTCTTTTGCACTAAGTCTCATAGCGGTCAAGTAGCTTTAAAACAAAAAGTTTGTCTCGTTGCGATGAAACTAAACATTTGTGAGTTTATACCATATATGGTTTTATATATTAACTTTTCTTTATTTTGATCATGTTTGACTAATCCCCTTCCTGATCTAAGGATTGGATGATTCCTACAATGTTTCAAAGTACTTCGGTTTCACCATTTTTTACCTTCAAAAGATGTGACGTTTATAATTGGTTTAGATAAAAGAACCCGTTGGAACAAGCTTAGTTGTTTTATTCAATTTATTGAAAAACACTTGGTTTAAGGGATTAGATCTTACCTTTTACTTCGAAGATTTCTATCTATCGTAGAAAGTTCCGATTTTTGTATTTTCTAACTGATGGGACAAACAAAAAGATTTTTCTTGGTTTTTTCCGAATTTTTAAGTTTTTAAAGAGTTTTCCTATATATTTTCCAAACCACCGGATTGGGGTTAATTAAGTTGGAAGACACAATCCTTGTTTATCTATGTCAAATATAGTTTCTTGCAATGCTCATGAGTCTTATAGATGCAATATTTTGTAACCTTTGTTTTGCCAAAAGACATGGTTATCCCTCTTTCTTCTAATTACTTAGAATAATTAACTATTAATAACCTATTAAATCAGACATAGTCCTTCTAAATTCGATACCCTAATATACTAAATCCGATCTCGTATTTTAACGAGTGTGGATGTTCGTAACTATTTTGTTAAAACTTTCACGATCATGTGACCAAATATCCAAACAATACATTTTAATTCTCATGAAATGTGGTCTTACACCGCGTTTTTCTTAATTGAAATTTTTTATGATTGTTATTAATTTTATTTATTTATATTATTGTTAAACAAGTAAAAAGTTTTATTTCTTGAGAGTAGAATTTTCAGCCAAAATAATCTATAAATATTTTCTGCTTTCATATTATTTGTGCACTTATTTGTATATTTTACACTGAAAAAATTAGAAAAGATAATAAAAGTATATGAATGAAAGCACATTAATAATGGAAGTCAATACTCATAATTGATATGTTATTATGATGTGCCCTTGAGAGTACGTCCAACCCAGGTGACTATATTATTACCAAACACCCTATCCTCTGATTCAGATGTCATGTCGTCCCATACACACATATATATGCACACAATATATATATTATTACTATACTTATATAGCATAGTGCTGAAATGTGTTAATAATATACTCAATACTATTCTAACGTGTTTATTTTATAAAATAATACACGTTTATTAGAATTGAATTATGTTATACTGTAACGTTATATGTTGTGTTTTAATGTATGTATGTTTGAATGAAAAAGAATTTGCAATTGTGTTTTTACCATAGTACTAAGTAGGTTTAGGTGGCGTTTGGTTGCAACTCAAAGTAAGGGCCTAATAACATTTCCAATATCGACCGTGGGCGATCTAGTGACCGATATGTGTCAAAGTCCAACGGTTTGGTCGCGGGCATATGAGTATATGAGTGTATAGATGTGTTAGGTCTAATTCCAATATCTAAGTCTAGCGTTATCACGAAAACAACGATAGTAAATAGAAGTAGCATACCGATGTTATATTATACTGAGCTTGTTATGTAATTGATGTGGGACACATATCTCAATATGTCCCAACAAGTACAACGAGGGAACGATAAGATACATTTCTGATTTCAATCGACAATAGGACGTGAAGAGAATGCACGTCAAGTGAACCTACACACAACTCTTCGAGATTTCATCATAAAAACTTGTTGACAATACAAGAAATATCCCTAAAAATTATATCTTAGGTTCACATACCTACGTTCGATGTGTGAATATTTTCACACATTCAACAATGTTATCATGCCACTTATCACGTAAGAACAAACAACATTATATTGATATTCACCTTTTGTTGTAAATTGTAACTAGTTTAGTATTCGTAATTTGTGCGAATTTTGTCTACATAAAACACAAAAGAAGTTGGAATCAACGTAATATAATAAGATTTTGTGGTTATTAATCGGATAATATTTAACATATATGTTTCGTGAATTCACACATTTGCTCAGTGAATTTAAGCTTGGAGTTATCCGAAGGCCAGCTTGTGCGTCCACAAAAGAAGAAGCTCATATGTATGCACCATGAACTTCGTACACGATCGTGCACCACAACGAGCATAGGTCAAAAGTCATATACACATGCACATCTTATAAAACTAACCTGATTAACGGGTCTAGTATATAAGGTAGATGAGTTACTCTTATTATCAATTGATTGTGGGATGAAACTCCGTTGAACTTATATGTCGGAGTTAGACCCAATTACAAACGTGCATATGTGTTCGGACGTGCAATAGACATTCATATCATATTTGACTCATCGAAATCTTTCACAAATTTTTGTTCAAATTTATATCATATCTGACTCATCGAAATCTTTCACAAATTTTTGTCATTTGAACATCGAATCATACAGAAATCTTAGGATCATTTGACACTCGATAATATGAATTTATCCTCATCATACATCTTTGTCTATGAACATAATTAATTTTAAACAAATTCACCGTGTAAATCCGTATGTGTTTTCATTAATTTGAACATCAATTCATACAGAAAATAGAAAACAAACGTGTTTCCTACACAATCGATCAAGGGTTAGACATGTTACAACCGCGTCAAAATACAATTTTGAATGGAAATAAAAATATATTAAAAGTTATAAACGACTCATCCCAGATAAATAAAAAAAAAACCTATTAAAACAACCAAAAATCCCAACCAAGTTCTTTAAACTAAATTTTGATATAATTTAATATTGATTATGGGGAAACATCAAACGGTTATCTCATAAGAAATCAAAATATAAATTTGTTTGTGTTGGTACATTACAAAAACTACCATAAGTCGAAAATTAAAGACTACCATAACTCGATAATTAAAGAAAAGACAAACGCTCTAAAAACTTTTCTGAACAAATTAACTATCAAACTTAATATTAGAAATTGAAGGCAATAACTTAAACTTTAGGTCATTGTTTCCCTTAACATGCCAACAAAAGACAATCAATTAATACCTACATACTCCATATATTAATAGAATGGTAGGGTTTTCAAGTTGTTAAATTATAATTAATAATACGGGGTGAGTTTTGTACGGTAAACCTACACAAACCTTTCAGTTATATCCTAAAATCAATTAACAATAAAGGAGTTACCCTAAAATTTTTATGTTAGATTCACCCTATATCATATATATTATCGATGTAAGACACATTTTCACACATTTCCGCAAGCCAAGCAAACTCATATAGTGTCCTATAAAGGTACATAATCCCATCCAAATTTAGTCTCTCTGTACTTTACTTCACTATTCCTTTTGCTTCTTCCTTTTCTCCCTTCTTTCTCCATCTTCAAATCCCACTAAACCCTCCTTCAAAAAACCCTCAAGCCATGGAAGATCAATCTCATCAGTACTCCACCACCAAAGCCACCTCTTCCGCGCCACCACCACAACCACCAACAGAGCAAACTCGATCTCGATGGACTCCAAAACCAGAACAAATCCTAATCCTAGAATCAATTTTCAACAGCGGCACTGTAAATCCCTCCAAAGACGAAACAATCCGTATCCGCCGTCTCCTTGAAAAATTCGGCACAGTAGGCGACGCCAACGTCTTCTACTGGTTCCAAAACCGTCGGTCCCGTTCTCGTCGCCGTCAACGCCAACTTCAGGCCGCCGCGTCATCTGCTATTTCCAACACCCCACCTGGTGGCGCTCCTATGTCGCTCCAATATAATAATAACAGTAATATAATAAGTTTAAGCAGTGGAGGATGCCAGCTGACATCGTCTTCTTCTTCCGAGTGTCTGTACGGCTTTGATTCTAACGAAGCTATTGCAGGCGGTGTCTTCTCGATTTCCTCCATTTCTAATTCAGATCATCACAACCCTACTTTGCCCTTTCATCATCATCACCCATCTTCTGGTCAGTCTAATTTTTTATATAATTTCTCGTCATTTTATGCATGCAATCTGAATTAAGTCTCTCTCTCTCTATATATATATATATAATCCTTCTTGAGTTTCTGAATATACCTTTGCTCTTTTGGGTTCTTCAAAGCATTTTCTTGCCTCAAACCCTACCAGTTTTTTTTTCCTGCTAGATTTGTTTGTATTTTTTGTGCAAACTATTGGTGGGGAAACTGATCCGAGCCGAATATCCGAAATTTGGAATATGATTTTATTAGTAGAATCCTAATTTTCTAATCGGATATCCAACAACTTTTAGCTGAATCGGATAGTTTTTAATTAGGGTATAGATTTAGCTCTTTTGGGTTATTTAAAGTTTTTTCTTGTCTCAAACCCTAGTAGCATTTTTTTGCTAGATTTTTTTGCATTTTTGGTGTAAACGATTGGTGGTAAAACCGAAATGATCCGAAGTGATTTTTTAGTAGAACCCTAATTTATATCTGATCGGCTATCCGACAATTTTTAGCTGAATCGAATAGTTTTCGATTATGTATAAACTTTGCTCTTTTGGGTTATTCAAAGTTTTTCTTGTCTTAAACCCTAGCAGTAATTCTGGGTAATTTCTATTACAGTTTTTCTGCACAATTGGTAAAACAATTTGCTGTCAAAATGTGAACGGAATACAATAAAGTGTTTTTGGTGCTGCCGTTTCAGTTTTTGTTTCAGCATCAATTTCAACAGCTATAATGCTCTGCACTATCTACAATCTGAAAACAAAATTCATAAATTAATAATCATCAATAAATAATAATAACATTTATTTGATTATATATTTCAGGTGGAGGAATAATAACAGTGTTTGTGAATGGAGTAGCTACACAAATCCCGGCCGGTTCATTTGATATTAAAGCAATGTTTGGTTCAGATGTAATTCTGGTTCACTCAACCGGAGTTCCGGTTCACGTCAATGACTTTGGATTTTGCTTCCACGGTTTACAACATGGAGAAAGCTACTTTTTGGTACGTACGTAGCTAGCTTCATTAATTATTATTTTGGAATAAATTAGGGTTTGTTTCAAAATATTCGCAATATTTTGTTATTAGAAGATCCAACATACAATCCTTTTTTACTCTATGTTATTCAGGTTATTATTAAATATTATTACGGTTTTCAAAAATATACTTGTATAAATCCTAGTGTTCACCTACCTTGTAAAGTTTGGAAGTGTGTGTATATAAATCTTATTCCCAATTTTTTTATTGTAAATAATTCATTAAAAATAATCCCCAAGTACTCTTTTTTAGTAATAGTTAAATGAGGTTGGAATAATTTATTGGTATCTTTGAGGGTTAACTTAAAACGAAATTGTATTCTTATATTAAATAAATTAATATAATTTGCATAAGCAAACAGTGGTTTCAAAGTTTCATGTTTCCTCTATACAAATAAAGACTAAAAATACTTTTATTATAAATTTATTAGTTTAGAATGTAATGAGGTCATAATGAGTTTTAAGTTTATTTTTATATTTTTTAATTATTTTATAATCAACTTTAATGTAATATATTAAGAATGGGTATAAGGAGAAAAAAAAATAGAACCATAAGGGTACCAAAAGGAATTTTAAAACTTAGTGAGGTGATTTAAGTAGTATCATACTTACCAATTTCTATCTTATTTTCAATGTATGTGTTAAAAAGTCCAATTTAAAAAGATATTTTTGAATTTACCTATTTAGTTTTATTTTTAAGATATCTCAGGATTGTCTTTGAAATTAAAAGGGGTGTATTAAATTCAGACTTTTAAAGATTTTGACTAATTCTTAGTAATCATAGAATTTAATTCTATATAGAGTCAATACAGATTATATGTGTTGGGGGAAGACTTCTATAAAGTTTAGGTATTTATATAAGTAATAAAGAATGCTACAAAATCAATGAAATAATAGATTCTTTTAAAATCAACAAATTTTTAAATACCATGAAATTTTATGAAAAGTTTTAAATCCTAACTGAATACCAAAAGATTTATATGGACTTTTAAAAATCTATATTAAATACGCATACACTTTTAAACTCGAAAAAATTCTTGTAGAATATTAATTGAATACACCCCTAAGATTCTTAACTCATGTTTTTAAGATTTATCCTGCCAATGAATAGATAAATTATAAGTAAAAATTACAAACAAGAATTAATATCTAGATCTAGTAAAAATTTAAAAATAAACTTCTTAATGTTAGGATAAGATGTCTGCATTCCATGTATTGCTTCTACATATTTTGGAAGTATATATATGTGTTAGATTCTTCTTACTATACTCTAACATAATGTTTCATTAGTTTCATTAGTTCATATTCAAACTTTTTTCAATCTTATTTTCAATCTAGTAAATGGAATAGTAAACTCCATAAAAAAAAAGTTGATCTTTATATGCACAGATTAATTTATAAAATCACAAAAATGTAATCAATAAGTTTACAAATGATTACTTTTTTCTTAATGGTATAAAGAACATCATACTGTACAGTGGTGAAATTATAATGTAAATAGAATAATATAATATTGAAGATTTATATTTTAAGGGCGTGTTTGGCTGCAGGTCCCGAGGATGGCATGAAAATATGAAATGCAAGAATAAGAGCTGCACCGACCACTCTCTCCGCTTTTGCCACTTCTATGAAACACTTGACTATCTTTGTTGTTTTCTGATTTTCAATCTTATTTTTCCTTTTTTTTTTTGTATTTGTTAAAATTTATATTGGTTTTTATATCATTACTTGTCACGAATTTTATAAGAATAAAATAGCAAGTTGTAGTTCTAGTAATTAATGTATAATATTTCTTTACCTTTTCCATAATTAGAAATAGTATGAAGTATAATCGGAAAAAATCATGAAAAATGTTATATGGTTTAAATTATTTTATTTAGAAGCTTATTGTAATGCATAAACATGTAAATAAAAATCATATTCACCTTAAAAATCGTATCCACCTTATTAAGATACGTGTTATCACGTTAGGTAGACGTGAGCTAGTTACTGTAGACCGTCATCACATATGAGTATTGCGACTTCTAAAAACACCACACTGATAACAACAACATTTGTACTCTACGCGACAAGACTAAAAGATTTGAACAAGGGGACACTAAATTTCCATAAATCTGAATTTACGGGTATTTACAATCTTATAGTTGCGAAATTACAGATATTACACCTTAGTCTTTACTATTCAACAATTTCAAATTTAAATGATAACACATGATAAATTTATTTACTCTTTTCAAAATTTATCATATGAAAACACACATGATAAATTTATTTATTTTCAAAATTTAAGAGTATTACACATTCCATTGATCTCAAAACTCTTGATAGTTTGATATCGATTGTATCATGTTAAGAGGCTATATTTTAGGCCTAGATTTTGTTCGGCCATTTTTGTAGTTTTGTGAAAAGTTAGGGACACAATTGTAATTTACCTTAATATTCAGGTTAGTCTTGCAAATAAGTTTTGATTAGTGCATTTTAGTCCCAGAAATCTTATATGAACTTTCTAGAAGATGAAAGTGTGATAATGAGACATACTTTCGATATGACCAAGCATTTGAGATCATATACATGCGAGGACTTGTCATAACGGTGATCGAGTTTTCGATGGATTCAAGAAATTCTTATGGACTTAGCTAACTTTTGGTGTGCTTTATTGTGTTATGATAGTGGTATAAGTTTATTACATTATTAAATATGAAATTGAGTAGAATGAGTAAATGACCTCACGATATTAATAAGATTCAGAGTATCTATAAAGATGGGGTGTGACACCTGAACCACATCGATCATGGTATATAGGGAGGGGTCTCTAGAACAAGTCAGTCGTATGTATACACGGAAATGTATTAAAACCACTCTTGCATGTGTATGAAGGGCCAAAGGCGGGGCGGTGGACCTTCCGTGTCACAACTTAAGTTGAAGATAAGGAATCACCTAAAGAACAAAAATAATAAAACGTTGTTGTGAGCATGTTGACCTAATTTTATTTCCTTATGTGTGATTATGTTATTCTTACTACGTAACAATGTGACTAAGAGTGTTATCTAACAATTTTTACCGGCATAGTTGATAGAATTTGTACAGGAAGAAAGCTATGGAGTATTCAGGAGAGGGTGACAAACCATGTCCGCATACTTGTCAGGATCAAGTTTCTTTGGATCTTTGCATTCATGTGGTGAGAGTGTGTTTAGTATATTAGATACGTGGTTGTACTTTTGAATGAAACAATAATTAATCCTCCATCTTGTGAGGAGATTCTTTAAAACAACAACCACAATCTCATACTAAACACTTTTTTATGAGATTAAATTAAAATGTGTAAAACGACAACAACAAATGCAATACTAAACACACTCTAACATTAGAATATTACGGTAGTGAGTACGCTTATGACAAAGGTTTTTCATGCTATGCATAATATTTTGTTTTGACATTAGTGTTTCTAGACGCTCTAAGTTATTGTTTCACTTTCCTTTTTATATTTGTGTCTTATTGATAGATTCGATGAGATTGTGATAAAATAAAGATCGAAACCTATTGTAAGATCCTAATCCGTGATATCATTTTTTAATATTATTTTTTTCCTTGTTACGGGTGTATATCAAATTGAAACTAATACAAAATTCTTATATCTGTACTAAATGGAAATTAGTGATGATATAATTTATGACTATATTACAATTTACTTTGATGATAAATAGGTAAATCTATTATACGAATTCCCATTATAAAATTGAATATTTAATATTTAATCAAAAATTTAAGCACATTTTTTATACATTATACTAAACAATTTAGTTAAAAACTCATCTTCTATTTTATTAGACTGAATTGTGATATATATTTCTTAGAAAGTTTTATATTAAACAAGAATCTAAAAAATGATGAAATGAATAAAATTAAAATAAATAAGTAATTTGGTAATTTTTAACTAGGTTTTTGAATTTCATCATTCACACTTAGTATTGTATATAAGATCACTTTACTACTTATATTTTGAAAATATCTTCCTCCATATAATAACCTATTTAAAAAAATAGTATTAAATTTTGATTAATTTTTTTTAATATTATATATGTCCTTCACTCTCCGCTTTGTAAGAAAAATACTCTCTTTAATTGAACGATTTCTACGAAGGCCTGAGGTGAGTGAATGGTGACCGTTTGCTGTATTTCCCCCATTAATTCTTCAAAAAAAATTTCTTCTTTTTCTCTCTCTCCTAGTTTTGTTTCTGTTCTTTTTCGTAATAATTGTTGACGTTTTGTTTTCCGATTGAGCTTCTGAATTGTTTTACTTTGTCGATTGCAATCGTCATATTGCAAGCCAAAAAGGGTTGAGCTTCAACAAGGAGAAATTCAAGAATTCATACAGAAAATTGGTAAGATCAATAGATGATTTTTACATGCATGTTGGATTGTTGAAATCTGCACAATAATTCCTATCAATCGATTCACCAATGTCGAAATGTCTAATTTTGAATGTGACTTGTGCTGAGATTTGATGTGCTTATTGAATTTCAAATCGGTTATTGATTTTTCCTTTAGAATACCTTAAGAAATTTGTTTTTGGAAAAAGCTTTGTAGGGTATGAATCGGCGGAGGAGTATAAATGCTTGTTTGTATTGACACTGTATGGATCCCACATCGATTGTAAACAATTAGCTAGCCTAGTATATATGAGGTTGTTGCTTATGCGTTGGCCTTTTGGGACAATCTTACTTGCAGTGCAATTGTATGATCAATGTTTCTTCTGGGTCATGCAAGTTTGAGACAAGTATGTGGTGATGATAGAGGTCAGGGGGAATAGTCGACGTCGTCGATGGGAACCCTTGGCTACAAACTATTGGAGAAATTGATTGAGATTCATCAAGAACCTCGATTTACTGGTGTTTCGAGGGGATTTTGGATGCCGGGTCAGCAGTTTATGGTGTGTTGTGATTGTGGTTTTCACTGTACAATATTGAACTACAAGCATCACTGCCGGTTCCATGGTCGGATATTCTATGCTAAGTGCAGATCTTATTGCATCCCTATTGCATATAATGAAGACATAATTGATCAAGTAGACATGGGAGGGTGACTTATTTGAGTACTAGACTAAGTAAATTAGTATATCTTCATCTAGTTTTGGTAGTGTTTTGTGGATAGTAAAGCTTGATCAACTGTCTTTCATTCCAAATGAGTCCTCGTAAGCATGTCGACGGGACACCTGAGCAGATCGACGAAGCAAAAGATATAGGAATCTCACAATCTTTGGCAAATGAGTACAATTTTTGCCTGAACAGGTATCTGAATCCTCTTCTGTTATATAAAATATCATGCAATGTTCTTATGAGATAAGTTTTATGTTTCTCATGTTAATAGGGATGATGATGATCATGATTTTGACATCTACCAGTCAATATCTGATGCAAAACTTTACTCTGAAACTGATGATTACTATGGAATGGTTGGTTTTGATGAAGCTGGCCATCTTTATGACTTATATCATACACACCCAAATGAAGGAACCGACGAATATGATCCATACAGTGAGCAAATCTTGGAAGAACTTAAGCATGCCAGAGAAGAATCCGGAGGACATACCGATGAGTATGAGTCTTCCATGTATGAAATTCAGAATACAAGTGTGGAAAACTTGGATTTTGAGAATAATGCCCTACTTTGGCTCCCTCCTAATGCTTATGAAGAAGAAGATGTAAAGGGAAGTGTTTTTTATGTTGAGGATGAAGAATGTTCAGGAGATTGGGGATCTTCCAGTTCGCCTAGTAGTACTAGTTCAAAGGAGTTTCATCACAGGGAAAGATCTAATCAGGATCAGCATAGTGTAATGAAAGATGTGGTTAGTGATCATTTAAAAACTTTGATTTTGCAGCTGTTGAAAGTTGAAAATTTGCCTATTGATGAGGTAAATACCAAAGAGAGTTGGTTGGAGATAGTTACATCTTTATCTTGGGAAGTTGCTACACTTCTTAAACCAGATACTAGCAAAGATGGTGGAATGGATCCTACTGCCTATGTTAAAGTGAAGTGTTTGGCTCGTGGAAATAGAAGTGACAGGTTAGTCCTCATCAAATATTGCAAACAAATATAAAACCTAGTATATATAAGATCGATGGACTAGTACTCCTACTGCTAAATGGTTTTGGCATTAGGATGAAACTCCACCAGGTTTATGTATTGGTCGTTTTCGCTCATACTTTAGTTTGATAGTATTTGTTTTTCATCTAGTATGGTGGTCAAAGGAGTTGTTTGCAAGAAAAATGTTGCTCATCGTCGAATGATGTCAAAGATTGATAAACCACAACTTCTAATACTCGGAGGAGCTTTGGAGTATCAACGGGTTTCCCATCACTTATCGAGCGTTGATACGTTGTTACGACAGGTCTTTATCGTGTCCTTAATGCAAGAGATTACATAATGGTGTTAGTGTGTGTATATATAGGATTAGGTACAAGTGAAAATCACTCTTATGGTAAAGAATGAGAACTAATCTAAGTAAACAATTAAGCTAGGTAGGTTCTCACTCATCTTTATAAGAGAGATTCTCACCTGACCTGACCCTTATATAGATATATGATTGTATTCCGTTTCGCGCACTTATACAAATGTACATGATATTCTTATGTAGGAAACGGAACACTTGAAGATGGTTGTTGCTAAGATCGACTCTTACCACCCAAACCTTCTATTGGTGGAGAAGTCGGTGTCACGATATGCCCAAGAGTATCTTCTCGCGAAGAACATTTCTCTTGTCTTGAATATCAAGAGGGAACTACTAGAGCATATTGCTCAATGTAGCGGTACACAAATCATTCCTTCTGTTGATCATCTTGGCTCACCAAAGTTAGGTAATTGTGGCTATTTCTATGTGGAGAAATGCTTTGAAGAACATGGAAGTGCTAGGCAGGGTGGCAAGAAAATCACCAAGAACTTGATGTTCTTTAGAGATTGTCCAAAGCCATTGGGATTCACCGTAAGTACACTCGTCATCTCAATGCTTCATGTTTGATATACTTAATGCCCGTTTGGTTGAAGTGGTGAAATGGAAACGGAATGAAATCGGTTAAGAGGAAGGAAAGAAAATGAAACTATTAGATTATTTTCATGTGTTAAAAGACCTCTAAACAAACATAACTTTTGATTAATTCAGAATCACTCCGTTACCGGGAATGATTCTTAGTGATTCCAAACGAGCCCTTATTCTTTATAGTATTTATACTTGCAGGTTTTGCTCAAGGGTGCCCATGGCGATGAACTAAAGAAAGTGAAACACGTTGTTCATTACGGGATATTTGCTGCATATCATTTAGCTTTAGAAACATCTTTTCTTGCCGATGAAGGCACTTCATTTCCTCTAAAGCCTCACCAACCTGGTAAACCTTCACTCATTAAAACAACAATGTTACATACTGCTTATGTCCCATCAACAGAAGCTCCTCAAAGTAACACTACTAGTACTAGTGATCAATGTTCAACGGTTACTTCTCCAAGTAAGTCCGAGTCATCTCCTTCATCAATAAAAAGTCTAGATAGCCCAATTCATCACACACATTCCTCAAACATTGATCAATCCGTTATTGCCTTATTGTCGTCCATACAAAAATTCTCGAGTTCTGATCACAGTGATCAATTTCTGAACTACGAATTTGAGAACGTTTATGAAAGAGAGATTAGTTCTACTCCTGGTAGTAAGGATGGTGATGTTCTTCTTGATGGTAGTGCAGTTTCCAACTTCATATATGATGCGAATAGTTTAGAAGAACCCGTTTACTATGCATGTTCACATGATTCTTCTTTGAACAACAATAACTTAAGTGTTTCGCAATCTATATCATGTGAAGATAATGAGTCGGTTTATAGTGAAGGCTCCCAAATCTTGAGGGATGGGGTATTAACTTCACATTCCGAGCAACAAAGTATCTTAGTTTCATTGACTACACGATGTGTATGGAAAGGTGTTCAGTGTGAAAAGGCACATTTTCTTCGAATCAAGTACTATGCAAGCTTTGATAAACCGTTGGGGAGGTTTTTAAGACATGACTTGTTTGATCAGGTAGATCTATGTTGCATTGATTTTGTGGTAATGATTTCACATCATTTATAATAGGGATAAAGATCTTAGTATACAAGTGCGAGCCTTTTATGCATTGGGCTCGAACTTATATGATCCGAGCTACTTGAGCTTGACTCGGGCTTGTTCATTTCACTAAACAAGTCAACCTCGATTAAGATTTAAGCTTGATTCGTTCTCGACTTAATTTAAACGAGTTGAACATGGATATAATAAAGCTCGGCTCGAATCAACAACCCTAGCTCCAATCTTAATACTATGTTTTTGCATCATTTATGATTCTTTTCTTTTTGTAATTGACTAGATTGTTTTGATGTTCTTTTTTGAAGAATTATCATTGCCGCTCTTGTGAACAACCTTCAGAGGCCCATATCCATTGTTATACTCATCAACAAGGAAGCCTAACAATCTCCGTGACAAAGCTTGTTGAGTTAATCTTACCAGGAGAGAATGAGGGCAAGATTTGGATGTGGCATAGGTGTCTCCGATGTCCTCGAACCAACGGATTCCCTCCAAGTACTCATAGAGTACCAATGTCTGATGCAGCTTGGGGATTCTCGTTCGGAAAATTCTTGGATCTTACCTTTTCAAATCACGCGGTTGTGAATCGGGCTTCAAGTTGTGGCCACTCTATTCACAGAGATTGTTTGAGGTTTTATGGGTATGTTTCTTCTCCTAAATTACTGTAGAGTATAATGAAAATAAACTTACGTGATAGACTCGGACCTGAACAATCGACAATCTTCATGATCATGATTGTCATG
Source organism: Fagopyrum esculentum (assembly GCA_033239045.1). Classification (NCBI taxonomy): domain Eukaryota; kingdom Viridiplantae; phylum Streptophyta; class Magnoliopsida; order Caryophyllales; family Polygonaceae; genus Fagopyrum; species Fagopyrum esculentum. The sequence goes on from BSUD01000001.1 coordinate 4,646,522, forward strand.
CTTTCTTTCATTTTATGCAGTTGTGGAAGAATGGTAGCATGCTTTCGCTACACTCCTATCAACGTCTACTCGGTTTTTCTTCCTCCTATAAGGATTGAGTTCAGTTGTGAGAAGCAAGAATGGGTTAAAAAGGAAGCAAATCAGGTTAGTACAATGAAGCTTCAATACACATATACCATATTTTTGTCTATTCTTAAGGATCCAAAATCCTTCATAGGTGAAAAACAAGGTTAATCTCTTCTTCAATGAGGTCAATAAGACTCTTACACAAATCTTGGAAGATGTTCATGTTGGATCACGAGATAGTAGCACTAAAGTGGAGCTATTGAGAAGCCATTGTGAAGAGCTTGAGAGAACTTTAGCAAGAGAAAAAGAGGAATTTGAGGTTAGTTTACCTTTGCCTTTTCTTATTTCATTATGACCAATGAGTTAGGTAGAAGAAATATGAAAGAAGAAGAGACTTATGTAGGAAAACTATAACTTTGATGTTTGTTTTCAATTGATATGATGTAGGACTTGTTGAAAAGAGCATTGAATCGAGAAGAAAGGGTTGAAGAGCCAGGAATTGATGTTCTTGAACTCAATAGACTAAGGAGACAATTACTCTTTCAATCTTACATTTGGGATCAACGGCTACTACACGTCGTCGACTTACATAAAAATGTGTTAAAGGAAGAAATCTCATCAAAACTTGTGGACAAGTCCCTTACTACAAGCACTAGTGTGAAGTTGAACAATGGGAATTCAAGTTCCTTGGATGGAAAGCATGGACATAAGAGTAATGAAGAAGGAACGGTTAGTCCCGTCAAGAAGGTTAGTATTGATCACGCAATATGTGATGAGGTTTTACTCCAAACGATGCATACGAGTTCAATGGATGTTCTTGAATCCGGGAGTGCAATCCAAAGGTCGATTTCAGCCGGACAATCACCACTAGCTATGGATATACCGGAATCGCCAAACTTTGGGAAATTATCAGCATCATACTTTGATCATGACAAGTTTAGTAACAAGAAAAGCGAGTTGGAGAAACCGAATTCACCAAGAACACCATTGCTTTCGAGAGGTTCGGAAAATGCGGAGCATTCAACGAGTTGGTTAGCAATGCCGTTTTTGAACTTCTATCGAGCAATCAACAAATCTCCTTCATGGAATAGACACAAGTTTGATAGTGTTAAAGGCTATAATCCGGTTTATATCATGTCCTTCAAAGAGTTGGAATGTCAAGATGGCGCGAGATTGCTTCTCCCTGTTGGCGTCAATGACACTATTGTGGCCGTGCACGACGACGAGCCGTCTAGTATAATAACGTATTCTCTTCTCTCACACGATTATCATAGTCAAATGTCGACTGGTATTGAGTTTGCTCACTCTTTACGCCATTTGGACTTGGAAATATCACTTGATTCGTCGACTGAAGCTCCTCCCGAGCCCTTACGAAGCTTCGTATCAGCCGATGAAAGCATTATGTCTTTGTCGAGATTGCGGAACAACTTGGCTTTAGATCCTCTATTCTATGCCAAGCCATTGCATACAAAAGTCACGTTTTCGGATGATGGTCCGCCGGGGAAGGTGAAGTTTACGGTTGTCTCTTACTTTGCAAGAAGATTTGAGGCAATAAGAAAGATGTGTTGTCATTCTGTGTTAGACTTTGCTCGGTCACTTAGTCGTTGTAAGAAGTGGGGTGCACAAGGTGGCAAGAGTAATGTCTTCTTTGCAAAGACTCCCGATGACCGATTCATACTTAAACAAGTCACAAAGACCGAGTTGGAATCGTTCATGAAGTTTGCACCAGCTTACTTTAAGTATTTGTCCGAATCAATCAACACCAAAAGCCCTACTTGCTTGGCAAAGATTCTTGGAGTCTATCAGGTACAATCTAGAACACTTTCTCTTGTGTTGCATCATGTTTCTCTTACCATTTGTTCATTAACCCTAGTGTGTAAGGGCCGGAGGTAGGGGTGTTATACGAGCTGAACGGGCATTGGCATGCTTAAGCCCGGTTTGTTTATAAAAGAGCCGAGCCTAAATTTTGTACGTTTTTTAAAATGTGTTCATATTCGGCTCGTTTAAAAAGTGAACAAGCTCGAGCCCATTTTGACGAGCCGAGTCTGAGTAGCTCGGCTAAAATAATGCTCATATAGTGTTATTTTAGCGAACGAGCCAAGATTTACCGAGTCGAGCCTAAATTTTATACCAACTTTAAAATGTGTTCATATTTGCCTCCTTGAGAAAAGGAAACGAGTTCGAACCGAGCTTTTGGCAAGCCGAACCCGAGTAACTTGTCTCACGTACATAACAACCTTAATCATAGGTCAGGAATTCAAAAGTTGGGTTTAAAGGATCTTATAGGGTATGAACAAACTCAATCATACTTATCATAGGTCAGGAATTCAAAAGTTCGGCTTAAAGGATCTTATAGGGTATGAACAAACTCAATCATACTTGGACCGACCCTAATGTTTACGGTTAGGGTCGGTCCTTGGTCTAGAGAATTTCAATGTTCGGGTTTTGGGTTAGTCGGTTTAGATCGATGAACAACCCTAGCCTCTAAAGAGAATGTGCTTGAATACACAATGAAACAAATTTAGAACACATGAACTTTAAATCAATTTGCAAGTAGATCTATAAGTACTTCTCTTGTTGTATGTTGTAGGTTGTGTTTGGTAGATCTTTTGGGTCAAACTCATAAAAATGGTTTAAGTTTTAGGTTTTCTAGTATCAACACTTTGCTTATGATATGTTATTGTTATGTTGAAGATAACAAAACAAATTAAGGGCAAAGAAACCAAAATGGATATTTTGGTTATGGAAAACATTTTGTATCGCCGAGATGTTTCGGTACTATACGATCTTAAAGGATCTTCAAGATCGCGATATAACTCGGATTCAAGTGGAGGAAACAAGGTTTTACTAGATCAAAACTTGCTTGAAGCAATGTCTACATCTCCCATTTTCGTCGGAAACAACTCAAAGTGTCTTCTAGAGAGAGCTATATGGAATGATACATCATTTCTTGCCGTAAGTTCATCACATCCTAACGTAAATCTTCATATCTTTATTCATCATTAAGCAACTAATAGTACATTCGTGTAACGTTGTAGTCCGTCGACGTGATGGATTATTCGCTACTCGTTGGTATAGACCAAGGAAATCAAGAGTTGGTTGTAGGCACCATTGATTTCATGAGACAATATACATGGGACAAACACCTTGAAACTTGGGTGAAGGCCTCGGGTATTCTCGGAGGCCCGAAGAACGCGTCACCTACGGTCATTTCGCCTATGCAATACAAGAAGAGGTTTAGGAAAGCCATGACTACGTATTTCAGCATGGTGCCGGATTGTTGGACGTCAAACCAAACGTCTCCTAAGGAATCGATTTTCGACATTTCCAAAGATTGAAGAGAGTTTTGAAATTGTTGCTTTAGGAGTTGAGTTGTATCTAAGTTAGGTTTGATCATGGAAGCTATACACTACAATCTTTGTGCATTGTCATGCTATTTTAGCTTCATTTTTTACTCTATCATGCTTAGTTTTACGTTAGGAAAAGCATTGTCATGTTGTTATAGATAATAGTTATGCAGGAGAGTAGTTCATAGCATAGTGTTGGTCCTTCTCCATGGGAGAATATAGATGATTTCTTATTTCTTATCAAATACTAATTAAACAAGCAAGAGGTGGAATACCAGAAATGTCCAACAATTTTGTCTAAGTGTATATCTTTTCATTTTAAGTTTTGTTGTTCATCTATATTGGCTATTAGCATTTGAGGTAACACATTTGTATTTGTGCTATGTAAGTTTGAATCCAATGTAAGTTTGAATCCAACGTAAAAGTACACTAACGTCCATGTGTAACGTTAGGTCTAATCATAAAACATAGGTCAAATGAGTTTCATTCTAACGTCAATTGGTAATACGACGAGTCAAATGAGTTTCATACTAGTATCAATTGGTATTTAGTAATACGATAAGCAACATAGCGAAATCTATTAGCATCCACTATCTCCTCGCTCGAAACGCAAGCTCCTTCATAGCATGGTTGGAACGATAAAAATTTTCAAGGATATTTCCAATCTCAGAGCTTTTCCTACCAAATCGACAATTGACGAAATTATATAAAAGGTTGGTCTTAATCCTTTATCTTTTATTACCCGTAAAAGCTTAAGAGCAATATCAAGCCGATCAGATTTTACCATTTTTGGTATAATCATCTCATAAGTCAAATTATCTAATGAACAACTTGATGAATCCATGCTCGTGTATATCTCAAATGCTTTATAAGGCAAACTCTTTTTCAAAAATAACTTGAAACCCGACCCAATTCTACTGATCAGTGTGATCCGAAAGGGGAGTCAATTCAACTAAACTGAAACAATCCAACCTGAACTTTTGTTTGGTTAGTAAATTTCTTTGGGTTATTATACCTCTTTGATTCATGTTTTGGGCATTTGAGCTTTGAAGTTCTTATAGTTGCAGTTTTACGTGTTTAATTTGTTTGAAAATATTGGCTTTTTTTTACTCCAATCTTTAGCCTTTGTTTTTGTTAGTTATGTTTTTTTACTAGATTAAACAATTTCGATCCAAGAAAATTGGCTCGCCGTGTTTGTTTAACAATGTTTTCAAACGACTTTCTTTTAGTCCACATCATTTCGAATTTAAACGTATGTGTTTTTGAGATATTATTGACCGACATCTCGATTGTTATTTGACAATGATCAGACGTTGTGAAAGCGTGGTTCTTGGTTTTTTGGTTTGAGAATCATTGAAAATTTTGGTCTTGAACTAGAACTCGATCAAGTTTTTCTAAAATATTATTAGAACCATCACGCTTTTTCCTCCGGGTAAAAGAAGTTTGAAGTTACACAAAGTTGCAAGGACTTTTAAAATATTATTGAACTTGTTTAATTTCGTTCAAGTCTCCAAATAGGATGCACGGAAGACTATAGTTTTGAATGAATTCTGACAGGTTATCTCATGTGGAAGAGCATATGCTAAAATGATATTATTTTGTTAATTGAATTGTTACATGTTTTCATGTTCCAATTGAACACGTTCCACTTTTTATTATTCTCAAAGGAGAAGATTCTTCTTTTTACCAAACATATGCGGATCCAATCACGATCTTCTAATAAGAACAAGAGATCTTTCTCGATCAATCCCCTTGCCCCTCATTCTTCGAGAATTCGAAAGATCCTTTTCAAGTTTGAATTTGTTTTCATTTGGAATTCGATACAGATGAATCTGTCAGTTTTGTTGGTAAGATTTAGTTGGTAAGATTTTCAAAAGAGATGAACATGCTCTGCCCCTAGCCGGGCAATAAACCATGTTGTCTAAAGTTACCGATTTACTTGAACGAGATGTCCCTTCTTTTCCGGAGGTCTTCACTTGATATCAATGGAGTTGCAGTTTACAAAAGGCTCAACTTATCAACTAATCAACATTCAACAACTTATAAAACAAAGCTTTGAGAATCATTTGATAGTGATAAGTGATTTTCATATGAACAACTTGACATCTACTTCCGCGTGCCGGAAAATTAGAGCAAGTGACACCACAGGTGTTCCTACCCATAGGATTATTGACAAACATTAAAAGCTCCACATGATAATCATTGCTTCTTCCCCATGATACGCTTGACGAGATCTAAGATGCGAAAGTAGTCATAGAAGAGCGATGATTCCTTACCTTCGAGCCCATCACGGCTCACCCTGTTGCTCCCGGCCAGATTGTTGCAAGGACTCCCTCCGATTACTAAGTCGAATCCGCCATACATGCTTATTAGCTCCTCCAATTTGTTGCATGTAATCTGTTGTACGTCTCCAATGTGAACCAGGATCCCCTTTTGATTCGTCTGCTCCCACCAGCTCCGAACTATATTTTGGTTTACTTCGGATATTTCAACGGAAACCACCACTTTCAAACGAATGCCTAGCCGATGCAATGCAACTTCCGCCCCTCCAATCCCCGAGAAGAGGGAAAGCACCTTCATGCCACTGGGAAATATCTCTTTCAAGACTGAAAGATGGTAAGCGATAGTATCAACCTGAAAATGAGAGACCAAAGGTAAACTTGCACATAAGTTCCGGTGGACTAATATTACGTGGGAGTCCACCGTAGCAACGCACCTGTGAGTTAGGTCCGAACTCAACACACAATTGACAATAGGAAGAATAGTCTACCAAATACGCTTATTCACACTAAGGAAGGAAAATAAATGTTACCACTTACCTGGAATGAGTTTCCGAGTGACTTGTATCGGTCTGTCCTACTAATTCCACCTCCTCTAGTATGGTTCTTGGGAAATCCCAGAAGCATTTCTACTTCATCTGGCTCGAGAGGTGCGACTTTATTCCCACCAACCCAAACAAGGTTCCATTTCCTGCACTCATCTAGGACATGCTTCTGTACATGCGGAGGCGGATCACCGCTGCCGGGCCACTCCTCGAGTTTTATGCGTATTCTGTCAGTTAGCCTTGCACTTGCATAGGCAGTTTGCAAGCAATTTAATTTGGTTCGATGATCCCATTTTGGCCACCATCTCTTGGTAAGAGGTATAGCTTCCTGCACAGTGGGAGGAGGAAGAGGAAGAATGGGAAACCGTTTATCGATTGGAAGGTTGTGGATGTATCCTCTCTTTCTTGCAGCAGCACAGAAGTACTTTGAATCCACAAACTCTGGTTCAATGTCGTATAGAAACCGGGATATGGTGTCCCAAACTCCTTTGGGTGCAAGAGCTACGTTCTCGTAGAAAAAGTACGGCGGTCCAATGGCTGCTTCTGGAAGTTTCCTGGTGCGCACAATGTCGCATGACTGTGTGGGAACCCCAAAACCAATCATAGGTTTAGGTAGGCGAATTGGTTCTTCGTCTTCCTGTCCCCTTTGTCGTTTGTTGCTTAGCATCCTACATCCCATCTTCCTCTTCTTAAAATCAAGTTTCTGGTGGCAAGAAAATAAAAATCTCTAAGCAAGTTCAAGAGAGCACAATGCATTTGGATGATGATGGAATAGATGAAACTCAACAGTGGATAAGAAATATCATAGTTAACCTCCAAGCTATATAGCAAGATTGCACAAAAAAGTACCTCTTTGGCTGGTGGATCCACATAGTAGGGATCATCGGCCCTAGCCATTTGAGCAGCCAGTATGAAATCTGCTAGCTCTTCAACTGATGCTTCTGAGCCTGCCATTTACAGAGGATCTGAAGTGGTCAGCATTCAGCAACCATATAAGTATAACACAGTAAATTCATTGGTAAACCTAGGGTCATCAATGCCAATATTAAAGGAACATTATGTTTTCTATCTCTGGCTAACAGAAAAAGGAACACTTGAGAGATAAAATAAAAAGAGAAACGGGACAAATAATGTGGGCCTTCAGACGTCTATATGGGCACAAGAAACCCAATACATAAGGCCGACAAGATTCCATCCTAAAATCCATTGACAGTAGGAGAAGTGAACAACCAACTTTATATACCATGCCATACCTTTCTCGATAACCGATATGACATATTTTCATCTTTACTGTATACATCTTTCATGTGTCTTTACAAAGTATTGCTTAAGAAATTTTTTTGAATGTTCTAAGATCACTTTGATTATATAGGAAAACACACAGAATCAAAACAAGACATTGTAACATTTGTATAAAGACAATATATAAGCACACGAAGAAAGAAAACAACCACCATAAAAACAAACCAAGAGTCTGACAAATGACCGGATATGAAATGAATGGAAATCATGGGTGTTACATGTAGAAATCAAGAAGGATGATTCATTAATCAGCATTGCCCATTGGACCTTGGAAGGGGTTCAAAATCAAGGCTCAAAAAGTCAAAAGAAGATCATGTTATTGAGAAATGAAGATCAAATCTTTTGGATAAAGGTCTGAGTACAACAGAAACTCTTTATAATCAACTAGAGATCATTTCCACATAAACAACCCGTTGACCCAAATTAGATCAAATTGAGCAATGGAAAGGTAGTAAAAAAGCAAACCCAATCTTATCATGGGACGTGCAGAATGATAACAAAGAAACATTCAGGAAGTTGCACATACCACATCTTTCTATTGCTATTAGAGCTTCTTCCTTTGGGAAATTCATTTCCTCCAAAAATGACAGTTTCTTGCTTATCTCACACGGGGATATTAAACTTCTCTGCAACAGAAAAATCACCAGTGAGACATAACAGATAAAAAATCCAACAAGGGAGTTAGAAACATAAAGCAACATGCATTAAAAAGTACCTCAACTTCAGAATAACTATCTGAACCTGAATCATCAAGAGGAGTCTCTTCACAGATCTCTTCATCATCAGAAGACAAGAAATCAGAGTCAGAGTCTATTTGCAAATCCGAGTCAACATCTGAAACTTTTGCTACCAGGCGTTCAGAATCTTGATTCCTTGTGGGAGAGTTTTCCAAAGCCTAAATATAATCAAGAATAAAAGAGGCATAAACTTTTAGAAGAACATGTTGCAACTGTCATTTGTCAGGCCAGTATAGCTGTTAGACTGAAGTCTTAGAAGAATAAGATTTATCATCATTCGGTCTTTATACTTTTTGCCAACATCTCATACGGGTAACAAACATCTCCCTTCCACTTCCACCAATTAGATTCTAGTATACATTCAATCATCACAATTAAGTGACGAGTGAATATGGAACATAACAGCCCAATACTAAATTGAAGGATTATAAGGGGGAAAAAACTTACAAATGAGCCAAAAACAAGAAACAAGGTTTAGGAGAAGTCATGAATTTTGACAAAATTTAGCATCAGAATTCATCACTGTTAAGAATTGAGCTTGACCTGTAGTTTTACTAGTTATCATAGAGGAAAAATTAGCATTGGTGCATGTACCTTATGCTTTACAGCACAAAGCAACTTTAGTTATGGAAGGAAAGCTCAAGAGCCATAAGTTTTCCTTAAATTTGAACAAAAATAGCATGAGTTTTGGAGGTATGGGAGTGGGGAAGGGCAGCTGATAATATATGTGGAACTAAACACAAAGAAAGAAACCATGATTATGAGGCAAAGCCGCAAAGGTGCCAGTGGTTTCATCTGTGTGTATAATGGTTTCTCAACATACAGTTTCTTGCACACATTCATACTTTTCAACTATTTAGCTACATGAGCGCCATGAAATTGATTTGCCAATAATTGGATAATCAGATTTCAGACTGTCTTTATTGTTAGAACACAGTAGAAGTCCGCTACAATTATGTTCAAACAGCAATAAGAAAGCATGTGAAAGATAGCATGTGAGAATTACTCATCCACAAACTCACAGTGTAAGTAAGAAGTGTTTCGAGTATTGACTCTACATTCCCATTTCCTGCATCATTGTCGAAGAAAGTAAGAAATCGGTCTCTTATGGTAGAAGATAACTTGTAGTTACAAGGGGAAACATACCATTTTCTTCAAGAGCTCTTGTAACCATCTTATCAGAAAATCCCATGCCCACAAAATGATGAAACAATGTGCTGGTTGGCGATGAAGAGCTTGCCTGCAGCAAATAACGAAACAATGAAATATTTGATATTGCTTTGTTGTTGTTCATTGGTCTTGCCTGCAGTAATGTAAGTTTTTCATTCATCCACGGTAGTATATTACAAGACTATTAAATTTTTTTGAGTTCATTTTAAGTTTAGCTTGTACAAGCTTATCTAGTTTTTTAGCTACCGAAAGTACTTATTCAGCTCCAATTCTTGGGTAGGAAGCAAGTTAAAATTAGGAGTTTGTCATAAAATTGTGAAATCAACCATGCACAGATAACCATGATCCCTAAATCTTCATCTCTCATTGTGATTACCTCACAAAAGCTAGAAGTGTTCCCACCATCATTAAACACAGCTGAAGCAGAGCTGACGGGCAGATTTCTGTTTTCAGGCTCATCATCGCTCCAACTAAAGTTGTTGCTATCATTATCTGAGGGATCACCACCCTGTCAACAGCATTACAGACTTAGTCATGATAAATGCTGTTTAAAACATTACCAAGTGATATACAGCTATAGACTAATGTGAGGACAATCTGGGGAATCAGATTACGCGTGAACCAAAAGGAAAAACGCATGCAACCAATCTAATACAGCCTACTAATTAAGTTAGCTCAATTTTTATTTTGCAAAATGAAGTAAATCCTGAGCACCAAAACCCATATTATGTTACGTTTTCAACCAAAACAAAAAAAAAAACATTAAGATCAGAGCGACTAGATGATAACTTTGCGACATTCTTTATGATCATTGCAAATGATTGACGAACTGTTGCGACTAATTTTGGACTAAACTTGCGACATTCTTTGGTGAATATTGGTGTTAATTCCTAAAGGAAGCCTAAATCCACGGGATAACCACCAGCTGCTAACCAGACATGATATGAGTCAAAATTTGGAGGCCAACTGAGAGACCTAAGAAATAAGCATTACTAATTCGAGTCTCTTTGGTTCAATCATTCAATGAGAGGATTGCAAGTTCCACTTTTAGGAGTTTCAGTTGTAACACATTCCGGCAGAAATCTCCTCTTCCAGTTAACGCAATCTCAAATTTCTTCAATCAATTAAAATATCATACCTCAGGGCTAGAAAATTCACAAAAAACCATAGTTATAGGATTGAAATCATCGATACACCTTACCGCAACCATTCTTCTTCAATTCAAGCCCAACGCGTCACCGCGATGTTGCTTGCAATCTCTCAGTTAGTGAAGGGTGAGCTTAGGACCCCAATACAACCGCTGAGGAGCTTCGTCTTCTACCTCGACGTGGCTCCCTATGTTAATTATTTGCTTTCACTGCACAGAACTTCAGAGAAATGGCAACTTTTTTTTGCCTTTTTGGGTAGAAATTGATCGAAAATTTTGTAATTCTAGGGGGCAATATTGTCCATATAACTGTTTTCAGAGAATTCTTAAGCCGTCCCGAGTCGAAAGGATTAGATTATGGTATTAATGTAATTAAGATTAATGTAATTAAGAGGGAAATAATTTTTTTAATCCGGTCGTTTGTTACATGAATAAAGGAGAGAAATAAATTACGGAATTAAGGTAATTATATTATAAAAATTATATAATTTTATTAAACTTTTATTATATAAGAAATATTAAAGTTAAAGTTTTATTTTTATTCTTTTTTTTTTCATCTCTTTTATCTAAAAAAACTATTTAAGACATATTTTTATAATTTAACCGTAATTATACTCATCTCTTTAAACAATTTCATATTATTTTTATCCCTCTTATTTTTATATCTCTTCTTTTTCAGCTCTTTCGTTTTACTAAAGAGGCATTTCACTTATCTTCTTAAACAATTTCATCTTTATAATTCTTTATCTAAATAATTATTAACTTTGTGTTACTTGACATTTATAATTTTACTAATTAATTAATACATACAAATTATTAATATAGACAATACATATATTATTTAGATTTATAAATTCATCACAACCTTCTACTTACTTTAAGATATCCTTATCAAATAATTTTTGAAAAAAATATTCACATTTATTTACAAGATCATTAGATTATTTCATATTTTAATTTTTAACATACAAATATATAGTGTTTGTATTAATTAGAATGTATAAACCATTACAATAAAAATGTTAGATCTTCTTTCTTCTTTAAAAATTTAGTACCTAAGATAATTTTTTAGATTGAACTTTTTTATAACCTTTCTTTTTTAACATTTATATTTTAATTTCAAATTTGTTTTCTTATCTTCCCTTTAAAATATTTACTTCACTTTAGAATCTTCATAATAGTTATCAATTATAACTTTTTTACATTAGAGATGAAAATTTATGATATATTATATATTAACCTATTTAATTGTTTATAGAAAATATAATTAATTTAAAAATAATATACAAAATTAATTTTAATTTTTCTCCAGTATATTAATTTAAATTATTAAAATAAATTAAAACTATTTTATAAATAAAAAATAGTTACCTATTAAGTTTTAAAATGACACCCGTGTCTTGGCACGAGGAATTAAACTAGTTCTATATAATTGAATGAATACATTAGGTCTATATATGAACCTCACAATTATATATTGCTCGTTTAGGAAAAACTTAGAGATTCTTGCTTTGTTTAGGATGACTTTCCTTATTGATGATGTACCTCAAGTGTGACATAAACAAATGTTCTAAAAGTTGTCGTAGTCACATGTTCATGTTGATCGTGGTTGTCTTCGAGGTCTTCAAAGATCCTCCATCAAGGTGGAGGAACATCGTGGGATCCACATTTCCCACGAGGTATGACATCCCCTTAAAAAGGTTTCTAGTATCCTCCTTCCCAACGACAAGACACCTTGCTAGTTCATCTTTCTCGTGTTCTCCCCATCAGGGACGGATCTAGGATTAAAATTCTGGGTAGGCTAAATTTACCATTAGAAAAACGATAATAACGGTATATTTATGTTATAAGTTTTTATGAATACTTTTTAGATGTATATATACATAAAGCTTTCAAATAAAATAAATGTATAATTCTAAAATTCAAATACCCTATTAATTTTCTTTCAAAAATTTTTGTTATTAATTTATAATTCAACAAAAGTCACCAAACAATAAGTAAATACATACCGTGCATATAATTTAAATTAAAAACACATTTGCTTCTATATATATAAAATACTAGTCTAATACCCGCACCGTGTGCGGGATTAGCTTTAATAAATTGTAAAACAAATCTAATTATTAATTAAAAGTGAGTTGGATTATAATATTATAAGGGAAAGTAAAAGATAATAAAAACAGAAAGGGATATTTTTAAATAAATGATAGTTTACATGTTCTTGATAAAAAAAGGTCTTAATTGAAACTAAACGTTAAAACGACCCGTAATATAAAAATATATGGAACCATGGTTTATGTAATTAAGTGTTTTTTTAATATTAGTATATATATATATATATATATATATATATAT
>BSUD01000001.1:4660609-4689898 GCA_033239045.1 Fagopyrum esculentum
TTTTTTGTTATTTGCACGACGGTTTGTTCATTTGTCGGTTTTTGGCCTCTATACACCAAGTATATTTGGTGTAGTCGAGCATCGTACTTTCTTGATAAAAAAAAATGTACAAATACATCGGGTGTACATATACATTGCGAAAATAAATTGCCACATGTTTTTTGTTTAGTTTTAGAGTTTTTTTGTATATAAATCATATATTGATATGTGTGTCAAACTTTGACCAGAAGGGTAGAGTTTGAACATATAATAAGAGTATATGTACCAAGTTCCGAGACCCATGATCGAATAGATCTACATGCCAAAAAGAATCAGTTGCAACCAGATTTGGGTGACATGAAGGAGCTGTCTGGTAAAAAAAGCGGGCACGGGTCGGCCCATAAGTAAAAACTCTACCCGGAAGATGCGGGTCGGGCTGGTTTGACCCGCCTTGTCCAGACCACAAACGTTGTCCATGTCCACCTACGAAAAAACGGGTTGGGTGCCGACCCGGCCTAGATGGCTTGTATGTATTTGATTGTGCTTTATTCCGGGATTTATCATCCAAAACAAGTATCTTAATGTATTTAACATAAAATTTCAATCCAATTATACGTACATAGTGTACTATCAACGAGTTCATCAACAATCAACACAAAAAAAAATGAATAAATCTTAATACCTAAAAAACAACAAGTATCATCGCAGTCAAGTTATCCTTGTAATCTTATATTACGAACGAGTATAACTCGTCAAAATACTCAAAACAAACTAAATTATATATATATATATATATATAAAGAAAATTATACGTATAAAACTATATGTGGGTCGGGTTGGGTTGGTCCGTAGGCCAAAATGTTTACCCATACCCGTCCCACCAAAATACAAATTAGGCCCGAACGGGTCAAACTAGTTGTCCATGCCCATGTTTTACCCCGAACATGCGGGCGGGTCAACCCGAATTGTACAGGTCTAACATGAAGGTTGTTACCTCATATCCGCTTGCTCAACCATGTATTCTTCTCCCGGTATAATCTTTCATGAGAACAACTGATTATGAACCTAACGACAATGACTAATGACTCTCGTACCACCAAGATCCCGTTATACCGAATGAGTAGTCATCATTTTTTGGATGAAGTTGTGTCATCTCTAGATGTAGATTATAATTCCTCTTAACGGATTTGTTTTTGCTTATCCAAGATACATTTCGGCTTCATGAGCTTGTTTATGCTCCAAACGGCTGTTCTCCTTTTTCTTCTAGTGGTTGTATTTTGGTGTTGTCCTAGAGAAAGTATGACCTTTGTCATAATCATCGTTAAAAAAAATAATATAAAAATTAGCCCATTCTCTTCTTGTCTTACGTGGCTTGGTTTTAAGGTAGGTTTGATTTTTAGTAAGTTGGAGCAAAAGTTTTATTGGAAATGAAAAAAAAAAACATCTTTGAAGGGATGGTTTTCTGATACCTTCTTCTGAAGATTTTTTTATGAAAAAGTTTTTTTTATTAAAAGTCTATTACATAAAATCTTTAATATGGCGAAACCTTTATTTTTTACGGCTAATTTTGATTTCTCAATCTCTTCTTAAAAAGTAAAATAAAATATTACCTATTATCTTACATTTTATTGTGCTTCCCTATTTCTTTTTCAAAGATTTACGCATGTATGTGGTAGGATTTTTGGGTTTTGTCGTGACGTTTTCTAAGTTTGAAGTTGGTTCCTTTGGCGGTTCGAGTTATTAGTGTAAGAGGGGTCATAGATTTGTAATCGACATCTGAAGACTTTACTTCGATTCCAAATTTGAGGTGTCCACAGTTGTTCCTCAGGTTTCCTTCTTGTGCACTTTCTTCGATTACGGACTTTGTTCTTTCCGGTGGCCGGCTCCTCTCCTTTTTCTTGAAGACCTCTATGATTCCGGGTTTGACACATTTTTGTGTTTTTGTTTGACTTTCATTTGTTCTAGTTCTTCATGACGGTTAGTTCATCTGCCGATTTTTCCGACCTTTCAATCCATTAGACGACGTGTCATCTAGTGTTTTGGTCCGCTTTCCTTTATTAAAAATCAAAAGCGTTATGCATCTTTATAATAAATCGAAGGTGATGTGCTTCATCTTTATATAATATAACTTGCATCGAGATAGAAGGAAGACCGACAACAAGTTGTGTCACCAACCCTTTCTGAATAGCGAATTCGATCCTCCTAAAAACAACATCAGAAGACCTATGAGACGTAACTTTGCCATGCAATACCCGTTACACCCTCAGAATTTTAACAGCATAGGGCGCAAGAAAACCAAAAGTGTCGAAAGCAAACGGAAAAAACACATGTTGGTTTTCAATACAAGTTCTCATGTTTGGCCACCTTAGCAGAAGCCGCATTAAGCGTCGCCTTACTCACCACAAAATGCCCACTGCCCAAACAAACAAGTGGGATACTCCGGTCAAATTAATGCAAGCATGTTTTTCACCCACTCATCCAAACACCAAGACATCCGCCAACCTCAACATTGACATCCTCTCACGTGGGTCAGTCAAGGACACATACGTCTCCTTCTTAACCGAGACCCCCCGCTCTCCTAAACACATTACACAAAACATCACGGACCAAATCATGCCTATATTTGAAACCATGAAGCTCTTTACAATGAACTTCATACCCCCAAAAGTATCCAGAACTCTTCTGGGCATAGGACAAATCTCACCAACCGAGTATAGAGAAATCATAAGACGATATTTAAGTACCGAACGATACTCAACCGGGCACATACATTGTCCAAGTCCTTCAATGGGTATGACAAGAAGAAAAACTTGGCTAAGTGGGGATTGTAAACACTTAAAAACCGCCTTACGAGAGGCGGGTTCGTCTAATGGCCTCCTACAAATTATTGGCAAGAGACGCATCCCATACCTCAACCCAAACATATACTCCAGACTCAATTTCTCTTACTTCATCAAAACGCAAGCATACGTCTCACTTACTGAAACAACTCATAGCCAAAATACTAGAAGAGATGTGAGCCTTCTCTAAATTACATACAATTTATCTATTGAGTGCTAGCTAGAATCACGTTTCACCACTGCCACTTCCAAACTCAACTATCTGGCAACTACTGCATTTGTCTAGTTCACATATTCATATCTCGAAAATTGACATAGAAAAACAAATGCTTTTGTTCATCAAACGACAAAGAATGGCGCCGATCTCTGTAAGGCCGGAGATTATTCACTAGAGCTAGCAATGCAACTCACTTTTCTGGCACAACAAACGTCAAATAGTCTACAAAGCTGATACACGGAGCTATTTACAAAAATTTAATATGAATTCGGTCTCATAACGAAAACGCTCGACTCCAATACACGGATGTTTGGAGTTGTTCTTGGCTATATACGACTGATGTTTCTTGTCGAATAACAACCAAATCCGATAACAATACCTCATGGATGCTTCAAAGCACCTTTCATCATCTTTCAACCCTTTATGTATTCAAATTGGATTTTCGGAGATTTAAAGACCCGAGCTGATTCATGATGAACATGCACAAAGATTGAATTGCCATATTTCACTTCAATGGCAAAGTGTTTCTCCATGGTTAACCCAACGGACAAAGCTGTCAGAGAACTCCTCTAGTACTGAATTGTCGCTCTCATAGGGAAGCTCTGTATCCGTCGGCTCTCTTCCCTGTTAAACAACCCCAAAATGTTTATTCGTTTCATTTCCATGCAATATCAACATATATATTTACGTTGGCATTGGACCATCACACATAGTCACCCTGATATGCAAAACATAACTGTGAAATTTGGATATGAAGTAGTGATGAAGAATAGTGACTTGGCTACTGATAAACTACCCAATCCCCTTTTGAATTAACAAGGAGCAGTGTTAGATAACCGGGAGATCAATGGCAACACTCAGTAACTGCGAGATACTAACCTTCATGCCTGATCCGTACCCACTGGTGGATGGAGTTGCATCTCCCATCATACCATTCATGACATTCTCCAATGATACGCCTGTAATTGGTGAATTCATCATCGTTGATCTGCAGCAAATTGAAATAAAGAAGCAAAATTAGCCACCCTGCTACATACAAAAGATTAAAGCATCAAATGATGATGAACCATCAGAAAAACACTAATGAAAGACCTTAAAATTTCGTGAAGAACTTTTGTTGGTGTAAATACCCTAAACAACCAAATTTTCATCTTATGTGTTACTCTTATCTTATGCATGATGTTCTTCCCAATGGATGATAGTTACGTACAATAAAAAAAATATTCAGTGCCAATTATTGTTCCTAGCTTCTTAAACAACTACCGATAAGAAGAGTGTACAGAAAAATAACTTGGTGGCACTCTTGGATATCTAACAAGTAACATTCGAATGTGTAAAATCCTGGCGTGGTGTATCCAACATTAAAAAATGTGGGAGTATCAGAAGTAGTTTACAGATATAAGCAAGAACTTTCCTTTTGGGGGGCATGTGACAATTGACTTGAAAGGGACAAGTTAGAATGGACTACAAAAACCTGACCTAAGGAGCAGAAACTTGCAGATCTTGTTTAAGAGATCTAAGTTCTCCAAGAAATGCATGCCTTATGCACACTACTCAAGAAATCAATCGGACAATTACTTGCTGATGCACCCAAAAAAACACGTTGACCACTCAAAGATGTGATCTGGTACTTATGTTCCTAGTATTGAATATTGCTTTTTAAAGATGAGCATTTCTATATGCTCCTAATTAGGGCAAAGCATAAGGATTTAGCCATCTTGAGCAGTAAGAAGCAAGATGAGCATTATATTTTATGACAAGAGATTGAATAACATTTGTAGAACATAATAGGTCAGACCAAGATAAGAAACCAAAGGACGGTATACAAAAGCCATAAATCATTTATGGTTCGTATAATTGAGTTACAGTGCTCGATTAAAGAGACAAATTCCATGTTAGCCAGCAAAAGTACGAGACCATGAGTTAGGCTGTTTAACACCCCCACCCCCACCCCCCCAGTAACACCAAAATCAATCAGAGGTCAATGATATGTTTGTTGCTTATTTTGGAAAAAGAAGAAGGAAACCTGGAAGGTAAATTCAACAGGAACTACCTGTCAATAAGATCATCATCGCATGAGTTTCCTGAAGAAGAAAGCCAGTCTAAATCAACAAAATTTGAGCAGTCAGTTGAATCCTTGCGTTCGTAAATGTTGATATTATTCTCAGAAAAGTTTTCTCTTTGCACGTCCCCAAAAAGTTGTTTGCTTGATAATGAAGGAGTATAACTGCATGTGAAAGTTCTGAATATAAGTTTTGAGTACATGACCTTCATTAATCACAACAATTTATATCAGTCCCAGGGAACAAGTGAAATAAGGCATGAACCTGTCTTTTTCAAGAGAGAGAATCTTATACCAACTAACTTGTGATCAGATAGATATAATAAATGGTGGCATAGAAACTCGAAATGAAAGGTAGAGGATAAGCAAACATCAAGTAGTTGCCTATATTATTCATGCATAATAACATAGTTCATAGAAACAAATAAAAAGACTTCCTTTCGCTAATTGAAAACAAAACCAGGCACGTTACAGCCTAAAATACAGCACAAAGCAGATGAAGGATCAACTGCAAGCAGTGAAACGTTTTGCAACTTAAATGCCAATCAACAAAATCAAGCAACAAAGGACTAGTATAGGATCACAATTGCAAGTTCAACTTAGATAGTTAGATCCAAGCATTTCACTTGCAAATACAGTTATAATGAAAAACAGACACCGTGTTATTATTCATTCAATCAATGTTCATCAATAAAACTACTGAATCGGACCTGGAATATGCTACATCACTTTCAGATGTGGAGATTCCTGAAGATGACTCCAAATGAACCTTGCTTGTAGCATCAGATTGTTCAGATGAAAGCGTCTTTAAAAAGTTCTTCTGTCTGACATCTGTGGATGATGATGATGGAGAACTGCTTTTATGGAGAATATTTCCGTCTGACCAGCATCTTTTAAAAAACCTGTTAAAATTATATTAGAATTTTAAACCATTTCGGTAAAATGGAGAATGTTCCCATAAAGCATGACATAATTTGACCGAGACTAAAAACGCAAGCATTTGAGATTCTGCGGCTTACAAGCATGAAGCTTTTCAATAACGTCTACTCGTTTTCTTGACTTCGCCAGTTTGCACTAAAGGCATACAAATTGCATCATTTTTTTCAGGGTTTGCACTTTGAAAGTATAAAAAGCAATTTACCTTCCATCTTTATCTTCCATATGCCCATTCCTTCCAGAATTATAATCTTGATCTGATCGGAGCTCCCATACAGCAGGTCTTTCCTGGTGTGGCTGGAAATACCCAAGGAAACTGCAAAAGTGTTTCCAGAGTTAAAAACCTTACTAGGGATATTGGCTAAGAATTTATGATCCACTAAACAAACAAAAAATTACAGGGAAAATATGTAAAAGGCTAAAATACACCTGCAGAAGATACATGGCAGAGAGGCATGTAAAAAGCCAATGCAGAAAAAGACAACGAATGCATGTTTTACTCACAAGAAGAGCTGAAAAGCAACCGAACTGTCTAGGGCCAGTTTAAAAGGTACAAACTTAATATTTGAACAAACTATTGTTTCAAAAAAAACTTACAGATTAATGGCATTTTGCTTTTCTGCATCCATGTATGCATTGCTGTAATACCGTTGGAGAGTTCTGAAGAATTCCTGTGATTGAGTTGCTGCTTTCCACTGACCCCGCCGTTGAGAGAATATCTAAATCAAGCACAACAAATTGACAAATAGAATTATGACAAATCAAGCACCCATTTTCAAAATTAAAATGCACTAGCAGTTGATTAGAGCATATTGATACATGGAAGCAATTGCCTATACTATAAGGGTCCTCGGAATTGGACAATTTTCTTATTTTCATGCGACTACAGAAAGAAGAAAGGAGATCAAGGAAATAAGAAATGATAACAATGGACAGTAACATGTCAAAAACGTCCCTCCATAACCTAATGGTGGGCTAGGCCACAAAAAAGCAAGTCCAGGAGCTTTGGTATCGTGATACAGGCTTATTATGTTAATATGAGACCAGATACCGTGCTTTTGGCTGGCAGTAATTGTAATCTTTTACTTAATGAATCATAATCCACAACAAGAGTCGTATAGCAGCAGTCAAAAATAGAGATGGTATGTTATTCTATGGAGGCCACGTGAAGATTTGTTGTGAGCATACGCAAGCAGCATAACAAGTGAAAAGCTGTAACGAATTTTTAAAATCTACAGAAAATGTGACTGCACAAATGCATAACAAGTGTAGATCAGTACATCTGATTGGAGATTTAGAGATCTAGACAGCATCAATATATTGGAATGAATCTATATGTTTGGTTTTAGGGAAAAGATAAAAAGAAATCATTCTTTCCAAACAAGAGCGATTGAGAATAGAGGGTTACAGTAAACTGCAGCAGCTCGCCTTGTGCAATTTCAGCTCATGCCCATAACTTGTGCCTATTATTTCTCTTATAAACCTAAGCCTTCAAAGCCAGTTCACAGACAAACCAATAAAAAGATGCAGGTGCCTTTTTTTGTAAATGACTATCATTTTTCAGGGTTAGGTAACACTACGAGCATCACTACGGCAGTTGTACCACCTTTAATGAAACATTGTGGATCTCTGACGGAACTTTGAAGAATGGGAGTTCCACTGACGAAGAATGGAGATTTATTAGCACTACAATGAATTTGCTCTATAAAATTTATGATGCCACTCTTACAACTGATGAGGGGAACTCAAAAGTGCACTTTGCCAGTGTATTGGAGGGACTTGTACTCTTATGCACCATATCAGACCTAAGCACATCCAGATTCTTATATGTTCACAATACTCACCTGCAAGATGGAGAGGAGGCCTTTCCCCGCAGGATGCACGAGTGATCCAAGGCCACATGAGAACAGATTATATTCTCTTATGTTTTCTGCCTAGAAAATTTTTTACTCTTGACTTTCTAGTTTGGTACATAAAACCTGATGTATAGTCATTATAGTGCGTGAACTATGAACAGGATTGAGAAAGAGTTAACTATCATACAAAGAGATAGATTTATGGCGTCTAGGATATCAGAGAATATGCTGGTGGATGCTAGGAGTAGCAGTCAGCTTTTTTATGCAATCCAAGTGGGTTTAGATTATGGAGCTAGCAGTAGCCCTCACTAATGGTCACATAATTTCTACCAAGATTAAAATGAGATAGAGTGGAAATCTCCAAGGATATATTAATCAAGCCACTCAGACAAGCATTTTGATATGTATGGCCCTCTCAACCAGAGAACAGTGAAGAACTTATGGAACAACCTGCAGGTTACTGCAGCTGACAAAAACTACACTACGTACACATAATATATATTTTTTAGCATTGCACAATAAGTTACCAAAGCAATCTATGGAAAGAAAAAGAGAATCTAAAAGTACAAAATAAGCATGTAGAACTTACTCTAACAATCACAATATTCGTTAGCAAAAGAAGCGGAAAATACCTTGTTGTGAGCAGCTGATCCCCCATATTGATGTGCGAGAGTATCTCCCATTTTTTCATACAAATTCATCAAATCATCGGCCAATTGAGAATCAAGGTCTATCTTTGGCACATTTTTTATTCCTAACACATGAAGCTGGTGACCCAAGGCAGCTAATCCATAGGCATACTGTGCGACATTTGTTCGATCTAGACAGTCTATGCAATTGGTTCTAAGAACACCCTTTTGCAAAATTGTTTTCTTGTTAGAAGTATTACCAGTAGCTATCTTGTTGCTAGCACCACTGACAATACCGTTGGCATCTTCAGTGACAGTTTGCGTATCTATTTCTGAAGTATTGTCACTAAGATGGGAGTTCCTGCATTACAGATTCAAATATAGCAAAAACATATAAACTAGATTGAAGTTTCTCAGAAGATGTAGTATGTAGATGGAAATATATTACTTGCCAAACTACAAAGGGCTACAGGATGATATAAGCACAGAACATTATGTTGCAAAGAAGTTCCAACTAAATTAGATAATTCATATGTACAACGGGGACGGAAAAGATGAAATTTTACTCAAAATAAATAGAATAACTTCTACACATTACATATTACTTACTCGGACAATGGGGAACTTGAACCAACAACAGGTCCAAATGACGGTTCAAGTTGGCAGTAAAAAAATCCAGTCAGAGTCAAAGCATATGCAGCCACTTTCCCCAGAAGCATCAATACATTTGTAGCTTTGCTGTGCATAAACAAAAAAATGCAGGAAAAAATATCTCAGGGATCTTCACAAATGGCTCATCAATATGTAAGGATTTGGAAGAGAGAAAAAAAAATTTTTATAGCATCAATATATCAAGAAATAATACCTTCGTGAATGCTTATTCAGATCCCAGTGGAGAAATTTGAGTCTGCATTCTTCTGGCAAGTCCTTGTTAATGACTTCAATTGCATTTGCAAACTCCGCACGAAGAATGGACTCTCGTGGCTTCTTCTCATTTGTCTATGTTGATAATACAATTAAAGAAAATGGGAATCACACAGACATAGAGCATCAAAATCTGTAATTCGTATAGATACTTGCTCTTGTGTGACAATGGGCTGTAAACATGAAATTGAAAATCTATATTACCTAGGACTCAAGAAGTGCTTACTCTCTACCCTTGAATGACTACAAATATCAATTAAAGGTGCAATATCTAAGATATACTTCAAGACACACAGGTACCTTGATCAAATTCAAGATGATGATCGGATTTCCGTATCTCTTAACAAGGTTGTCAAAATGCAGCCTCGTAGCTTCATAATTCTGGTCTTTCCTGGATACTGAAAGAGAGAAAACAAGAAACCAAGTGAAAATCAAGAGTTTCTAGTGAAAATCAAAGCTGAAGTGCGCTTATTAGTGAGAACATACATATGATATCAGGCTTAAGATTTAGACGTGATGTTTCCTGCGACCAGAAAAGGGGAATGGACCCACGGTTTTGAACAACAGAGCTAATTCTTACAGTAGATCCTTCAGCAACATCCTCGAATACAAGCTGCTCTGTTTCTACATCATTTGCTACACGACCCTTCTCATTTACACCTCGTTTCAGATACCTGAACCCCAAGAGTTAGAAAAGTTGGAATCAGCACATTTGGATGCAAGATTTCAAAGTTAATGATACAATAGAGTAAGCACAGTATGCATTACAAGCAACTGCAATAAACTTGAGTTTCACATAAACTAGCAAAAAGCAATTAGGTAGTGTGCCACACAGTTTTAAGTATATTTGGCTCTAAAATGTCTCCTAATTTTCTTGCAACAAAGTAGTGGGACACAATGTATACATATAATATTTTTAATCAAGCCTCTCAAGTAATTATGATTGCAGGGTGCGGATTATCTACATATGACCTTTTCCCCTACCCTGATGATGAGGAAGACCCACGGAACTAGGTTTTTAAATCCTTCAAATACCACAACTATTGCCTTTGAGAAACTACTTCTGCTAGACCCCTCAAAATTCAGGAGGGAAGGAGGGAGAAACAAGCAGTCCAATAACCAACCTGGTACCAGCATAATGACGTGATCGTCTAGCAATGAGAGTCAGTTTAAAGTCCTGTCCAGCTGAAGAAAGAGTGGTCTGCAGAGATGTATACTTTAAGGTTAGTTAACAGAAGGAACCTTCTAGTTTTGACAGAAGCTAACAGCGAAAACAACAGTAAGACACTGAAAAAGAGTCAAACAGTTCCTCAACAAGCAGACTACGGCATCACTTAAGAGCATATAAACACTCAATGGTCTGACATGAGAAGTCGTACAGATTACCCAGATCCTTCCAAACAGAAAAACCACATCCACCTCCAAAAGAACCCACGATCTATTCAATGAAAGAAAGGACTCTATTCGGGAAGTGGGAGTTAAAATGCAAAGTTGGCAATCATCTTCAACACAGTGAAAAAAAAAGGACAGATTTACCAGTAATAATAACCATCTTCCCTATTGTGCTGTAATGGTCTTATCAAGCCCCCTCCGGTGCACCCATCATAATATCTCAAAAGGCATAAATAATTAGATTCTTGACACGTATACACAGAAAGTACTCTTCATTCATTTGCAAACACAGACTGAAATAACGTCCGTAGTAAGTGAACAAATCGAAATATGACAAAGAAATATGTTCGGCAAATTCCACAAAAAGCACCTTTAGAAAGCAACAATAAAAAAGAAGGGATTATTACTGAAACGCATCAAACCACTGCTGACCTGCTTAAAAAATCCATAAACCAGTGCAACAGTCCACAATGTATTTTGCAGATGATTTCGAATTCCACGCGTTAAGAATTCATTCCATACAAACATTGTTTCATAAACAACCTGCCCCGACTGCTTATCACACAAGTTCTTCTGTAGTGTCCGCATAACATTATAGGAATAACTGAAGAAAAAATCCTTTGTGAGATCCACCATGTAGAGAAGCTTTTTGTACCTGCAACAACAAGGCAGTGAAATCTCTATATCAGCCCCAAAATGTTTCCAAAATGTTTTCTTCTTGTTTCATTTAGTAAATGCCTGTTTATTTGTATTATTACTATTATGCTTCCTGTTGATGGCTAGCCAACTATGCAGAAGACAGACTAAAAAAGAATTCAGAACACCATCAAGGTACTTCAGATTGCAGACCCATAAGGGAAAGCAAAAGAATATAAGCATAAACTACAAATAGAGAAGATAATAAGATAAGCTGATTTCATCTTAGATAAATTAGCAATCAAGATTCAAAACTAATCAGAACGCGTCATGAATTTAATAAAATTAGCTATTTAGCAGAATGTACCTATTCTCGTCTTTAGAATTATCCATACTTGACTGAACCGTAGAATTTGCAAGTGGAATCATCTCACTTTTGGATATAGCATATACTGCATGCCCCCAAATTGCACCAATCTGCCTTCTTTTGGTAATCAGCAGCATATAATAAGGCCCCAGAAACTTGACGAACCCTGAAAAAACACAGAGAAACAGTAGAAGAATCTATCAAAATTTGCATCTTGATTGCAGCGATCTATCAAGTTAGCAAATTAATGAAGCAGAAGACCATACCAACAATTCCATAGCAAGTGGTCACAAATTTTAGTCCACCAGTGGACTTATTTCCTTCATGTATCCGCCTCAACAATTCAGAGCATTCGCTTTCTGTATATGTAGTAGAATCTTCACGTATATCCAACTCATGGGGTTCTGACCTATCGATTGTAAGTACTCGCCAACATGTTCTACTTTTATCCCTGCCAACCATGTAAAACTTCTGCAGGATAGCAAAGTGGTATATTATGTGAGAGTTTGCAGCCATTGTGAAAACAAGATAGCAGCAACGGTCTGACATTTTTTAATAATAAGACATTATAGCTGTATATTCGTTTTCAGCACATGACTCAAGATACATGTTTTTTTTACAAAAACAAAAGATACATGTTTTCCAGAAATAATAGGTTTGAATGTATTTATGATGCGAAATCTGATTTGTGCTACAAATCACAAACGGTAGATTAAAGTCTAAAAATAAATTAATTTAAGTAGTTATATACTTATTAATATTCTTTAAAATCTTAATGCTCGAGATATAGGATATACATATAAGAAAAATGTTATTACAAATATGTAAAAGCGGTTTTTCACTATCAATAAAAGAAAGTATACTGGCAGCTAGCTGCCTAGCTGTAATTTTCCAAAATAAATATAAGATGTAATAAAAAAAAGTATCTTTTACGAATTCCAATTGGTACCCTTTATTTTTCTAAGACATCCGCGGTTTGTCACAGAATCCTTGTTAAGTGATCGCATGCCAGTATGTGACACATGACCAGGTTTTATGCTGGTCCAAGTATGGAATTACCAAGATACAGATTACCCAATAAATGCAAAAATTAAGAACACTCGAACGTTAAGAACATTCGATCATTTAATGAAGAAAATAAATGCAAAAATTAAGAACACTCGAACATTTAATGAAGAAAATATAACGCCAAACTATATGGCGCGGGGCACCAAACAAGCCACGAAGTGTGGGAGCGCCAATAAGGTAGTTAAAAAGTTGACCGCGAAATGGAAATGAAAAGTAACACCACCACCCCCCAATAGAATTTTATTAGTTGTCAATACGTGTTTTACAGAATATAATACTTATTTCTAGTAAAGAAAGTATATATTATTAATAATTGTTAAATGAATACAAAATGTGAAAGAGATCTACTAGAACCATAACTTCTTTTGTATATAAAAAAAGAAACATAATCACACTAAGCTTCCTATATATTTATGCATCAAAAGTGAGGAGTATTTTTTTCATTATCATGTTTCCGAGTAGAATAACTTATATATTATAATCAAAGAAAGAAAAGAATTCTTCCATTTCGAAGGTTTTTTATTATGTGTATAACACTATACTCTACACTAGATTTTAATTATTTCCCATAGTAAGCAAATTTTGAAATAAGTAGATATAGCAAATAGCAAATAGCAAATAGCAAAAACAATGATCAAGCAAGCCTAATCTAGTTCGCTAAAATCCTATAGTTCCATCAATTGCAGATTAAGTAAAAATCTGTAGAGAAGTTCAGCATTTGTGGCCAACCAAAAATTGCATTGAAGAAAGTGATCAACCATCTAAAAGAACACTTGAAAATGCACACAAGGAAAATGCATGTGCATGTTTTAGGACGCCTCGCAGTTTTTGGATCAAGTTAGCACTTCATTGCAATTCGATACTCCCTATTAATCCTCCCTCGGTAGACAACAATAAAAAAAATATGTGAACCAGGTTTTCATCATATCGGTAAACCTATGCCTGCAGTTTTCAGTTAGCTAACACTAGTCAGCTGTATCCAATTTAGGATACACTAGTCATGGGTCCGGTTTAGGGCAAACCGCCGAACCGGCCGTTTTCAAACCGGACCGGCGGTTTGGTCCTCAAACCGTAGGTTAACCGGCTGGTTTGGTACAGTTTGTCAATTTTTTATTTTTTTTAACAAACCACCAAACCTTTAGCAAACCGGCGAACGGTTGGGTTTTTCCCGGTTTATGTTTAGGACCCATGTCTAGGATACACAAACATGCCTTGGCAAAACCTTGTCAAGTTCCCATACTTGCAAACAGATCCCATCTCTTGGTATGTTGTCATATATGAATTGAATAATGGTTATTCAAGGAACCAAAACAATAATATAGGCTTCGAGTACAATAGCAAACTCCGGGGCATTTCTCCATGCTCATGCATTATTTTCCAGATATCGTCCAATCTTTTGGATAGAAAGCGGCCATAAATGGATATACAAGCGCGAAACTGGATGTTTCCATATTCAGTACCCAAAAAATTATATTAAGGAAGGACCAACATATTCAAGTGATAACTGAAGAAGGTAATAGTAACCTTAGATGCAAGAGTAGATATTCTATATAATTCCATTCTACTGAACTCCTTATGGAGGTAACGTATGGAGCCAAAGAGCACATCCTAGAAACATGTGCCGGCCAGGTCATATGCGATCAAAGTGTTACGGCTAGGTTACGACAGATTTATCACCGTGGTTAAATACGAGTACAAATCTGTAACGCTTGTCAAAAAAGTTGTTACTGTCCAAAGAAAAAAGAACTGCTGAAACCCACTTTCTCAGGATGAGAAATTCAAATGCTAAATTAAATCTATGAGTTTGTATCTAAGAAATCAAAAACTTCACACCAAATGATTGTATACAAAATGCAATGGAAAGCGCCAAAAGTGGCTCTATGCTATTAAGAACAGAAAATCTATTTACTACATCCGCCCAAATGCTTAAAAGAAAACAAACGCAAATAAAAATCGGCTACTTCAATTCCATGAACTAAATTCAAAAAGACCTAGAAAACAAACTTTAAAGCAATTAATAGAGGAAAGGAAAGAGAATATACCAGACGAGTCTCGTAGAGCCTGAACTTCTGCATATAAGGTTGAGGAGTAGAGAGAGAAAGCTGAAACTTGGACTCCTCAATCTCCATCTCTATGATATAGGTTTCCTTCTTGTTTAATACTTCTACAGATTTCCAGATTTCCCCGAGCCTAGATGATGGCTCGGGAAATTGCTCAGACTAGCATTCAAAATCCTCTCCACTTCCAATTAATCACATAAGCTGGCATCCACACCAATCCCCAGCTCTATGAAGATTCGGCTGCTTCAGGTAAAGCATATCAAACAACTGAAAAAATCTCTAACACAGCACCACCGACTTCCTTCAAATTTTCGCAGGCCGATGCTTGGTTAATGATCTCCAAATTTGAAAGACAACAAACACAGGAACAAATTATCGCTAAAAAACAATAACTAACCAGAAACTTGGAGGGAACCGTTGGGATCAAACCGAATAAGCGAAGAGGATTGAGTTGCGAAATTCTTTAGTAGTGAAATTCCGATGTGTGGGATTACTGAGGTATAACTGTTGGCGTTTCTACTGACATTCGTCGGATTGAAACTAAGCTGATGAACAACAATGGCGTCTGAGAGAGAAGAACCAGATCGAAGGAGAGAGAAGCGTCAAACAGAGACCACAGCTTGGGTCGAAATGAAAACCCACGCATATGCCAAATTCCTCCCCAATATTATTGATGATCCCCATCCAACCCCCAACCCCCAAAAACTCTCTATAAATATTATTATTATATTAAAAATTATTATTATTAAAATTATTTGTTCTTCATTTTCATTTATATTATATGGTCTCGTGAAAATCGTTTTTCCTACAATTTTTTAAATTTTAATATCATCTATTATTATCTAATAATTTTACCAAACGATCAATTTTTCAGGGTTATGTAAGCAATATATTGGCATAAAAAAAACTTACATTGAAGAATATTAAATCCAAAATAAAGTTGAAACTCAAGAGAATGGAAAATGACAATATTTTTGATTTTGCAAATTATTATTCGATTGTCTTCTTGTAAATCAAGGTGATTTGATACCTAAAATATAATATAGTATAGAGAATCTAATAATTAGTAATTGAATAAAAAAAACTCATAATGCAAGAGATCAAAGCAATTGCCAAACAACTAAATTAAATTTATGGTGCATCTTTATTGATTTTGTTATTTTTTATAATAATAATAATAACATGGTGCGTGATGTCATCTTTTATGATTGTCTTAAGATTGGGATCTCTGTTCGAAAAGAGATTCATACGGTATGGTTTATGATGGTGGTGGGGAGTTGCGTCCGGCCGACATCCTTTTCTATAATTGGTTTCAAGGCAAAGACACTTGTGTTGACAACAGTGGAACATCTTCATTCTCTTCGCCTGACCTTTCTAGCTTCATTTCGGGTAAAAATGTGAGGGTCGCTGCTGATAACAAGAGAAAGAGGTATGCGGAGGTTTGTAGCTCCATGGGGTATCACTTTCTTCCTTTTTCTTTTTCCACGTTTGGCGACTTGGGTGACGACGCGATGGAGCTTCTTAAAATATTGGGCTCGGTTGCTAAAGAGTTGCTTGGATACAGTAGGAGTACTTACTTTATTTTGATTAGGATTGCGTTTACCATTCAAAAAGGATGAGGAGCCCAACTTGTTAGTCCGCTCCCATCCAGCGGCATGTAATATGTTTTACATTCGTTAATGATAATAATAATAATAATAATAATAATAATAATAATAATAATAATAATAATAATAATTTGTATTATTTTGTACTTGTGTTTTGGAATATTCTTGTGAACGTGGTGTAAATTGGAGTTTATTAACCCTATACATTAGTTGTTGGGGACAATCATTGTGGGTTTGGTTGACATTTTTGGGACAATTTTATGTCACATTAAGGTATTATAGGTTTTCTAGGTTGTTTGGTGCGACATTGTACATGCTATATATATTGGTCATTTGTAATTGGCTTCCAATTATTAGGCTATTGGCTAATGAGGATGTAGTCATAAATAATACATTATAGGAATAGACCGTTAATAACTAATTAGCTATTGTAGATGGTTTACTCATAGTCTTTAAAAAAAAAATCAATATAGAATTACTTATGGTTGTTAATAAATAATAAAATAATTGAGATGATTGATTGACCATTATGATAAAATAAGAGGAAATGAAAAAATCGACAATGAAAATAATCAAAAAAAAATATAACTTGTAATATAATTTTTTTTATATCCGGTAGAACAAATGTGAAAAAGTCTTCAAATAATGTTTTAAAAATTGGATTTTATTGTAATCTCATTTTATTTTGAATCTTTTCATTTATATCTTCTAGGCATGTGTGGCTTGTGATTTTTAAAAAAAATATTATGTTGAACTTTCTACCGAAAAAATAAGTAAAATCAGGTTGTAGCCTGATATAATTAAAATCCGCTAATTTAACATAATTATTTTTATTGTAGTTGAATGTGAGGAAGTAAACACTTTCTCGATGGTAAATCTCTAATCCTTGATTTAGAATCCTTGCAAAATGAGCATTTAATCCAATTTTTTTTAGTTTCTATAAATAAATGAAACATTGCATTTTTAGTAAAGCACCACAGATCATTCCTACTACAAAAGTACAAAATATGATTTTGGTAAGAATAAAATGAAATTACCCAAAACAAGGTAGCCCTATAATCCTATATGAAAATGATATCAACTAAATACCATAAATTATAGTATAGTTTATTAATATAACATTTTATTAATAGTATAATATTAAATTTTACATAGCTTTAAACAATACATTTTATTATATATTACAAAACTTCATAGCTATATAAAATAATAATATCCGACCGGCTACGAGATACATAAATAAGATCGCCCAAAAATAAAATACTCTATATAAAAACTTTGAAGCCTCAATATTACAAATAGAATATATCCTCAGAAAAAGAAAAGGTTTATTCGAGATTTGTACAAGATTTTCATTTGACAAAAATGATATATTTAGTATATCAAACTACTTTTATTTATATAAAAACAAACATTTAATATTAATTATGAACTAAAAAGCTAAGTCCATTGTACAATGATTGCTTCCATAGAGCCATGAAAAAGCTTGTTGAATTATTCTGCCACGATGATGAAGAACAAATTCCAATATACGTGTTTGATCATTCTTACCCTATAAAAAGTTAATTTCGTGACCAAATTTTCGATTTGATACTAATTAGGGCAAGATTGCTATTCGTACCACCCGTTCCATGTTATGCGTACCACATTTACGCCTACGCGATGCGTAGGCGTAGCGTTAAGACCAATCTGAGCTACGCGTCTAGCATACGTAGGCGTAAGCGCTTTTTTTTTTAAAAAAAAAATTATTTATTTGAGCGCCGGCTCCTGGCGCCCGCGCTCAAATTCTAAATCTGATTAAAATTTCGGTGTTTTTCGATGTAAAATTCGCATTGAAAAAAAATATAGGGTTCGAGCGCCAGCGCCTTGAGCCGGCGCTCAAATATTTTATTTTTTTTATAATAAAAACCGGGAAAAAAACCCCGCTAACTACGACTACGCGACGCATAGTCGTACAAGAGGTATAAATAGAATGTTCACCGTTTGTATTAATAGCAATAACCTAATTTAGGGTTTGTTCAAGAATTCATGCAACTGTGATAGGTAAAGAATTTATTAATACTATAGTCATTACGTGTCACTTGTACACACCTTAGCTTAACTATTTATTGTGATTTTTAGACCACGAATCTCACCAAACTAAAAAATCTGACCTAAAATATTATAAACCCGAAGTTAAAATAATTCGGTTATGTTTGATAACATATTTATATATACATTGTTAGATAGAATCATATCTCCACGTAATATGTAGTTTGATGTATACTATTTTCCCAAAGAATCAAATATACATACTTCAAGTTTATACCGAAATTTTTACGTTTGTTTATATATTTGTTGTTATAATAATAGGGTGTTATTTGTCATATTTTTTAACAAAATTAAAATAATAATAACATTTTCAAATGATATTGAAAATATGAAATACTAAACACCAATCTCATACACGTCTCTCGTATTGTCAATACCGATACTAATTATCAATATATAATTTTTAATAAAACTAAACCATTGATTAAATTTGTTGTAATAATGGGAAACTCAGCCGCTTTTTCGTTGTAACTCTTGGAACGTTTACGTAGATTCCAAAAATTATCGTGTACAAGGATATACGAATGAACTTGATTCATTTTCATTCCGTTTCCGGAGTTAAAAGAAAACGGGCCCTCAATCCAATTGGCGAGTCTGCCTATCCTCTACACTTCCTGAATCCTGATGTTTTATTGTGAAAAATCATCATTTTGCATCGAAGAGTCAGGGTATCAAATCTCTGTGGAAATCAAAAGGTGTTCTAAAAGCTGAATGTAGCAGAAGCCCTTTAAATGAGCAGTTTCTGCATAAAAAGTTCTGCCGATGCCTGAATACATAAATTTTGACAGCAGTCAACCCAGAAAAGGTAAAAAAAAAAGGTCATGAAAGCAAAACATTACATAAAACAGTCTCCAACATCCATGCAATTTGTCCAAAACTGAGACAGATAATAACTACTGTGAAGCATCAGCAAAACGGGTTCTTCGGCCGCAGGTTTCACGGACGACGGAGACTCTTACGAGCAAGATCTAGCTAAGAATCGGGAAGATTCGGGTAATGTGGTCCAATGCAATGTTATCAGCTGCATTCTTTTTCAATTCAGGATGATTGAACTCGTTTGGAGGCAGGGTTATGACTTGCCCCTTGCTTTGGCTCTTCTCGAGAATCCATCCGTTGGTAGCTTGTTGGTTTTCTAAGAATTTGTCGAGTGATAATCCCTCCAAATTGATAGCCTATTTCAAACCCATGAACAAAGCAATATACACGTGTATATTTATGAGTACATGTAAAAGTGAGGAAAATAAAGGAACAAGTCTTGGAAAACAGTTGGAAGATTTAATGCAATCACATGAGAATGAATTGATTGCAATCACATGCTGAAGAAACAAGTTGTTGACCAAGAACTAGAGAGAACACCATAAAAGCAATAATTACATGATAAGGGCTCATAGGAACGTGATTACCATGGGATATTCGTGTAGTGACACGAGCATTATAAGAAGAATCCCGTAGTCAGAATCTAGCCCTCTTTCAAACAAAAACTGTGGAGCTTGCATAAATAACAAAGTCCAGAAAGAAATCAAATTATCCTCTAGCTGTTTTTTTTTTTGTAGTTGAAAGTCTTTGGTGCAATTATCTTACAAAAAAACTTTATGCTTATGCAACTCAATCCGAACTCCAAAACCCCAAGATCTTCTCTGACCTAATTATGGAGATAGGGGTTTCTTAAAAAAATATCAGAACAGGACTACAACCAGAGTGGTCCTGACTTCCAAAATTGTATCAAAAAATAAAGTGACTAGTTGTTCAATGATGTATGTTGGGCTAAAGGGGGAATTAGAACATGACAGACCTATTCATGTGTCTGGTTGGGGATTTTGGGTTGCTGACCTCTCAAAAAAAAACTTCAGTTTAAAATGATCTAACACTGAATCTATTATTCTAAAGGATTAAGGAGGATTTTATGGATCTTTTTTGAGGTTATGAGGAATGAGTTGTATAATTTAGTTCTCTTTTATGGAAATATTTTCCTTCTTTCTCAGTTAATGAATTTGGGCATGGACCTCCCCCATCATACTCCTGATTTCGTATAATTTTGATTTCACTCATAACTTATGATTACTTAATACTTTATTTTACAACAGCAATTCATGGCAAAAACTTAAGAGTGTTCATACCTCAGCAAGTACAGCCCTTGGAATCTTCTGATATGTAATAGAGAGAACATGAACTGCATAGGACTGGATTGCTTGCTCAAAACCTGCATTAATACTCACATAAGATAGGAAAGGACCACTGAGCGAGGTAACTAAAGCAGATGCACCATCTAATTACATGAGAAACTAATAACAAAGACTTTTAGAAATGTATGGACAAGACCGTATGTGTGATGGAAACAGTTATTAGATGTGGCTAATCAATTTTCAACTAGATGGCTTACTTTTTAACAAGTCATCGATAACTTATGGCATAATTGCATAAAACATAAATTCAGGGCTAGATTATAATATTATACAAAAGAAGTTGATACTATGAAGCAGAACTTGTCCTATGTAACTATAACATTACAAACACAGTAACATGAGTAGAATATATGTAAAATAGGGAGCACTCCTTGTTAAATGAGGGGAAGCTTTGTGGCTTTTATGACGTGAGAAGGCTGCAGATGCACAATGGGGGTAGTAATGAAATAGAAGGATGAGGAAGGAAGTGGAGAGACGGGTATAAATAGCCAAGTAGGAAGCAAGGTCCTTCTCCAGCTGGGGAAAAAGGAACGCCCTCGGGGTTCATCATCAACAAATGTTTTAGCAGTTATCTAATGTGTCCACTTTTGTTTAAAAATCATCAACCTTTTTTTCTTACATTGCAAATATACCAAGTCATTAATTACCTGGAGCAGCATCCAGGAGATGCCTACTTTTTGCTGCTTCATCCCAAAACTGACCAAATCTTGCAGTCTACATATAAGGGAGTAACTGATAAGTAAATGTTCACTGGTTAGACATCCAAATCATGCAATAGCAGAGTACCTCCAGATAGTGTGAGAGAACAATCAGTGTCTTCACTTGTTCCTCCAGTTGCTGAGAAATGATATTGGGAAATACATGTTAATATCCAACGAAAGAAAAGTCATATATATCTACCACATGTATTCGAAATATTAAGGCAACAACTCTCATGTAGAGAAATTAACCTCACAAATCAGGAAAGATCAAACGGTTTTTTAAACATGAAGGCTACCACTTCAGTTTCTTCAATATAATGGGTGTACATAAGGTGATAATTGTTCAATAGAATCATTAGACAATCAAAACACGGAAGTCTGTGCTAACTGACATTAAACGAGAAAAAGCAATCACGGGGAACCATACCACTCGCTCAGGTATCAAGAAGAGACAAAGGCTGAAGTCAGAAGCAGGCATTGCCATGAGAGCCTGTACAAGTGAATAACAAAGATGAATTAGTTTTCACACATGGCGTCAATGTAAGCTGTTAAAGTATCTTTCTGCTGATACCTTGACCAAAATCCGGGAAACTATTTGAGTGCTCATTCTCTCAGGCTCAAACTGCAGAGAATCACATTATCAAATGTCAGGAAAACATCATCAACTGATGGCAAAATATTAACTTGTGGTCAGCTGTACCTGGTAGAGCCGAAGCAGACAGAGATTTGCATCAAGGCTGTATGTTTGAGACATAACCTGGTTGATGGATAAATGGGTTTTATGAGAAGATAGACAATATGCAACCTCATAGTCCTTCATTTACTCAGAATTAAATCATAACACATAAAAACTGCAAGACTTCTTACAGGATGCACTTTCAGTAATAAGAGATTTGAGCACCTTAGAGAATTGCAACTTTTACATTATACTCCGTCAACGAAGTACGCAAAATACACCCAACACAAATCAACGGAACGCCTCTAAATTAGACTAATCGTCACAAGCACAAAAAGAATAGTTAAATCCAATGATTACAGTTTGGAAAGCCTAAACATACAATACAACAGCCGTAAGCAAACGAGGTGGATTCAAATTAGGTTAAGAACAAATAACGAAACCAAACCATAGACGACAGAGGATAAAACCATAAAGAAATTCAAACAAATTGGGAAGGGAAAAAGAAGGAACCTGTTCGTTGACATAATTTTCGAGATCAGGAAGGATATCTGGATTGTAAGGGTTAAGGCCAACGAGCTCTTCGACAGTGTATCCATCTTGCTGCTGTGGCTGCGATTGCTTCTGCAACTCTCTTCCCATACTTCCTCTTCTTCAAAGCCTGAAAACGATAATCGACGGAGAAATTGGGGAGATTGGGAGACGAATTAGCCTCTGGTTGCTTAGAACTTCGAAGTTCAGGCGCGATAACGAATGAGCAATGAGAAAAAAGAGAGGCGTTGTAGGGTTTGGGCAACACGGATTTTTGTCGAAGTAAGAGTAAAATTTTTTCTTTTTACTTTTTTATAAATTCACATGATGTCCCAAAAATTTTAATAAATTAGATTTCATGTCATTTTGTGTTTCATTACTTCGTATATAATTTTTTTTAAATGTTGAAAATTTAAATCTAGTTCCATAAAATTTGATATTTAGGCTATTTAGCTACACATAATTTGTAGAGGTTAATTTCTAATCTAGGTGGCTTTTATTTATATACTTTTTATTAAGACAATATGAGTTCTTTAAATTTTTTTTTTTCTTCACGTTAATTTTGGTATTTAACCAACACACTTTTTTATTTAATTTTTTTACTATTAGGGTTTGGGGCACTAGTGTCCTTTTTTAAAATATTTTTTTAGATGCTTTATAACACTAACACCACTAGAATTTTTATAAAAAAAGAATAGGGTTATATACATCAGCCCATGAATGGGTTGCATTACTTACATACAATAGGATTTTGTCTTCACGGGACGAGAGTAACGGTTAAAAGACTATATCACTTTGTTGTAGGTGAGTGAGGATTGAGAATGATATACTCGTAATCATACAATGAACGATTTTCCGCAGTCAAACAACGAACCACATTTTACACTTAAGCGACTAAGATATGACACTAATGAAGTGTCCTATATAGATTTAGGCTTGGCAAGTTGAGCACAAACACTAGTGGTTGTGTTTAGTGGTTGTGTTCACTTGTGATTTTTTGGATGGTTTTTAAAAAGCACTGGAGTTTAGTGTTATAAACAACACTAGTCACTTAGTCAGTACCTCCTACCACTTCTGGAGGGACTAATCGTCCATAGAAAGGGATGAAAACTTGGTAAGGAGAATATCTACAAAGGCCCATTTTATAATGGCATATGGGTGACAGTTACACTTCAAAACATAATGAAGGATGGAGAATATCTACAAGTTACAGTTTGGAAGCATTTTCTTGAAGTTGTCATAATTCATAAAGCTATTGCACAGAGTTCTTTTGGTAATCACTTGCAACTGTCATAAATGTGATTTATATGCCTGCATCTTAATGGTTAGAGTATTCGTTGAGAGGGTAAAGGCAATAGTGTGTGTATATATATTATACCTCTTGAAAATTCATTCAAGTCTTGAATGAGCCAACACAATTAAGTTGATCGATCAAGGAAGAAGGCATTCTGAATTAATGGAGCCTTGACTCGTACGTCGTCATATATATATATAGTACCATCGATCGATCAATTAATCTACAAGCTAATTAAGTAGTGATCGAGAATCTTCCTTTGAATTAATGTAAAATCACAGTAAAGTTGTACAATAAGAGGTTGGGTTCAGAAATAAAGCTGATATTTTTCTCTGATTGGAATTCAGTGGGCCGATATTTGGGCCGGAGAATTCAGAAAAATAGTGTATACGTTGGATAAGAGGGGCGCGCAGGAGGTGGAAATCCATTTTCAAGTTTGAGATTTTGTGAGCGCTAGTTTCCCACATCGACAAAAACGAGCCATACAAAGCGCTTTATATACCCAGAAAAGAGAACAATGGTCACGACCTTACTTGAACAGGATCTGTTCTATAGGCTCGTACCTCTGAATCCTTAGACTCTAAGGAGACAGGAAACCATGTCTGGTGGATGAACCGGACCATGTGACCCGAGCGTGATTAACGGCTTCATTGGGTCTTGATCCGAGGCTGCTGTAGAGGATCGTTTCCGCACCTCTTAAGGGTTCGGGATGGTCACATGGTGGTCTGACAGACTCCCCCCTTTTTTTTTTTAATTTCATCAAGCCTCTCGACTACTTACCATATTAGTAACTTCTATATATAATCATTGCTTACCTTCATCGAGTCTCGACCCGTGGCTGTTGTACAGGATCATCCCCGCACCTCCTTAAGGATCCGGGATGGTCACATGGTGTTATGACAAACTTTTCTTTTTCTTATTTCATCGATCGAATCTCTCAACTAGTTACCTTAACTTCTTCCGTCATTCATTTTATATTTCATTCACCCCTGTCTCGACTTATTATCATATTTATATTTTTACTTTATCAAGTCTCTCGACTACTTACCATTTTTGTAACTTCTATCATCATTAGATTCGTGTATGAGGTCGGTGGAGGTTCCCAACATCCACCACCTCCTCCACCAACCCCCACACCACCACTAAACCCTCCTCAAGGGCCACGTATCATTCATCCTAACCCTCTTTTTAATACAACTCATAATCCGCACTTTGGTGGAGATTTTCATAAATTAGGTGACGAAGATGATGAGGGCATGTGGAGAGATTATCCAAGACGTCATAATCCACGAAGAGGTCGTGACTATGACCATTTTGGACCTCCCCAAGATAATGATGGAATTGGGAAACTTAAGGTCAAGATTCCATGTTTCGAAGGCAAATGCGATGCGGACGTTTACATGGAATGGGAGACTAAAATTGAACAAATTTGGTCTTACTACAATTTTAGTGAGCAAAGGAAGATCAAACTTGCTGCATTGGAGTTCCAAGGATATACCTTAGTATGGTGGGATTATCTTGTCAAAGAACAGAGAAGAACGTTAGATTCAGACATCAACACTTTGGAGCAAATGAAGGTCTTAATGAAAACAAGACTGGATGAAATAAAAAAGTAGAAGAAAACTCGTATATATAGTAACAAAATGGCTAAAGGGGTACATAAATTTAATTTTCGATTGTTAATGGAAATAATACTAATGGTTCTCTTGTTATCTATTTTATAATGATGAGTTGGCTAAGTAGGCAGTTTATGTATTAAGGTGTATAAACTAGGCCCTTTTGTTTATATGTTGACAAACGAGGCCCCTGTATATTTTCATAAAAAGATTTATTGGGTCTTGATCCGTGGCTGCTGTAGAGGATCGTTTCCGCACCTCTTAAGGGTTCGGGATGGTCACATGGTGGTCTGACAGACTCCCCCCTTTTTTTTTTTAATTTCATCAAGCCTCTCGACTACTTACCATATTAGTAACTTCTATATATAATCATTGCTTACCTTCATCGAGTCTCGACCCGTGGCTGTTGTACAGGATCATCCCCGCACCTCCTTAAGGATCCGGGATGGTCACATGGTGTTATGACAAACTTTTCTTTTTCTTATTTCATCGATCGAATCTCTCAACTAGTTACCTTAACTTCTTCCGTCATTCATTTTATATTTCATTCACCCCTGTCTCGACTTATTATCATATTTATATTTTTACTTTATCAAGTCTCTCGACTACTTACCATTTTTGTAACTTCTATCATCATTAGATTCGTGTATGAGGTCGGTGGAGGTTCCCAACATCCACCACCTCCTCCACCAACCCCCACACCACCACTAAACCCTCCTCAAGGGCCACGTATCATTCATCCTAACCCTCTTTTTAATACAACTCATAATCCGCACTTTGGTGGAGATTTTCATAAATTAGGTGACGAAGATGATGAGGGCATGTGGAGAGATTATCCAAGACGTCATAATCCACGAAGAGGTCGTGACTATGACCATTTTGGACCTCCCCAAGATAATGATGGAATTGGGAAACTTAAGGTCAAGATTCCATGTTTCGAAGGCAAATGCGATGCGGACGTTTACATGGAATGGGAGACTAAAATTGAACAAATTTGGTCTTACTACAATTTTAGTGAGCAAAGGAAGATCAAACTTGCTGCATTGGAGTTCCAAGGATATACCTTAGTATGGTGGGATTATCTTGTCAAAGAACAGAGAAGAACGTTAGATTCAGACATCAACACTTTGGAGCAAATGAAGGTCTTAATGAAAACAAGACTGGATGAAATAAAAAAGTAGAAGAAAACTCGTATATATAGTAACAAAATGGCTAAAGGGGTACATAAATTTAATTTTCGATTGTTAATGGAAATAATACTAATGGTTCTCTTGTTATCTATTTTATAATGATGAGTTGGCTAAGTAGGCAGTTTATGTATTAAGGTGTATAAACTAGGCCCTTTTGTTTATATGTTGACAAACGAGGCCCCTGTATATTTTCATAAAAAGATTTATTAAAAACATAAATAAAGATACTCAATAAATCGTAATCTTTCTCTCTTATTTATCTTTATTTATTTACCTAATTAAAAATGATAATAATTATTAAAATCCGTTAAAATAGGAAACAAATGTTAACAATATCCTTCATCCGGATTCTAATTTGAACGTTCATTCTTGCTGGTCCTTCCTTCTGTACACATTGTTGTCTACCTGTTACATAAATGTGTGATTAGAACATAATATTTATCAGTAACTACATATGTATTGTATGTACACATTGTTATCAATTTTGACTAACATAATCAAAGCAGGAATTACATAATATTTATTAGCAATGACGTATGTATGATACATAATGTATGTATGATACATAATGTATGATATGTACACTGTTAGCAATTATGTGTGATGCATAACTAGTATATAATATTTATTAGCAACTACATGTGATACATAAATGTTTGATTTGGCAAAATCGGGTACATAATCCTGCAATATGTCGCAAGAAACTTAAATCCGATTTAGAAAATGTACATGTTTGGTAGTCGGAGAAGACGATAACTTGTGAAGAGTTTTCGAGCGGCCTTCAATGGAGATGGATATAATCGACCTTCAATAACCTTCAAATGGAGCGGGATAAAAACGATAATTTGCATCGACTTCAATGGAGAATAAAATAGAGATGAAATGGAAGGGAGAAAGATGATACCTAGAAGTGAGAAATATGAGACCTTCAATCGCTCTTCAATGGAGATGAAAATGAGAGTAAAATAGTGTTTGTGTTTGTGATTGACGAATCACTCATATATAGATTGCGAGAATCTCTCCCATTTGGTTTCTTTTTTTTTTCAAATCATTTTTAATATTTAAGGTAGTTTATTATTGTAGATTTATTA
The DNA here is from genome assembly GCA_033239045.1 of Fagopyrum esculentum. NCBI lineage: Eukaryota > Viridiplantae > Streptophyta > Magnoliopsida > Caryophyllales > Polygonaceae > Fagopyrum > Fagopyrum esculentum. The sequence continues at coordinate 4,688,556 of BSUD01000001.1, forward strand.
AATTGCCCAACTACCTCCCTAATTTATCTCCTTAATATTTTTATTTATCTTTATATTTTTGTTGGATATTACTAGGGGCCTAGTTAGTCTACACTAAACAAAAAGGGTCCTATTTCACCAATCTTTTCATTTTATAATCAGTCACTATATATTCGTACGAGCATATCGAGTTAGTGGAGATGTATCACGAATGAAATTATAAATAGGGTAATACTCGAAAGACTGGGTGAAATAAAAAATGAATTATGATAGAAGTTATAAATAGGATAAGTAGTCGAGAGACTCGATGACATATATATATATAACATAAATAGGATAATAACTTGAGAAAAAGAGTGGATGAAATAAAAAATAAATGACGAAAGAAGTTATATAGATATGGAATCCCTCACACAAAAAGAAACTATTGTATTACCCACACTTTGTGCGGGTTGAATTTTAATAAATATTTTAATACTTAGAAATTTATATGTATATTTTTGTAAAATAAAAATTCGAATAATGCAATTATAATTATTATTATGATTTTTATTTCTCTTTTAAGTATTTATCTCTTCAAATTAAGTATATTTTTAAATTGATTTGTTAAGATATGTTTGCTGGTAAAAATATCTATAAAATTTTAAAAACTATTTTTATAAGAATATTATTTTAATATTTTAAAAAAATTTATTAATCAATTTCCAATTTATATTAACATTTAAAAATCAATTTTTATAATAATTTTTTAGGTTTCGAGAAATGTGGCGTTGACACGTGGCAATATATGCTCCTGCTTTAATAGATATAAGATAAGATAATATATTTGGGATGAATCATAAAAAGCTAATCAATAAAAAAGATAATCACAATTTATTTTAATTTAAAAAAGGTAATCAATAGTTTATTTTAATTTATAAAAGAAAATCCTCGTATGAGCATTAGGGAACCATCAATTTATTTGAGATGACTCATTAAAAGGTAAGCAATAATTATATATAGATTTGTACGAGCTAGTGGGAATGAATCACGAATGAAATAATAAAAAAAAATGAATGTTGATAGAGTAAAAAATATAAATATGATAATAAGTCGAGACAGGGGTAAATGAAATAAAAAATGAATGATGGAAGAAGTTAAGGTAACTAGTTAAGAGATTCGATCGATGAAATAAAGAAAAGAAAAGTTTGTCATAACACCATGTGACCATCCCGGATCCCTAAGGAGGTGCGGGGATGATCCTGTACAGCAGCCACGAGTCGAGACTCGATGATGGTAAGCAAAAATTATATATAGAAGTTACTAATACGGTAAGTAGTCGAGAGGCTCGATGAAATAAAAAAAAAAAAAAAAAAAAAAAGGGG
>BSUD01000001.1:4694908-4731913 GCA_033239045.1 Fagopyrum esculentum
AAAAAAAAAAAAAAAAAAAAAAAAAAAAAAAAATCTGGTATGAAAAAAATATTGGTATGAAAAAAATTATGGTATGAAAAAATTTCTAGTATGAAAAAAATTATGGTATGAAAAATTATGGTATGAAAAATTCCGGTATGAAAAATTTCTGGTATAAAAAATTTCATACCAGAAATTTATTTCAGGAAATAAAAAAATAAAAAAAATAAATAAATTCAGTAATAGTAATTACAACTTAACACTAACTAATGTCTATTATTCTTTTTTTATTAAAATAAAGGGGTTAATTATTTTTACCTACCATTAAATAAAAGTGGTAAAAAATTATGGGGTACATTTACTAAATCATATTCTCAAAAAAGCCTAGTATGTCAAATTCTCCCTTTTAAGATTGAGATCCGCCTTCTCTCATAACAGTTTCTTCTCATAGATTTTATTATGAATTAATTAGGAAAATAGGACCTCTTAAAATTATCTTTTGTAAATTAGACTTCTACATAAAAAAAAGAAAAAGTAGGTATGGAAACTAGAAAATAGGGGCAATAATTGCTTTAATTGAATGATGGTGATTAGATGTATACTTTTAGTTTAAGTATATTTTTTACATGTTTACCTTTTACCTTTTATTTTTGGTTAATGTAGCTAGTTTGATGAAATTTTCAAGTCCATGAATGTTTAATTTTTTTTGGGTGACATTGTTTTCGTTACCCAAATATGAATTGTAGTATTTTTCTCATTATTGGGTATATGTTTATTATTTTTGTGGGATGTTTCTTATTGTTGAGTATGCTTAAAGTGATATTTTTGGGTATGTTTTATGGTTATCCAAACCGTGTTACAAGAACCAAATGTCATTTGGTATTGATGTTTGTGTACAATATCGATTTGTGTAAATTTTGGTTATGACAAATTCAAATTGGGTATGTTTTTATACGTGTATTGGCTTTGTAGTATATTTCTTATTATTAAGTATATTTAAAGTGATATCGTGGGTATGTTTTATGGTTACCCAAAATGTGTTATAATGATCAAATGTCAAGCGAATTTTTGGGTAATGACCAAATGTCATTTGATATTGTGTTTGTGTACAATATCGAGTTTTGAAAATTTTGGGTATGACAAATTTAAATTTGGTATGGATTTTGTATTAAAAAATTATCCAATTTATGGATATTGTTTTATTTTGATATTTGATTTATTGGGTATGTTGTTTTCGAGTATGTTTATGTACTTTGACAAATTTATTTTTGGGTATGATTGTGACATTATTTGGGTAAGCGAATTTTTGGGTAAGCGGATTTTTGGGTAAGCGGAGGGCTGCGTTTTTTTTTGCCCCAAATTCTGTCCAAATGTCAATCAAAAGTGTCACAGTCAGCACTCACATCAGCCATCATCACTTTTGTCAACTTGTTGTCCTATTTATGAATTAATCTAGTAAAGTAGGAGCCCTATTTCTCAATTTGTAATTGGTAGGGCCTAAATTTCAACTCTATAATGTAAAAGACCCTAAATGCCAATTCATCCTTTTATTATTGACTAGGTGTAAAGCTACCAAAATCGTAGCAAGTTCGATCTATTTGCTTTTGGTAGGGTTGGATGTTGTTTTAGTGTTATGACCCTATCAAGTGATTGGATTTTCTATCAGATAATTTGTAGGACAATCACATCAAGTTTGTTAGTAGTGAATTATTTCATCAATGAATGTGGGTCTTTCATGTCGTTATCCTTACTTCTTCCTAAATCTACATTTTCTCATTTACAAGTAGTATGATACCTATAGTCGGTCCTAACCCTGATTAGGAGTAAAGAAGGTATCTTCGTGTTCAATGTTGGGTTTGGACATGTTTTAAAATAAAAGACAACTAAAAAATTTAAACATGATTATGAGTTATTTGATTGAGTCACAAAGTGTTGATTGTGATTACGAACTTTTGGTGACGATATTATTTTGAAGAAGTTATTTGGGACGTTTACTATTATTGATGGTTAGATTGGGTTGAAGGCCTTTTGAAATGATTTATAAAATTTTGGATTTGATGTGAACCTATGAAATGTGGTTTGAGTTTATGAAATATTTTGGACGTAAATCATATCATTTTGAACTTATGGGTATTGTTTGGAATTATGAGAGATGGTTTTGGATTTATGTGCATGTTGAGTGGATTTATGAATAGTGGTTTCGGTTTATGACTTTTGATTGGACTTATGTGATATCGTTTTCGGATTTCGGTATTTTGGTAAGGTTTACGTTTTAATAAACTTGGATCATAAATCATGGTTTATGTTTTGAGAATTCGATATATGTTAACAAGAGTTATGAAATAATTGATAATTTTAAATGCATGATTTGATTATATAGGTTTCCTTGGATATTTTAACGAACATGTTACTTTATTCATGCTTTCACTCATGTCTTGTTTATATAATTAAATTGCTTATATACGAGCTTAGTCTATACGAAAGACTAACCTCACCACGGTGGGGCCGATTATGTTTGTTTTGCAACATAATCAAGTACATGACCAATTCAAGAGTATGGAGGTCATGAACCCTAGAGTGAGTCGTGTCGGTCGTATTTGAGGCGGTCTTGGTCGTTAGGACTCATTCCTAACTTTGGATTTTATATTTGGGACGGTTTACTTTTATAAGTCCGGTTGCGGTTAATCATTTTGGTTGTGTTGTATCGGGTTTTGGAACCCTTTGAGGTTGTCATGGGTTGTCTTTCGGTTTTCATGTCATTATTGTTTTGGCAAGTTAAGGCCACTTGTTGGTTGTAATTTATTCATTTACAAGTTATTCCTTTCTTCTATTTATCCTAAAACATTAGGAGGAACCCTCGTCCATATTCTCTGACATTGTAACGCTTGACCTACTTTTGAGAACGTTAAAGAGGGTGACCACTTTTTTTATAATGTAACGATAAAATAAGTAATATTATGTTGTCGAGCGATCAATTCGCTTGTATACGATAACAATAGATTAAAAACTAGTAAATTAATTGCAATTTTAAGTTTATTTAGTTTCATTGTGTATACGTAAATGATAAGAAAGAAGAACTTGAGAAGTCATAGGGCTTTTTATTATAAACATATATTAGGGTAAGATTGTGTGATTAGTGATTAATGATTGATGAAGAACATGTTCTTTTCATCAATTTTGGTAACATAACATGTGTCCTCCAAGAGTACTATCCATTCCAAACCAAACTTGACCTACTGTCATATTGTCATCAAGAATGTCACACCTATATTACCTCTTTCACTTGCATAGTTGTGTCAACATGGTCTCGGATTATGACTGCGCCATTTGGGCAAAGGATCTTATACATCTCCAATGCAATATCAAGAATGTCACACCTATACAACAAGTATTGCTATGATCCAAACAAACCCTTGATCAAGATAATTGGCTTTTTGACGAAAAACTAAAGATGTGTATTATTTAATAGAAATTAGTGCTTGTTTGGTTCGTGTTCGGGTTAAGGAATGAATTTGGTAAGTGGGTCTTTTTCAAACACACCATTAACCTCTTCACCTTCTCCTTTTTTGCCTTCAAACCCATATCTACAATTCCCTTCTCTTGTTCCTGCGCCGCCGAGCCTCATTTCGTATATTCACGAGTGAGTATCCTCTATCTACTGTCAACAAATCATATCAAACCGGTGATTGGTTCCACAACTCGATACGTTGTCTCAATTGGAATGAACGATTGGAACAAAAAACGTTGTGAAGTTTTGTGGTTATCTTCGAGATAGCATGTATTGTAGTGGCATGATGCGTTGTCTCAAAAGCGTTGTGAAACCGATTATTGAAAAATTCATACCAGAATTTTCTGGTATGAATTTCATACCAAAATTTCATACCATAAAATAAAAAAGAAAATAAAAAAGGGCAAAAAAAAATCTGGTATGAAATTCATACAAGAAAATAAAAATAGGTCAAAACAAAAGAAAAAAAAAATCAGATTTTACGTAACAAACTAACAATAAATATTTTTTTTTAATAAAAGGTTAATCACTTTTATCTATCATTGATAAAACTGGTAAAAATTAATGGGATATAGAAATTAAATAAAAACGAAAAAGAGTCTATTCGATTAAATTATCTCTACAAATTATATAAAGGGTAAAATTAAGGACAAAAGGAGTCATAGAATTGGTAGTCAAAATTATTTCCAGACCCGAACAAAACCGTGTTAAATTCATGTTCTAGGGTGGAAATTTAAAGAAAAAAAACTGCGTAATTATCGTCGATATTTAAGTAAATCGAAAAATAGTATAAACTAGTTCATATCCCGCACCTTGTGCGGGTATATTTAAATATTAATAGACCTTTACATCATATCTCGGAAGATCTTTTTACGAGTAAGTAAGTGAGAAGAAAGGCGAAATGGGATAGACTTTCATAAACATGGAATAGTGAAAACCAAAGTTTTTGAAATAATAGTTATTGAAAACAAATTAAGGAATGAATAAACAATAGCAGAATGAGTGTGATGATTGAAAACGTAGGGAATAACCTGAAAATTAGACGAAGATTAGTTGAAAAAAGATTTCTTATTAGATTTTGTTTTAGTAAAAAAAAAGCTTCATGCCTTAATTCTTGATTTAATAAAAGATTTAATCCGAAAAAAAACCTGGAGGCGTCACGTCAATATCAGTGTAGTATAGTTTAGTAGTATGTATAGATATATAGATTATTTATTATTTATAAACCTTTCTTATTTCTTATTAATTATTTAGAAGATTAGTTGAAAAAAGATTTCTTATTGGATTTTGTTTTAGTAAAAAAAAAGGTTTTATACCTTAATTATTGATTTAATAAAAGATTTAATTCAAGAAAAAATCTGGAGGCATCACGTCAGCATCAACGTAGTATAGTTTAGTAGTATATATCAAATATAGATAAAAGGAAAAGAAAAGACAAATGTGAGAATGAAAGTAAAAAAAGAAAAATTAAAAAAATCCACCATTGAAGGCCAAAAAACGTAAACGACAGCGCATATTTTATACTCTAAAAAGCTGTTACGCAACTTGAATAGCATATGTGATACGTGTCATATCCTTGTACGTGCACAACTAAACTATTATTTCCTATGTTGGCCCAAAATAAAAACCATTTTCACTTTTGTTTTGGTCCACCTATTTTTTTTTTTTTGGGAGAATATGAATATTTGACAGTACGGACTGTGTATCACTTACGCCAAATGGACATCCGCCTTTTCAAATGACGGTGGCCTAAAGGTGGGGTCCGGATCCGGGCCGACAGGCTTGGCGTGACAGGCTTTTGACCCGAGCGAGCTTCCAACCTTGTTCATATCCGCTCGTTATTCGGGCGGACGGCCCGATTTTGATCAGGTTTGGTGAATACACACTGTGACAATTGGAAGAAAACATGCACCACTATCACCCTGAAGCTTATCTTCTAGATCTATACCCTTTTAACTCGTGATAATTTGTTAAGATAATAATTTCTTACCTCTAAAGTTGAGAGATTTTGGAATTAATGTATAAGGTCGATGGATTAATCCTCATATATATTGCGATTTGATTTTAAGACGAAACCCTAATTGAATTTATATAATGGGTTTTGGTCCAATGTTTATGTGTTAGGTTTAGGTCTACCATGTATGTGTGTTTGTATTAGAGGTGGACATAAACAGGGGCGGCCTCAGGATTTCTAGAGGGTGGGGCAAAATTAATTATCGATAAAAATATCTATGAAATAAAATAACGATAAAAACAAAATCACTATGTCATTTACTTGCGCAGTTTTTACTATAAGTCTACCAAAAATAACTAGTCAATGCTACAAATAAAATTGTCAACCTGACAACAAACGGTGTAATCCATAAAGAAGAAAAAAGAGAGTATATATATTGATTAAAATTACCTATAGAATAATAAGTTATTTAGATATCAAAATAAATTCATAAAAAATATATATATTATTACATATATTTAGGGAGTTATATAAAGGATGAAATTAGTTTTTAAAAAATCTTAACTGAAATAATGTTATTTTTTCATAAATTATAACATCTTTTTGATAGAGTATTAGTTTTGTATTTGAATTATTCAATAAATTGCTTTTAAGTTGAATCCATAAAAAAAAGTAAATAACTTTATATTTAGAGTTTGGACAAATAAAACAAAATATATTATGAAATATGTAATTTAAATCCGAAATAATAAGGTCTTTTGAAAGAAAAACAAAAAAGAATGAAAAAAAGAAGGAAAAGGTGGAAAAATAAGCCAAAGGACTAGTGATAGGATTTGAACTCAAGACCATGTGAAAAGTCCATTTCATGCTCAAATCCTAACACCACTATGCCACCATGTTTTCTATAATAACTCTTCATATTATTTGTTATTATTCCGTGCCAGAGGGTGGGGCAGCTGCCCCACCCTGCCCCACCCAAAGGCCGCCACTGGACATAAATCCCGATTTATTTCGTCCCGTCCCGTAAAACGGGACGGGATGTGAGACGATCTCAATCCCATCACGTCCCATGTCCAACCCTAGTTTCTATACACCTGACCTGCAATAGAAGTCCGACAAACTTTTAACAAGTTAAGACAAATTGATGAGTTGCATGAATTAATAGGGTTTATGTAATAGTTTTGTAGACATTGAAGTCATGTTTGGATAAAAAAATATTACGAGTCGACTTTGACTAGCGATATTTTACACTCGTTCAAAATTCATTTCGTACTTGGTTTTTTTGGATGTGAATAGAAATTATTAAAAGAGACGTTAAGGGTGTATTCAATTGAGACTTTTATAGATTTAGACGGATTCTTAATAATCATAGGATTTGCAAATTCTGTGGGAAATTTTAATTCTATATAGAGTCAATACAGATTCTGTGGGAATCTTATGTGTTGGAGGAAGATTTCTATGGATTTTAGGTAGGTATAAAAGTAATGAAGAATCATACAAAATCAATGAAATAATAGATTCTTTTAAAATCCACAAACTTTTAAATACCATAGGAATTTTATGGAAAACTTTAAATCCTAATTAAATACCTAAAGATTTATGGACTTTTAAAAATCTATATTCAATACCCATAGGCTTTTAAACTCCAAAAAATTCCTATAAACTCTTAATTGAATACACCCTTACATTTAGATAAAATCACAATTATTACTCATTTCGTTATTTTCTCAGTTCTCACCAATTTTCAACTTTATAATATACTCTATGTCAATAATCAAATGTATTTAAATGTGTAGATGCTGTATTTTTTGAGGTCATGTTATTCGTAACACATTAACCATGTTATATATACCCCTGCGTAGGCGGAAAAAAAAAAAAATTTTTTAAACCTTACTACGTCTATGCAATGCGTAGGCGTAGTAATTTTTGCATAATTTTCCGACCCAAATGCATGTTATCAACCGTACTACGACTACGCATGGCGTACGCGTAGTAGGACTACGCATCCATCAAGCGTAGTCGTAGCCATTTTCCTTTATTTTTGAATGAAATGAGTTTGTTGCTACAACTACGCATTGCGTACGCATAATCAGGTATGAATAGCGTACGAATAGCAATCTCGATTTTGGGTTAAACAGTCGTCCGGGCCTGATTCAGCGGTCACTTCAACCCCCATTGTGAGAACCCGGTAAAAGAGTAGAAAAAGGAAAGTGTTTGGATATTGTTTGGATTTTGTAATAACGTCTTGTCCACTATGTAAAAGATTCAAAAAATTGATGATATAATGCACAATTCGTACAAAGTTGATGACAAAAAGTAAAGAGCCACGATTGTGATTTTAGCCGCTGATTTTGCCTTTGTTTTGCTGCCAAAGTGGTTTTTTGTGTAAAGAACACAGTATCCGAATAGTTACTCTTCTTCAAGTTGATGTAAAAAAACAAGTACAAGCCATTCCTATACTTTAATCAAGTAAAATTTGAAACCTTTGATCGAAAGAAAAGGTTACGGGTGACGGTATCATTGACATCGTTTGGTAAAAGCTCACTAACATGTCCATTTTACTAGTAGATCCGTGACGATGTTGTTTGAGCGAGGGATGAACGGGTAGAGAAAGCTAAACACCGGGAGCTTCAAAATCTGATGTCTACAGGCTAGAATACCGTCCACCTACTGACGTCCAAAACTTATTATTGTTGATCTACATACATGAAGTCTAATTTATAAGCTTCGTGGGTTACTTCTCCTACAACCAATTGACTTTAGGATGAAATCTCATTGTAAACACGTAGACCCCTTCCCGGCCCGCACATTAATTTGGTGCACCAAAATTCCTCCATAGGTCTACTTGTGGTTCTTCCTCAAAATGCATAGGGTTCTAACACATCTCAACATGTTAGCCTTGACACTAGCTTGTTACAATTTCCGTTTTTGCAAACGGATTTTTTGAGCGTTGTCAATGTGAAAGGTTTTGACATAAAAATTGTATTGAGTTTCAACCATGAAACAAAAAGTTAGAACTAAAGAAGTGACTTCAATTTTGCCTTTAATTAAATAAACTCATGTACAACGGTAATAATCATCTAAAATTGTAAGAAAGTAAGTAAGAACAACCAGAAGTAGAAAGGGTGTGATAAGGACCTAAATATCTAAGTGAACCAAATGAAATAAAGTAAAGCATGAGAAATGCTAATAGGAAAAGACGATTTAGATAGTTTAGCATGGAGACAGATGTCACAGGAAAAAGCGACTTCATTGTTGGAAGGATGACCAAGACGATTATGATAGATGGTGAAGTCGATTGTGGTAAGGCATGAAAGGGGCGGAGAAATGTTTGTCATCCAAGGAAGACGGTATAATTCATCACTAGCTTCACTCACTCCAATCACAGTCATCTAAGTTCGTTCATGTAAAACACAAAATTTATTAGTTATCATAAACACTGTAAAAGTTAGGATTTTCGAAGCCTAATTAAGTACATCATTACTTAATTATTTAACTCGTTTATAGCCCATGTCTTGCACGGGTATTTGTTAAGAAAATATTTAAAATTTATGTATGCTAATGAGTTCCTTTCGTTCCCATAGATATCTCGCTTATCAGGTTACCGAGGTCCCGAAAGCTTAAGTAGAAAGAGGAAAGCTTAATAGAGCCTCAAACTCCTTGGACAAAGTAGATTACAGCATGTAATTTCTTCAAAGAATAACCTACCTTCTTGAACTTGTTGATGGTCAACGTATGATCTCGTGTTGCTTGCATATTCATTTGAGAGTAGTCGGGCATACTGCAAAACACACATCAATCTTATTAGAGCATAAACAATATACATCTAGTTCAACTTAAGGGAAACAAAGCAATATCAGCCTAGAGATTATGGACAAAATAAAGCAAACAAGAATACCAAAAAATGAAATTATGATATATTATATTGGAGGTGCAGTAAAAATGGATGGTTCACAACCAAATTAGTATCGGAGATGATTAATGAGGATAAGATCATCCCCTAAAAATGCTTATGATTGGATTTGAATTCTTGATACCCCACCTAAGCTTAAAAACTTCGTATGGAAAATCTCAAAAAATGGAATTCCAACAAAAGTAAAGCTAGAGGAAAGAAAAACTGTTGTAACACGGCATTACGAATTGTGTAACTATCAACTAGAGGACTTTGTCCACTTGATTATTGAATGTTCATAGGTCAATCATGATCGAACTTATCAACATTAGCCTTGAAAATAAAAAAGCTAATGACCTCTTACAAGATATTAAAAACAAAATCGAACATAACAAGTTCGCATGCCTTGCAACTATATGGTGGAACATCTGGTTCTTCAGAAACAAAATTATCTTTAATAATAAGTCCATTGTCCCTAGTAATAAAGTAGTCATCTTCATAAAAAAAACCTAATCCATAAGTGAAATAATAACATCGTTGACGAAGACGAATATGATATAAAACAACAACATAAGGACATTAACTCTATCAAAAGTAAAAACACAGTAATAAGTGGGATAAACCAAAATCTGGTTTCCATTAACTTAACTTTGATGGAACAAAATTCATTTCGGACGTAACATACATTGGTTTTGTGATTCAAAATCATAATGGAGAGGTAGTTAGCATCGACACTGGAAAAATAACTTTAATTCGGTAATAAAAGTTGAAACTTTTGCTTTTAAATTTGGCTTACAAGAAGCCATCATATTGCACATCAAAAAGATCAAAATCGAGGATGATAATTTGTGAGTTATCAAGGCACTCTAGGACTCCAAACTGAATCTTTGTTTCTTTGATAAAGTCCATATCATACATGTTTTTAGAGAAATCGATCAATAGTGTTGCTGACCAATTAACCCATATGAGAATATTGACCCCCACCACCAATTTTTTTGATGATCCCAAACTTTGCGTTCTCATCGGCAAGGATTCTTTAGGGTTGATTGCCTCTAGTAAGTATACCAATATAACCGTTTTCCTTTATAAAAAACGAAAATGATTTCTGCTTATAGGAACGGAGAGATTGATTAATCCACTACAGTTAGGGGTGTAAGACCCGAGGTCTTAGGGACGCTGTCCCCATGCCAACCATGCTGGCGCGGAAACTTCTTTTCCAGTGGTAGAGTGAGGACAAATAACTTTGGAGTTAAGCGTGCTCGTGCGAGAGCAATTTCAAGATGGGTGACCTCTTGGGAAGTTTTCTACGCGCGCATGGTTGGCATGGGGACAACGTCCCTAAGACCTCGGGTCTTACAGATGGTATCAGAGCTAACCTTGAGTTACCAGTGTGCTTGTCATAGTAGACGGTCACTCGGCTCGGTGGACGGTCCTTGGCTTGACGTGGACGTCAGAAGTTTAAGTGGGGGAGATTGTAACATCCCGTAAAATTGGCATCCCACATCATTTGAATAAGTATCATTAGTAAGAGTGAATGACCTAAGTAAAGATAATAATGGGAATCCCTTGTGTCACAAAATAAGTATCATTAGTAAGAGTGAATGACCTAATTAAAGATAATAAATGAATTGTTTGAAAGCATGATGAGTGATTGCTTTTGCTATAATGTGTGTGTGCTATTCTCATTTGTCTAACGTTTAGATAGCTAGCTAACGGTTGTTCTGTTGTGTTGTTTAGATTTACCCCAGGTTAGAGCAGCAGCTGAGTAATCCGAAGTAGTGGTCAGCCGGGTCTCCGTACTCCTTAGAGTGGGGTTGGGTGTTTGCTTTGTCGTTTCCTTCTTCATGTTAAGACAATTAGACTTTTATGTTGATTAAGTACCGTGGGATGTTAGACGTTGTTGCATTCATCTCTTTACAATACTATTTTTATAATTTCGGTTTTTCTTATTTGTGTCTTGTTGCAAGATTCTAGTAAAATTGTTGTCAAACTGAGGTCGGAACCCATTGTGAGGTCCTAACCAGTAACGTACCGAGTTCTGAGAATTCGGGGTGTTACAAGGGGATCAACATATATAGCGAAAAGTAAACTGGAGTTACAATAGAGCTTCTCCCACAAGTTTCATGTTAGAAAAGAACTTATGAGAAAAGTTTTTATTTTTTTTGTGATTATTCCACTAGTTTTGCTATTTTTTTAAATTAAAATTTTAGTTTGAAATAGAGTGTCTCCTGGAAGATTGTTATTGATCAAAATTTTACGTTACGTCACAAGGATAACGACGCCGTTATATATTAGAATCTAATTTTAGTAAAAAAAATTGTTGGATTGATTAATAATTTGGTAAAAAATTTATTTCGAAAAAAATCGTAAGGTCACTATGTGAACATCAATATCACCTAATTTAGTAAAAATATGTAACCTTGTTACGACTGTTCCTTACAAACATCTATTATCTATGTATAATATAGATATACTAAGCATTTTTTAAAAATATCTAATTTTAAAATTTATACCTTGATAAAAAAAAACCTTAATTATATTAAAAGGGAAACATTAAGTATATTGGAAAACAAATGATACAATTATTTTCTAGTTGATAAAAGAATTAAATATTCTGTAACAAACTATTAAATTATAATATTTATTCACGTTTATATGTATGCTTGTCTTTATAAATCCAGTCAAACAGTAAGTACATTGTGATTATTTTTACTAATTGATGATAAAAGACTGAATTTTTTTACTTAAATATATAAAATTGTATTTTTTTTAATAAAATCAACCATGAACATTATAAATATTAATATCAAAAATATTATGTTAGTGTCGAGTTAAACTACTCTTCCTTAATAATTGAACGACATTGAACTTCATTATCCATCTTAAAAAATGGAATTTATGTACATTGTATATTATTATTCATTTTGTATAATATATATTATCTTCAAAGAATAGTACATAATTTAACATATATATATATATACATAATTTAACATATATATATATGTTAAATTATGTACCATTCTTTTATAAACTTTAAACTATTCTCATATAATTCATGAAATATTACTTTTTAATATATTATATCAAATTATTTATAAATTAATCGTTTATATGCCATGAACTATTCAATTATAATTCATCAACTATCATTTTATAAGTTATGCACTATATTTTATAAGTTTTGTACTATGAACTATTTTATTATAATTCATTAACTATCCTTTTATAAGTTATGAACTTTCTTTTATAAGTTTTAAACTATCATTTTCATTCATTTTTGAAAAAAATAAATAAAAAATTTTGGAAACGTGTCAGCCGCACACGCAACCACACAATCGTACCGGAATAGTGAACAGTACTTGAACAACACCCTATATATATATATATATATATATATATATATATATATATATATATATATAGGTCCCCATTAGAACAGACTTATCGTGTAATCATGAGAACAATCTTAGACCGTTGGATGGTGAGTATTAAGGGTCGAAATTTAGAGTAGATATCATAATTAATAATAACTACGAATAATAATAATAATTAGGAATAATCCATTCAACCAATAATAATTACGAATAATCAACTCAACTAACAATAACTACGAATAATACATTAAACGATATTACACCTTCGTATCAAAACTAATAATAATTACGAATATGTTCTCATAATTACACGATAAGCGATGTTATCATATCATCTATACCCTATATATATATATATATATATAGAGAGAGAGAGAGAGGGTGTGGTTCCCATGAGAACACCCCCTAACGTGAGAACATGAGAACAATCGTACACCGTTGGATGTGAGTATTAAGGGTTGAGATTTAAAGTAAATATCAAAAATAATAATAACTACGAATAATAATAATTAGGAATTCAACAATAACTACGAATAATCCACTCAACCAACAATAACTACGAATAATACATTAAACGATATGGCACATTCGTAACAAAACTAATAATAACTACGAATCTGTTTTCATGTTCTCACGTTAGGGGGTGTTCTCATAGGATCTATACTATATATATATATATATTAAGTGCATTTGGAAATAGATAAACGTGTATCAGAAAAACCTCAATGGTTTAAATCTGAAAATTTCTCTCCCTTTTCTCATATTTTCAAATCTCCTTTCGTGGCAAATTAAAATATGTAATTTTCTTGTCAAGAAAAAATAGATAATTTCATTTTTAAAACGATATATGAACCAAGAAGCTTTTTTGGTAGCAATGAACCAATAAACTTTGATGCATACTTTTGTTTTTCTATAAATACCCACTCGTCCAAAGCTTTCAAAAAGACATTCTTTTCTCTCTGATCTGTGAATACCCACCACCATTGATCGATTGATCGTTCTCGTGAGTCTTTGCTTTCCCTTTTTCTTCTTCTTGTCTCTACTGTTTTCTTTCTGATCATCCGTTTGTAAGGCTTTTCCACTTTTTAACTGTTCTGCTTTTTTGTTTTCACTCTCTGCATAGAAAATACCACTTCTAGTATTTCTCGATTTTAAGTTGTTGCTCAAGAATTTTGTGGGTGGTGATCCTGTTTAGTTTGGGTGGTTTAATGGATTGATCTTGTTTAGATCTGGTTGTTTATGATCACTAGTTTGGAATTTTTGATATGAAACTCTGTTTCTGTTGCAGAGTACTGAAGAAAGTTCATCAATGGCTTCCCAAGCTCGTTTGACTCGTGTCCCAAGTCTTAGGGAGCGTGTGGATGAGACTCTAGCTGCTCATCGCAATGAGATTCTGTTATTCCTTTCCAAGTACGGCTATTTTTAATTTCATTTTTTAATTTGTTATTTGTGTTTTGCAACCAAACACGCCCTTATTCGGTTTTCTACTTTTGATTTCAGACTTGAAGGCCATGGAAAGGGAATCTTGCAACACCACCAGCTGGTGGCTGAATTCGAATCCCTAGCTCAAGGGGAGAAGAAAAGCCTTGCAGACGGTGCTTTCGGCGAGGTCTTGAGAGCCACTCAGGTGAGTAAATTTGAATAATGGTCTTTGATTTTGTTTGTGGTGTTGCTCAGTGTCGTGATTTTTGGGAATGTATTTGCTGTGGTGTGAGTGCAGGAAGCGATCGTGTTGTCGCCGTGGGTGGCGCTAGCGGTGAGGCCGAGGCCGGGTGTTTGGGACTATGTTAGGGTTAACACCAAAGCTCTCGGCGTTGAGATTCTCACTGCTGCTGAGTTTCTTCGCATGAAGGAGGAGCTTGTTGATGGACCGTAAGTTTGATTTATTCCTTAGATTAAGCGATTCTGTAGAAATTACAGTGAATGCTTAGCTTCTTTGAAATGCTGCAGTTCCAATGGGAACTTTGTGCTTGAGCTGGACTTTGAGCCCTTCAACGCTTCATTCCCTAAGCCAACACTCTCGAAGTCGATTGGGAATGGAGTCGAGTTCCTTAACCGTCACCTTTCTGCTAAGATGTTCCATGACAAGGACAGTATGCAGCCATTGCTGGACTTTCTCCGCGTCCACCAACATAAGGGGAAGGTATTTTCTCATTGGATTATACTGTCTGATCTGATCATGTTGTGATTTCAAAATTTGATTATACTGTCTGATCTGATCCTCTACTAGCTTAACTTGGTCACTGATCACATTTTACATTCCTTAATCATGATCTTGTGTTTGTAAGAGATGATGACTCTAATTGGTGGTTGTTTCTTCAGGCAATGATGTTGAATGACAGGATTCAGAACCTAACCACGCTACAAAGAGTTCTGAGGAAGGCCGAGGAGTTTCTAGCAACGCTTCCTTCGAACACACCATATGATGAATTTGAACATAAGTTTCAAGAGATTGGTCTCGAGAGAGGATGGGGAGACAATGCTGAACGGGTTACGGACATGATCCAGCTGCTCCTTGACCTCCTTGAGGCTCCTGATTCTTGTACCCTCGAGAAGTTCCTTGGCCGTATCCCTATGGTTTTCAACGTTGTCATCCTTTCTCCCCATGGTTACTTTGCTCAATCCAATGTGTTGGGTTACCCTGACACCGGTGGTCAAGTATGTCTTTGCTTTTCGTAGACGAAATAAGTCTAATAGCTTAGTTAGTTGTTTTTGAGCTAAATGCTAGCGGTTTTTCTTGCAGGTTGTGTACATCTTGGATCAAGTTCGAGCTATGGAAGAAAATATGCTTCAAAGGATCAAGCAACAAGGGCTAAACATTGTGCCTAGGATTCTTATAGTAACCCGGTTGCTTCCTGATGCTGTGGGAACCACCTGTGGTCAGCGCCTTGAGAAGGTCTTCGGGACTGAGCATTGTCACATTCTTCGCGTGCCATTCAGAACCGAAAAGGGAATCGTGAGGAGATGGATCTCTAGATTTGAAGTTTGGCCTTACCTTGAGACTTACACTGAGGTAAAACACAAAATACTTACCATCAGGCCTAAAAATGCATAAATTTCTTTGTATCAACTGAAAACTGCATTATTGTGTTGTTGTTAGGATGTTGCCAATGAACTTGCTGCAGAATTGCAAACGAAACCTGATTTCATCATCGGAAACTACAGTGATGGAAACATTGTTGCTTCCCTGCTAGCTCATAAGCTTGGTGTCACACAGGTCTAATACTAAGTCACTGTTGTTTGTAATAGTGTCTCCTCTTGATCTTGAATGTGTCATCATTCTCTTCTTGATTTTGTGCAGTGTACAATAGCTCATGCTCTTGAGAAGACGAAGTATCCAAACTCCGACATCTACTGGAAGAACTTTGATGAGAAGTACCACTTTTCGAGTCAGTTCACTGCCGATCTCATTGCCATGAACCACACTGACTTTATCATTACCAGTACCTTCCAAGAGATTGCGGGGAAGTAAGTGAAATTTTGACACAAACAATAAAACCCGAAAGCTTTCGCATTTACAAGAATGATACAAACTTAACCATTTCATTTGTTTTAATTCTTTACAGCAAGGACACGGTTGGGCAGTACGAGAGCCACATGGCATTCACTCTTCCTGGCTTGTACCGAGTTGTCCATGGTATTGATGTGTTTGATCCAAAGTTTAACATTGTCTCCCCTGGAGCCGATCAATCGATCTACTTCCCATATACTGAGGAGAAGAAGAGGCTTACATCCCTCCACCCTGAAATTGAAGAACTCCTTTTCAGTGAGGTCCAAAATGAGGAGCACATGTAAGCAAAGCTTCCTACACATTTTGCTGACATTTTGATATAAGCTCTTTATTGACATTCCTGCTGTGACTCTGTATCAACAGATGTGTGCTCAAGGACCGTAAGAAGCCAATTATCTTCTCCATGGCCCGTCTTGATAATGTAAAGAACATGACTGGTCTCGTCGAGTGGTACGGTAAGAATCAGAAGCTCCGTGAGCTGGTTAACCTGGTTGTAGTTGCTGGTGACAGAAGAAAGGAGTCCAAGGACATTGAGGAGAAAGCCGAAATGAAGAAGATGTACGAGCTGATCGAAACCTACAACCTAAACGGACAATTCAGGTGGATCTCAGCTCAGATGAACCGGGTCAGGAACGGGGAGCTATACAGGTACATTGCTGACACCAAGGGAGCATTCGTTCAGCCAGCTTTCTACGAAGCATTCGGACTCACAGTCGTTGAGGCGATGACTTGTGGACTCCCAACATTCGCCACTTGTCATGGCGGGCCAGCTGAGATCATTGTCCATGGCAAATCAGGCTTCCATATTGATCCATACCATGGTGACAAAGCAGCTGAGTTGCTTGTTGATTTCTTTGAGAAATGTAAGAAGGATTCCTCACAATGGGAAGCTATCTCCAAAGGCGGGCTTCAGAGGATTGAGGAGAAGTAAGCGAAACTAACCCGTCTTCAATCCAATGCTCTTTAAGAAAGGCGCTAACTCGTCTTTGTTGTTGATTGTGTTTTGTGAAGGTACACTTGGCAAATCTACTCGGACAGGCTGTTGACATTGGCCGGAGTTTACGGTTTCTGGAAGTATGTCTCGAATCTTGATCGTAGGGAGGCTCGTCGTTACCTTGAGATGTTCTATGCTCTCAAGTACCGCAAGTTGGTAAGTACACAGAAAACTCGTAAATGCGAATGCCTGATGATCTTGTAGATACAGCCTTATGGATGTTACTTCATTGGTGTTTGCAGGCTGAATCGGTTCCGTTGGCCGTGGAGGAGTAGGGGGTTTTGGTTGAACAAACTGGCTTCTTATCTCCTGCTTTCTTGGTTGTCAATAATAAACAGACATTTGCTTTGAGATGGCATTTTGTGAACAAGTTAATGTTTTTTTACATTGAATTGTCATTCCGGCATTTTGGGCCTTTTGAAGATAATTTGAATGAAAGAGTCTCTTGGTTTAAAATTGTTGCATTGGGTTGAATGCACTCTTACAGCACAATATTGTTTTGTTCATTTGGCTTATATGCACGACTCGGACCTAACTCACATGTGCGTTGGAACTTATGACGAAACCTTCAGTGCAAGTAAAGAGACAAAGACACAACCCATTATTAGGGTCTGTTTGGTTTCTTTATTCTGATATATGTATATCAGATTAAAAGAACTATCCGAATAGGGAGACTAAAAAAACTCGGAGATATGAGCAAGTAAAGAGACAAAGACACAACCCATTATTAGGGTATGTTTGGTTTCTTTATTCTGATATATGTATATCAGATTAAAAGAACTATCCGAATAGGGAGACTAAAAAAACTCGGAGATATGAGCGAGAGTTGTTGTGCCGATTGAATAGGGATACATGGAGGAGAAAAAGAGCTTGGAGAGAGAAGATACCGGTGATAATCAATATAAAAGTGAAATATCGATACATGAGTGTATCAATTTGATACTCATATACCCAATTATCAAACACGAATATCAGAGTGATATCATATACATATCTAATATTACGAGAACCAAATAAACTCAAAACTCTTTTATCCGAATGGACCTAGACCCGTACCCGTATCTGTCCGAACTGGTTCCAGACTGATCCGACTTTATCCATCCAGGTCTAAACACAATCCATTCTATCGTGAATTTATTATAAAATATGCGGAATATATCCGTATCCAATCTAGGGCCAACATAAACGATAAGATAAGCAGAAAGCATTTGAAATTACGACCAACAATATTATTATTCGCACAATACTTCCAACCGACAATTTAGATAAGGTTACAAGTTTTTTTAATGATATAAAAAACCCTAGCTTGCCTTTGCAATTAGATAACCTAAACAAAAAGTGATCGGCATTTCATCAATGTGTTCATTGACTTTATTCACTATCTTGTAACTCAGTGCTCACCGATCACCACCTATACAACCTAGAATTTAAGCAACATGGTTATGTGGCACCTCGAATTTTGACTTATATAGGTATTGGATGAATTGTTAACTACCACAAAAATATCAAAGTAGTTGATTGAATTTCATAGTTTGAATATTAAGGGCATGTTTGGTTTAACTCCAGAATCGAAAACAGAATGGAAAAGAATTTAGTTCATAAGTATACCATTGTTCGTGTAAGTTTTTGAAATCATTCATTGTGGTTTGAAGTAATTGGAGTACGGTTTGATTACTTTTGATACCCTATAGGGTAACAAAATGTGGGGAAACAAGTGTATTTTTGCATTAAACCATAAGGAATGATTCCATAAAGTTTCATAAATAAGGATATACATATGTACTTAGGGCCCGTTTGGTTCCAACTCCGGAAACGGAAACGGAATGGAAACGAATTAAGGGCCCGTTTGGTTCCAACTCCGGAAACGGAAACGGAATGGAAACGAATTTAGTCCATATGTATATCCTTATTCATAAAATTTTGTGGAATCATTCCTTGTGGTGTGAAGGAATTGAAGTAGAGTGTGATTACTTTTGATAACCTATAGGGTAACAAAATGTGGGAAAACAAATGCATTTTGCATTAATTCACAAGGAATGATTCCACAAACCTTCATGAACAATGATATACATATGGACTAAATTCGTTTCCATTCCGTTTCCGTTTCCGGAGTTGGAACCAAACGGGCCCTAAGTCTTCTAAGGGCTCGTTTAGTAGGTAATTCTTAGTTGTCTTTTGATAATTGTTCAACTATAACATGTATTTGTTCAACTAAAAATTGTTTAATTATATTCGAAGTTGAATAAATATATCAATTATTCAGGTATATTCGAAATTGTTCAACTATATGACAAGTTGTTCAACTATATAGTCAATTGTTCAACTATATTCGAAATTGTCCAAGTTGAGCAATTTCGAATATATTTGAACAATTGATCATGTAGTTGAATAATTTTAAGTTTAATTGAACAATTGATCATATAAATTAATACTTTCTGAATAGTTGAACAAATAATCATATAATTGAATAATTGAACAATTTCAAATATAGTTGAACAATTTTAAATATAATTAAATAATTGTTATTTTTCTACCGTAAGACCCCTTTCTATATGATTATAACTTATGAGTCGTTGGATTGTTGAACAAACATTTCATTTAAATGACCATCATAAGCATTCTAAGGGGAGAAACATTAGATTGTAATAAGAATATTGACTGCTAATAATAAGATTAGTAAATTAGGAAATAAAACAATATATTTATGGATGCTTTCAATTGATTTTTTTTTACGTTCGTTATACTAGACATGGGCTACAAACCTAAACCGACAAACCGGCGGTTTACCAGTTTAACACCGGCTTGTTAAAAAAGAAGAAGTAAGGTTACGGTAGTTTAGTTTTTAAAAAAATCAAATTTAAAAAATCAAATTAAAAACCTACGGTACTTTCTTTAAAAAAAGGGTTTGAACCGCTTTTCCGGTTGCCTACGTATCCTCTTGGGGTTAATAGAAATCAAAACTCACGTATTTCTCTTACCTTCCCGGTTTCCCAAGTTGTTTTCGATTCTAAAGGGTATAACACAATCAAGTATCGGTGATAGATTAGTAGTTTGATGTTATCGGTTCATTATGTCATATAAAATTTGATTGGTGTTTATGTTATTGCAAATAAAAAGATAGTTTTACGTATATTTATATATCGAACCAATTATATATGTTGACGATATTTTTTTTATATCATTAGCATACGCAAGTTTCAAATCATTTATTATTGCATGAGTTATGAACTAGTTTATGTTGAAATAGACGACAATGATGCTGATTTGGTGGGCTATTGCGATTTACTTTTTACAAAATCCACAATTAAGCATCAAATCTTTTTTTACTAAACAATAATTAATTTGTAAAAAAAAAGATTTGATCCATCATAATGTTGAATCTTAATTTTTGAAAATATTATACAAAAAATTTACTTCAATTTTTACTTATACTAAAACACAATAAAGAAAATATCTAATATTTATTCTTATAAATTTGTTATCTGCCATTTTTTAAATTTCAGTCATATTTTCATGAATTTTGCTATCCCACATTGCTTATTAAGTAAATATGACATTTAGAGAACTTATATAAATAGATGGTTTGAAAATTAAATAAATTACACATTTATTACCTTTTGGCTAAAATCAAATATAGTTTTATTATGTATATAGTCAAGTCAACCGACTCAAACTTACGCGTATTTTTTATTTTTTAAAGCGCTTTGGTGGCATCAAAATCTCGATCAAATATGAATTATAAATATGGATGATTAATTGGAGATACGGATCAACAAATGAGGTCCTATAAATTGCTTTCGAATCTTTAAAATTCACTAAAAGAATGAAGTCAAATAGTTTCTTACTTAAATAGGTTTGATTGAAATTGACAGGATGTTCTATTGCGGAAATATGGAGTTGGCAAAGGAGTTAAAGAAGTTGGCACATGAAATGAGTCGGAACACAAGTACGAACATACACACAGAAGAAAAATTCTATGGAATTCATATATTCGAATCATTACAGTTGCAATGGTGCTTGTTGTTGACGTCTGAGGGTTTGGATTCAATTGAAAGCTTCCGTTTCTTTTTACAAACGCGCTCCTGTTCATGGGAGTTCTTGTTGGATCTGAAACTTGTATTATCCCTTTGAGGCGGCATCATATAGCATAATTTGGCATCATGAATCTGTCTTCTGCAAAATATGGTGGAACGTAATCAGTCTTCATTTACGTACATACAAGAATCATTACTAGATTTCTAAGAAAATGATGGTTGATGTAAGGCTTCATTTACGTACTTTGAATCTGGGAGCCACTTCGAGTATTGTTATTGCTGCTAGAAGAAGACTTAGGATACGAATAATTGTATCTCTTAGCGTCTTATTTGGTATAAGATCATCAGCAAGTATATTTTTAACTCCACACACCACACATACTGACTTGGATATAATGTAGTATTAGTGAGAATACATACATACATATATACAATCAGTGTCTTGGAAAACTAGCTTACATTTATCACATAAACTGTTGAAACAACATTTTCTAGTTAGCACGATCTTTCATCACTTGCTTGCACAATAGACTGTAAAACTTGTAGTAGAGATTCTTTCGATTTCCTTTTCAAAACTAGACCTAAATCAAATAACAAATCATTATCAAATTACTAGAATCCGAAAAAGGTAGCATAAAAGGTAAGTAAACATACTCATCGGGTTTTACATATGATCCCTCAGGGTTTGCTATAAGTATTGTCTTCGGAATGTCAGTTGGAGGCTTAAATTTCTTAATATCATAATTTGGATCACCATTGGTAGGGCAATGCTATATAAGATGCCCTAAAACATACAAATTCGCATTTTGTTAAGGGATACATGGAAGACTAAAAAACATGACAAGCAACATATATGGATCAAAACTCACCTAGCTTGTTACATCTATGACATACATAGCCCTTTGGCGGTTTTCGACACTCAAAACTGGTCCGACCCATCATCCTTCCACATCCTTCATCAGCTCGACCGTAAGTTGAACGACAATGTTTAAAATTACGCTACGAATCAAACCAATACCACAACAGAGGAGAAAGGCATACCTAAGGTCCTCTTTGTTTTTGATTGAAGCAGGATTAATAATAAGTGCATTCTTTGCTTCGAATTCAAGAGCTGTTACATATATATCATCCCCAAATCCATCATCCAACTCCAAAGGTTCAACCTAGAATTTCCAAATCCAAACTAGTATTAGCATAATCATTTACAATGAAAGCGTTTTCAAAGAAAACAAGCAATTACATCTTTCACAGTAGAAATCTTGTCTTGAGTGATGGCAGTATTCATTGGAAAATTATCGTGAATATTACTTTCAGCCTTTGACATGATAAACTATTCGATAAGATTTTACTTTCCATATGTTAATGTATTTCACAAGACCAATTTGTAAGGCTTGAGATAGTACTCATAATGGCGAGGAACAAATCGCATTCGACTATGTCTTGGAATTCGGCGAACTAAGACAGATGTGTTCTTGGGGATCAATGTTGCTTCATCAAGATACACTGAAATTATAACAATAGAGGGTCTTGATAGTATGAATTATTGTCTATACTTTGGGGCAATGTTTAGACGTTTTATCTTCAATAATCTGCATGTTTGAATGTACATTATGTGATTATATTGTCGTTTCATCTACCTTTGCGGGAATCGAGGTCTACACCAAGTTTCGTTGTAATCGTAGGTAAAATGGCACGTTTTACATCAAAATGGAGCAAAAGGAGCTAAGGAGTTATTGAAGCTACATTCAGGAGCTTAAGGAAGAATTCAGGAATCATGGAAATGGATTGAAGATTCACTTTGGACCAGAATTGAGAGGTTTCACATTCAGTTGTGATTCACCTCGGTCAGCTACAATACCACCTCGACCGAGGTGATCCAGAGGAGTTGCTCGACCGAGGCGAACACCTTGGACGTGGCGAGAGATTATTTTATTCTTGGCTGAGATCTTTTATTTTTGGAAATAGGATCTTATATTTTTAGGCTGGATTCCTAGAAGGAAGAAGATAATTTAGCCCATATATTTTACCTATTTTATGGGAAAAGATCTTTCTAAGATATCTTATCTTTGGAGGGTAATTTTCCTATAAAAAGGGTTGGATTTTCCACAAATCGGACATCCGCATACACCGCTTAGGGCTGCACACCTCGCAAGACAACCGTTTTATCCCACTACAGTTGGGAGATTTGAAGAACCTTTTTGAAGGTTGAAGGAAGATTGAAGGAAGAAAGTTGATAGCTTTTATAGCTTTTGTGAAGGGTTTTGTAAGACTTCCTTAGATTCCCTTCTTTGTTGATTGTCTTGATTGGATTTTGATCCAAGGAACGCTTGTTTGATTGATAATTGATTCAGTTATTGAAGCCTTTCTCTTAAGGTTTTCTTGTTCAATTATTCTCTTTCTTCCCTAATATTTGATTATTGCTTTCATGATGATGATTGACTAATTTCTTTGTGTGATTCTAGGGTGATTGGCTGAAGGTTGTGGGAAAAACAATGATAGAATAATCTTAATCCCAGTAGGACCCTGAAAGCTTGAGTCTTTATCCTTAACCCTAGAACATCTCGCTCAGTCGAAGAACATCTCGGCGGGGGTGGAATTCTTCTGACCGAGGTGACTTCCTGATCCGAAACTGAGAGTTAAGTGTTAGAGTTTGCCAAATCTTATTCTTATTACACCTTTCCTGGTTCAATGCAAGCCTAGGATGAGACTTGCCCGGTAATTCCTTTGTTTTTTACCTAAGATCATAAGCAATAGGTAATAAAGGTTTATCCTTTATTGGGGTTTGAGTGTGCTTTCATTCCACCTTTGTGAGTTAGCCTGAGACTTACCCGGTAAAGGTTGATTCTATTCCCTTAGTTGGGGAAACAAGCTGAGATTTTGAGACTTACCCGATAATAGGAGTTACGGTTTGGGATTAGTGAGTAGTGAGACTTACCCGATGATCTATTCCACTTTAGTAACACCTTCCCTTTGCAAAATCTCAGCTTTGTCCACTTTATCTTTAGATCTTGAGTTGGAACCACAACTAGATGCTTTAATCCCTATAATTGCATACTTCCTTAATTGACTTTTTATCATCTTTGATTGTTTAATCGCTTTTGTGGTTAATAGTTGCATTGACAACCTATACATGCTTTGTTTCACTAAGTCCCTGTGAACGACCCCTGAAATTTCTTGCTTTTTACTACGATTGACCCGTACACTGTGGGTTCGCATCCTTGTTTTAAGCTTACATCTAGGGTTATAAATTTAAAGCTTGCACACACCGTTTGGAGCGAACAAGTTTTTGGCGCCGTTGCCGGGGATTTGGTCTAGACCGAGCCGGTCACGGTTTGATTTCGGGGCACTTGCCCCTGTTTCTACTAACCACTCTACTTGAGTGACTTTCGCAAGTTTTTTTTCTTAGGTTTATGCGAAGAACCCGCGCTGGGAAGGAAATCGTTCCCTACGATCCCGAACCAGAAAAGACATACAAAAGGCGCTTGAAAGAAGCGAAGATGGCCAACCAAGACAATCGCAATCTTGAGGCCGAATTGAAGGAGGCGTTAGAACAGCTACGCCTCAACAAGGAAGAGCTAAGACTGGAAAAGGAGGAAACTCGCACAAGGACTGAGGCGATCGAAGCAGATATGGCAGTTTACGAGACCAGTATCTACCTCGACCGAACCCAGATCCTCGACCGAGGCAAGACCCTGTTCCAGATCCTCGACCGAGGCAGAATCCAGTACCTATCGCCCCGGCCGAGATACTTCCACCTCGGATGCCAGTCCGAGATGTTCTTTTTGCAGGTATTCCACAAACCCTAGGGCAGAGGATGAACCCTAATCAACAACTGAGGCGTCCAGGAGTCAACCTAGGTGATCCAGCGGATCATGATTACGAGCTTCGACCGCAATTTCTTTCCATGATTCACCAATGCCAATTTGGAAGGCTAGAGAGAGAATCTCCGCATCAACATCTACAAAACTATGAGATCTTGATGGAGACCTTGAGACCTTCAAGGCTGGAAAACAACAACTACAAGCTAAGGCCTTTCTACTTCTCTTTGAAAGATAGAGCTCTTACTTGGTATCAATCTCTTCCTCCTGAAAAAATCAATACTTGGGAAGAGATGACGACGGAATTCTTGGCTAAATTCTTTTCCCCCTCTAAAACCGCTGAAATGAGAGGGAAGATTAATGCATTCATCATGAAGGACAAGGAGAGCTTGTCCAAGTCATGGGAGAGATTTAAAGACATTCTTTTGAATTGCCCACATCATGGGATTCCAAAGATAGAGTTGTTGGAGATATACTTCAAGGGACTGAACGGAAACACCCAGTTTAACCTTCAACTGCTATCCGTCGGCACGTTCATGGACATGCCAATTGACGAAGCTTGGGAGTTCATAGAGAAGCAAGCTTTGCACATGGAGAAATACTCCCACCAAGGAGCTGAAGTTGGATTTAAAAGAGTCAACTTTCAAGACGCTCCGCCTAACAATGATCAACTCACTTCTTTGAAGAATGATGTGAAACAATTGAATGAACTCTTAGTTGCTCAAACCAAGAAGGAAGATCAAGGATCAAGGAACAACAATGGATACCGTAACAACAACAACGGTTCTCGGAACAACAACTACAACAACAATAGAGGATCCAACAGCAATAATTGGAGGGAAAACAACCAAAATTCGGGTAACCCTTACTCTAACTCAAATTCGAATGATTCCTCTAATCCTTCCCTCTCTTCTTCTTCTTCTTCTTCTTCTTCTTCTTCTTCTTCTACTCCATTAAAGAGCCAGGAGGAAGGATCGAGTTCGTCCCAGCCGGAAAAGAAGGACGTGGTGCTGGAGGCCATCTTGATCAAGCTCAACTCTATGGAGACGTCCATGACTTCATTTTCGAAGGCACAAAAAGCCTTAGAACAACAATTCTTTAACAAGGCGAATGAAGCGCCAAGAGACCCAGGGAAGCTTCCAGCAAGGACGGAAAGCAACCCTAAAGGACTGATCATGGCAATAACGACGAGAAGCGGACTGAAGACTGCAGATCCAGTGCCTCGGTCGATGCCAGTACAAACGAAGACCACCTCGGTCCAGGTACAGTCGAAGAACACTTCGGCCGAGATGCCAACCGAGGTGGAGCCACAGAAAGCGGAGGAGAAAACTAAAGTTTATATTCCACCTTCTGCATATAAACCACCACTTCCATTCCCCCAGTCAAGGGCCAAAGCACATCTAGACAAGCATTTTGGTAAGTTCCTTGACTTGATGAATAAACTACACATTAATATCCCTTTCCTTGATGCTATTCTAGGGATGCCCACCTATGAGAAGTTCTTGAAAGAGATTCTGTCAAGGAAGAGGAAGTTGGAAGACTTTGGTGAAGTAAGGATGACATCTAAATCCTCGGAGCTCATACAAATCATGAAGGAGAAGATGTCACCCAAGTTGAGAGATCCCGGCTCATTTTTCATTCCCATTCAAGTTGGGGATGTTACTTGTGAAGCCTTATGTGATCTAGGAGCCAGCGTGAGCATTATCCCGCTGGAGCTATGTGTTAAGATCAGACTTGGAGAGCCCAAGCCGGTGAAGATACGGTTATACATGGCGGACCGCTCCATTACCCATCCCGTGGGCATTTTGGAAGACGTTCCGGTTAAGTTAGGTAACTTCTATTTACCTATAGACTTTGTTGTGCTTGATATTCCCGCAGATTATCCCGTTCCTATTATTCTCGGGAGGCCATTTCTAGCAACTTCGGATTGCAATGTGGATTATAAGAACGCCAAGCTAAAGTTCAATATTGGTGGAGATGAAGTGGAATTCGCATTACTTGCGGCTATGAAGGAAGAGCAGCTAGGAGATGATATCTTCAACATCTATGATGAAGAAGAATCAAGAGAATTGGTGAGCTCTATCCTTATTAAAGATCCACTTGAAAAGGTTATTAGTTTTAGCTTAATGGAGGAAGGTATAGATGCTTCTTGTGATGCTGATATACGGAGCTTAAAGGCACTGGAAGAAGATCCAGGAGCTAAAACTGAAAGACTAATCCAGGAGAAGAAGACCTCCAGTTTCGGTTCCAGTTGCAGTACCTCGACCGAGGCACTTTCTGGACCAAGCGAGGTGGTTGAAGAACATCTCGGTCAACCTCTCTGGACCTCGACCGAGGTCAAAAGCGAGATGATGTCAACTGAGACTTCTGAAGGTCCAGTTCTTCGATCTACTCCGCTGGAAGGAGGAAGCAAGGATCCCCCTCAGAAAGCACCCCCAATTGTAACGACCATTTTTTCGTTACGCTTTGATAAGGTTAGAGAAGTTTAGAAAAGGAAACTAAATTCTAGTGAGAGAGAAGTTCAGAAAAGGAAACTAAATTCTAGTGAGATTAGG
This sequence comes from Fagopyrum esculentum, assembly GCA_033239045.1. Lineage (NCBI taxonomy): Eukaryota > Viridiplantae > Streptophyta > Magnoliopsida > Caryophyllales > Polygonaceae > Fagopyrum > Fagopyrum esculentum. Next base: position 4,722,531 of record BSUD01000001.1, read on the forward strand.
ACATACCAGTTTATTTATGGATGTCGTTTAATTAAATACCTTGTCCTAAGTTTCGGGACGAAACTTATTTTAAGGGGGTACTGATGTAATATCCGGAATTTTTATTCCGTCTAATTCCGCCGTTGACGGTTTCCCATTCTATCTAGTATCTCCCCCTTCACAAATTTCATTATTTTATGTAAAATTAAATTCACATAAAATGATAAAATTATATCAAACTCTAATCCTTAGAATTTTCTATTATTTTATGTAGAAGTTAACTCACATAAAATGATAAAATTATATCAAACTCTAACCCTTATAACTATCTATTATTTTATGTAGAATTTAATTCACATAAAATGATAGATTTATATCAAACCCTAGTATTATAATTCATTCTTATTGAGGACAAGCTGTGACGAGCTCATGACAAGCTGTGACGAGGCCATGACTAAGCTGAGACGAGATCATGACTAAGCTGAGACGAGATCCTGACAAGCTGTGACGAGTTTTGACAGATTTTTGACAAGTAATCCAGCCACCTTTCTGCATGCTTCAGCCACGTTTTTTTCTACCTTAAACAACCCAGTTTTGCTTACCCATAACAGCCCAGCAGGTGACTTCGAGCCCAGCCTGCAGCAGTCCGGGAGAAGCTAGTTACGAGCCCATTAACAGCCCCTCCGGCCCAACACATTCAGCTCCCTCCAGCCCAGCTTGCAGCCCTCTCCAGCCTGTGAAATACGTATGAACAGCCAGCCCTTCTCTTTCCTTCTCTCCACTTTGTAACAGCTGCATAAATGAGATATTTAAGGAGATAATTAAGGGGCTGTAACAACCCCATATTCACGCCAGAAGAGAGGCATTGCAACGCCTATTCTGTGCTCCAAATTCACGCCAGAAGAGAGGAACTGCAACGCCTTTCCTGTGCTCCAGATTTACGCCAGAAGTGAGGGAACTACAGCAGCCAGTCGTCCTTTCTGTGCTCCAGGTTCACGCAGCAAACCCTCCTGCTGTTGCCCACATTCTGCACACACTCAACAACGTTCCAACCACAAGAAATTGCAAGGAAAAGCTCGCCAGCAGCCGGAGTAGTGTAGGTAATTTCAGCCAGCCCTTCTACACTTAAGTTCCTCTCCAAATCTAACTCTCAGTACACACTCCTTCCTAGAAGATAACCAGTTGGAGGGCTGTTCGTTCGTGGCCTGCGGTGACAAAAGAAGAGACGGCCACCTTGGAATCGGACCCTCCCACACTAGTGCAACAACTTACCTTCTGCAGTCATCAAAACCTTGGGTAAATGATCAATCATTCTCCCTTTATCTTGGCTGCAGTTCAATCTTTAAACTATAGATGAAATAGACATGTGTGTACTTAGGTTTTAAAATGTTTTAGTGTGGTGATGAGGATAGATCGAACTAGAGAAGTGATGAGTAGTAAGCGAGTTGTTGTAGCTTCCTAGAGTGTCCAATTTATGGCCATTAGAGGACCTAGTGAAGTAGATCAGATTATCATATAAATTGAAGTGAGAAACTCCTTTTAAAAATTCAGTTTTGAAAGTAAGAATGGCCACTGTTGTGAACCAATGTTAAAACGATTGGTTGAAGATCCACCGTTGAATTTTTAATAGATCATAGATAGATATACATAGTTTACTGTATTAAAATTTGGGAACAAATGAACGGTCGGATTGAAAGTTATAGGGTCTCAAAGTGGAGTAGTTGAGCTGTTTTTCCAGCAGAAAAATTTGACTAAGTATGGGAACAATTGTAGTGTTGTAGGCAACTTTAAAGATTTTGTAGGAATAACGATTGAACAGTTTTAAGAAATTATTTCTCCTATGAGTAGATTAGAGATCATAGATAAGTTAGAAATTTATTTTAGAATTTTTATAAATTTATTTTAATTTTATATTTAAAGCTGTAGTTGGACTTTAGTGACTTTTCGGGAAATAGAAAATGGGTAGTTTTTATAGTTGTCACCTAAAATCATCCTAGGGAGTAGAACTTGATTAGTTAGCCTCAAGTAAGAAGTTAAGTACTTTTTACGGGTTTTTGGAAGTCTCAGAACCAAGGGTAAAATAGTCATTTTACCTTAAATAGACATTGTAATAACTTCTGCACATAGAATCATACATCTTAGGAGTTTTAGACTTCTAAGTATCCAAGGAAAAATGATGATCCACGTGCCTCCTTTGACAGGCAACTGAGTCCCTGCAGCTACTGTTAGTGTTGTTAAGAGAGACGAGTTTTAATTCTGGTAAGTCCACTGACTTACTTAGCTAGCTTCTTGCATGTGTGTGATGCGTATGAGTGGTGTGTGATAGTTAAGATAAATAACAAAAATGCAATAGGCCGACTGTAGTATAGTATAATTGACCCAAGTGTATGATAACGGGTCGTGACATCATCTGCCTAGCTCTTGCGAGAGTCTAGGAGGTTCCCTGCGACCAGCCCAGTCCGGTAGACGGTCACATGCATTAGTACCATTCCGCGTTGGTAAACGGGGACAGGGGCGAGGTTTGGGAATCCCTCGTGTCACAAAATAAGTATCATTAGTAATGACGTATCACTTAATTAAAGATAATAAAAAGGAATGAGTGTTACATGCTGATTGCGTATGTTGTGTGTTTGTGCTTTTACCGTTATACTTATGCATAGAATGTTAGCTAACGGTTTTATACCGCTTGTAGATGCCTTGCAGGTTAGGGAGGCGATCGAGTGATCCGGCGGTAGTGGGCAGCCGGGATTCCGTGCATTATAGGACGGGGCTGTTATATTTCATTTTATGACTATGGAGACTGATGTTGGTATTTCTGGTTTTTAAGACTTGGCTGTATTGTTTTCAGAATTTGGATTCTTATTATTTCCGCTCATGTTATAAAACTCTTTGTTTTGCCTTTTCATTTGTGCCGTGTTGTAAGGTCCGATGAAGTTGTTGCCAGGCTAAGGGCCGGGACCCATTGTGAGGTCCCAGCCCGTAGCATTTCGAGTCCTCTAGGATTCGGGGTGTTACAGTCCAGTTCTTCGATCTACTCCGCTGGAAGGAGGAAGCAAGGATCCCCCTCAGAAAGCACCCCCAATTGTGAAGCTTAAACAACTCCCAAGTCACTTGAGGTATGTCTTTCTTGGATCGGATTCTACTTATCCCGTTATTGTTAGTGCTTCCCTCTCCGAATCTGAATTATCTAAACTAATGCATGTCCTGAGGAAGCATCAAAAGGCTTTGGGCTATACTATTGATGATCTTATTGGCATTAAACCTTCTTTCTGCATGCATAGAATACTAATGGAGGACGATCATAAGACTTCACGGGAACCTCAAAGACGGTTAAATCCGATCATGAAAGAGGTTGTGAAGAAAGAAATTCTTAAGTTGTTGGATGCAGGTATCATATTTCCTATCTCGGACAACAAGTGGGTTAGCCCAGTACATGTAGTTCCAAAGAAGGGAGGGATGACCGTTGTGACGAATAAGAACAACGAGTTAATCCCAACTAGGACCGTCACGGGCTGGAGTGTTTGCATCGACTGTAGGAAGCTGAACGTGGCCACTCGGAAGGACCATTTTCCACTTTCCTTCATTGATCAAATGCTCGAACGGTTGGCCCAGCATTCACACTTCTGCTATTTAGATGGCTATAGTGGCTTCTTCCAAATTCCTATCCATCCGGATGATCAAGAGAAGACCACTTTCACTTGTCCGTGGGAGACGTTCGCTTATAGGAGGATGCCATTTGGATTATGCAATGCACCCACTACCTTCCAGCGATGCATGATGGCTATCTTTTTCGAGTATATAGAGGAGATCATGGAGGTATTTATGGATGATTTTTCAGTATATGGTTCCTCTTTTGATGATTGCCTATCTAACCTTTCTCTAGTGCTACAACGATTTTTTACCGGTTCGCATTCTTCGCATAAACCTGAAGAAAAATCCTGCAAGAACACTTAACAAGAGTAATCAGTAGAAAAGCAAGAAGCTACCAAGCTAGACAACCGTGCATTGGATTGGTCTTGACCAATTCCCCTGCAACGGCGCCAAAAACTTATTCGCTCCAAAAGGTGTGTGCGCATATAAGCTTTAAATTTATATCCAAGAATTAAGCCTAACGATAGCGAACCCGCAGTGTACGGATCAATCGTAGTATGAGCCGATATTCCGGAGTCGATCTCAGGGAATCGGTGAGAATAAAGCAGCAAAGGTAATCCAACCTGTGTAGCAAGCAAAGCAATGACCACAATTAAGAGAATATAGAAGCAAGAATAATGGAAATGCGGATTCTAAAGATCCAAGTATCCGGTTGCGGCGTTTGATTCAAGATGTATAAAGATATGTATGGACAAAGGTAGATAACAAAGGTATATGTCAAAGGTGGGTATCGTACGGTAAAGTTCCAACACCCTTTTATCTCACCCAAAGGATTCTACTTAACGGATGTTGAGTCTCGTCGAGAAGAGGTTCTAAGGATAGGATTATACTCTCAATACCAAACACCAAACCCAAGGAAGTCAAAGGAAAGACAAAGGTAAAGGCTATGACACTCTCCACCTTAATAGAAGGTTTTGAATCCTCTATTACCTAGAACTCGTAAACACTCAGAACCAAGCAAGGTCAAAGGTTAGAAATGGTTAACAAAGGTAGGATTTAGGCAATCTTTAACTTTGGATAAAGGCAAGGGCAAAACGTGCAAAACAGAGGAAACCACAAGCATATCTTGAGAAACCACGGTCGTGGTTCCTGAAGAATAGGCCGTGGAAAACCTCGTTCGAGGGTTTCGTCTCACAACTCTCTGGGTCCGATTTGTTAAGGCTCAATCTATCATCATCTATACCACAATCATCTACCCTTCACCCTATAATCGCAGGGGGGTTTAGCCAATAATCATCAACATATTCAAATCAAGATTAAGAAAGGGAATCAAGAAAGACATGCAACCAAGAAGAACACAAAGATGAATAATGATATCTTAAGAATCAATCTTCAAAATCAATAACTGAATCAAACAATGTATAATCCCAGAATATGTGTTCTCAAAGACAATAATCAAAACATAAGAAAATCTCACAAAATCTCCAAAGCATGTATGTGAACTCATAAGCTGAAAGCATTTCAAAATAGTATGGCACCGTTACGTATACTTCAGACTCGTATCCTTTCTCACTTTTTCAAATGCAGGTAAAAACACATTTTGGAAGGCCAAATTGGAACGAAGTGTTTAATAGCATGGCTAAGGAGCACGAGGGCCGCACAGTAGGTAAGCAACTCATTACTTTCCGAGTGAAATGGGTTTGTGGGCTGTTATTGTATTGATGAGCATAATCAGGGCTCTTTTGCTTATAATGGTATAAAATAGGCCCATGTTACTTTATATTTACAGCCAATACCTAACATTCTTACGTTTATTTTTAATTAAGAAAGTTAAGGGGTCTAGTTTGTATCAACTTTACAAAAAAAGGCTTTAGTAACTCCTTCTTCTCTTACTTTCATGATTTTGTGATACCTTGACCTTTGCAAAAGAGTATATCCCCTCATTAACTTTCGTGAACTAGATATCATTGTGTGCTCGCTCAAAGCCATTTTTCTTGAAAGAATTCGGTGAAGTAGGCTCTTTTTATGAGTTTTTGTTTTGTATACCCCTCTAATTTTTACCATTAATTGACTTACCACTATTATTCTATTATTAGTGGTATATTTACTAAATGAGATTATATTATAAGCCTACTTAGTAGAACAATATTCTTAAAAGGTCTAGTTAGTGACTTTGACCATTTTTCTTCTAGTGATATTCGTGTTACATCTAGATGTTCTTGGTGGAAAATTTAGTAATTTTTGGCAACTACTAAGATTCATCCCTTATAGAATGAAGTCACTTAAATATATTTGATTGAAACTATATGTTTGATTGAAATTGACAGGAGTGTTCTATTGCGGGAATATGGAATTGGCAAATGAGTTGAATAAGTTGGCGCATGAAATGAGTCGTAACACAACCATGGTATTCAAGTTCCACAAAGAACAATTCTAGAAGGTAGATGAGACTGCTCTGGAGTTGAAGCCTCGGATCCTTGCTTGCACATTTGAAGAATTTCTAGTCCGTGACTGCCTTTAAATGAAATGCACAAATCATGTTTGTATGAGAAGGGAAACTTGACTGATCAGTTTTTGTTATAGATTACTAATAATATATTTATTTCAATTGTGATGTGAACCTTTTAGTAAGTAGATCCAAGATTGATAATTTTGCTTCATTTGTACAATACCATAAAATTCATATATTTGATAAGATTGAATTGCAAAAGTGAACATCAGTTCAGATGAGATTATATTACTTGATTAAAAATTCTATAAATACGTTTGAATCATTACATTGTTGGGAACTCTAAGCAAGCACATCATTCCCCATAAGCTAAAACTGAAATACAGGAAGAATATGCACATAGAAGGGAGTGCATTCATCACTCATTATAAGACTGCTAGCTCTCTTGTAATTGGGGAGGGACACTCTGATGATCTCTTCCTCTTGTAGTGGTGGTTGTCTGAGGGTTTGGATTTAGATGAAAGCTTCCGTTTCTTGTTACAAACGTGCTCCTGTTCATGGGAGGTCTTGCTGGATCTTAAACTTGAATTATCCCTCTGAGGTGGCAACATATGATATAACGGAACCTGCGTATTCGTGACCATGGGAGTGAAACCATATCCCATATAGCCCTCCGCTTCAGGTTGAAACCCGGTCCAACGTGGATTATATCCGTAGGGTGATACATAATTTGACATCTTGAATCTGTCTGCAGCAAAATATGGTGAAGTTTCAGCGACACCCAATCGTGCCTTCTTCTTCTTTACTGAGAGATGGAGAAAAGAAAGTTTATTAGAATTACAACTGAAACTAACCGGAAGATCATCCGAAACAACAAAAAACACTGGCATAGATATACATACCTTCATGTGTAGCTTCTGAGACATCTGGAACTTTATCCGTCTTCGATTCATCCGAGGCTCGCTGAGCTGAAGATTGCGAAGGATCATCAGACTGTGTTGGTGGTGGTGGTGGTGGTGGATCCACCCTCTTGGAGGCAACAGACTGTGTTGGTGAAGCACTCTTTGTTTGAGAAGACCGCGTTGATGTCATATCTGATAGATACACATACATACAAGAATCATTACTAGATTTCAAAGAAAATGATAGTTGAGGTAAGACTTCATTTATGTACCTTGAAGTTGGGAACCGCTTCGAGCATTGTTATTACTCCTACTAGAAGAAGAAGACTCCAAGATACGAATAATTGTATCTCTCAATGTCTTATTTGGTATAAGATCATCAGCAACTATATGTTTAGCTCCACACACACAAACTGACTTGAATATGATATAATCTCTCATACCTGAGTAAAATATTAGTGAGAAAGATCATTGCTTGCACAGTAGATACATACAAAATCACTGTCATGGAAAAGTAGCTTACATTTATCGCAAAAGCTGTTGAAACAACATTTGCTCGTTAGCACAGCATCTTTCATCACTTGCTTGCACAATAGACAGTAGAGCTCAGGAGGAAGATCTCCCAGAGAAGGACAACTTGTAGGGACTCTATCGATTTCCTTTTCGAAACTAGCCCTAAATCAAACAACAAATCATTATCAAATTACTAGAACCTGAAAAAGGTAGCATAAATCATCAGTACAAAAAGGTCAAGTAAACATACTCGTCGGGTTTTACATATGATCCCTCAGGGTTTGCTATAAGCATTGTCTTTGGAATGCCAGTTGGAGGCTTAAATTTCTTAATATCATAATTTGGATCACCATTGGTAGGGCAATGCTGTATAAGATGCCCTAAAACATACAAATTCCCATTTTTATAAGCATACGTTGAAGACCAAAAAACATGACAAACAACATATATGCATCAAAACTCACCTGGCTTGTTACATCTATGACATACATAGCCCTGTGGCGGTTTTCGACACTCAAAACTGGTCCCACCCATCATCCTTCCAAATCCTTCATCATCCTTCCAAGATAAAGATGGTGTTGCAACTAAAGCCTTGATTTTAAGGTCCTCTTTGTTTTTGATTGACGCATGAATGGCATGATCAATAATAACTGCATTCTTTGCTTTGAATTCAAGAGCCGATACATATATGTCATCCCCAAATCCATCATCCAACTCCAAAGGTTCAACCTAGAAATTCCAAATCAAAACTTGTATTAGCATAATCATTGACAGTGAAAACGTTTTTAAAGAAAACAAGCAAAGCCAAGAGGGTTACATCTTTCACAGTAGAAATGTTGTCTTGAGTGATGGCAGTATTCATTAGCAAATTATCCTGAAGATTACTTTCAGCCTTTGACCTGCATGATAAACTATTCTATAAGATTTTACTTTCCATATGTTAATGTATTTCACAAGTCCAATTTGTAAGGTTTGAAACAGTACTCATAATGGCGAGGAACAAATCGCATGCGACTATGTCTTGGAATCGGCGAACTAAGACAAATGTGTGATTGGGGATCAATGTTGCTTCATCAAGATACACTGAAATTATAGCCATAGAAGGTTTGTATAAATGAAGCTGCAATCTAAATATATTTGTAGTATGTGACTTTGTAATAAGTACTTGGCCAAATTGAACTTCCTGTAATAGAATTTACAAAAAGTCCAACTGCAAAATAATTAAAATTTAATCCGAAGGGCAAAGTTAATATATACTTCGTAAAACAAGACAAACCTTCTTTAGTTTGAGCATTAGAGATCTCAACATCAAGATCAAAACCCATTTGCACATATCTAGATTCAAAAATCCTCCGTTTTATAGAGGAGACAGAAATGAAACGATCGATCATCGAAATCAAACTGCAATTCTTTTCACTTTTGAATTTATAATACACTGCCATGATAGTCTGGTTACAATCACGATTCTAGTAGATAAGTAATCAGGTGAGGACGTCTCAGGTTCTGAGACAAGGACCGATTGGGCGAACGGGAGGACGATCGAGCGAAGACGTTAGGATTGCTTGTTGACAATGATTTCCGATTGAGTCCCAAATATGATCCGCGTAAAGTCACCTAAACAAATATGAAAAAAGCAAACTGATTTTGAACAAATAGAATTTTGTTAGGAAGTAGACTTCACTAGTGTTTATTGATAAACTTTAGAAGCAGCCAAGCTAATAAGTTAAGTTTTCTTTATTTTGATCAAAATTTTTTTTAAAAAAAATACAGAATATATTAATGATGCTTAATATTAAAAAAGGAAATAAAATTCAGAAAAGGTAATCGAAATATTTTGTCCAAAAAGTATGGGAAATTATGTTCGAAAAAATAAAAACAGTATTTTTATTTAGAAAAAAAAAAGAACATTATGGCAATATTTCGTTAGCGAAAAAAGGAAATAATTTTCG
>BSUD01000001.1:4736218-4750542 GCA_033239045.1 Fagopyrum esculentum
TTGCAATCTAATTTTGAAGATATTAAAATCTGAAATTTATATTTTTTTAATTTATTATTTAAATTTATACTTTTTTAAACTTAAATAATGTAATTTTAAATTTATTTCATTTTATTTACTTATATTTTGAATGGAACTTATAAACTTTATTTTTTTGAAACTTTTAAAAATCTTAATATTGTTTATATTTTTAAATTGCAATTGAACTTTATTTATTTCTAAACTTATAAACTTTATTTTTTTCAAAAATATTTTTTTTAAACAATTAACAAATATATTTTTTCACAGTTTTAGAATAAATAAAATTTTAGAATTAAAAGAATTCCTTTTTAATAGGAAAATCAACTCAAAATATTACCAATTATCAACATTAAACCGAAAATAATACGAACTTTGAAAATTACTAGCAGCGATACAAACTATTAATGTATTTACCAATAATAATACGTAATATTTTTCCGGCAAAAACTCTAACTCCGACGATGACGTGGCAGCCGGAATGTTACATGTCATCAAATAAATGGATTAAATGTGTGATGTGGATTTTATTTTTCAAAAAATCAATTTAATAATATTTAAATATTAAAAATAAAAATTTTAATATTTTTAAATTTTTAAATAATAATTTTGTAAAAAACATTTGTATAAATTTTTTTAAAAAAAAAATTTGTAAAAAAAATTTAAATAAAGTTTGAACATTTATTTAAACAAGCTTGTAAAAAATGTAAAAATATTTTTTTACATAGAATTTTTTTAGTAAAAACAATTGTTAAAAAATCCAAAATTTAGATAAACAATTTGTAATCAAAAATTTTTATTAAGAAAATTATTTTAAATAACAACAATTAAAACAACATATATACTTTTTAAACAGTATATTATATATATATATATATATATATATATATATATATATATATATATATATATATATATATATAATTATTTTTGTATTTATTGTCATTCATCTTATCAACTCAAAAAAAAATTTTGTTAACTAACTAACTACTTAAAAATCTCCACGTTTTACTAAAAAATCTCCACGTTAAATCAAACGGGCCCTTAGGGCCCGTTTGGTTTAAACTCCGAAAATGGAAACGGAATGAAAACGAATATAGTCCATTAGTAGACTATTGTTCATGAAACTTTTTGGAATCATTCTTTGTAGTGTCATGCAAAATGCATATATTTCCCTCTATTTTGATTACTTTTGGTTTTGGTACCCTACACGGTAACAAAATTGGAGGAATCAAGTGCATTTTGAATGAAATGACAAGGAATGATAATTAGTTTTTAAGGATTTAGTTTAAAATTACACGGTAACAAAATTGGCCCTTAAAATATTTTTTAATTTATGTAAAAAATCAGCACGTTTTTAGGATTTAGTTTAAAATTACAGTAAAAATCATACAAGTTTAGGATTTAGTTTAAAATAATAATTAGTTTTTAAATTATTGTATATAATCAATTTATTATATAATTTTAATGATAATTTATGTGTTAAAAAATAAAATATTATATTCAACGTATTAACATTTTTTATTTTAACTAGAATTTCACACAAAATTTATATTTTGTTTATTTTTAAAGTATTAGAAAACATGTTAACTTATTTTTATATATTTTTATGTTTTATATTAAAAATATTATAATATAAACTAATTTTACAAAGATTTATTATGATAATTATATAGGTAACAAACTTACAGAATTTATAAACCAACTTCTTTAAATTACGTAATTTAGATAAATAATTTGTAATCGAAATAACCCAAATTTTCTTAATTACGAATTTCAAATCGATAATTATTTTCAGAAATAAACTGCATAATTTTGAATTTTTTTTGTTAAAATTGATAATCTTATTTTATATATATATATTAGAGGAGCACATAACAAAAAAAAAATGAGTCCGATAATATCTCTCCAATAATTTACGTTAATTTTTTAAAAAAATATACGAAGAAGTTAAGGAATAGAATTAGCAGATTTACATCATCATTTACAAAAATTATTATTTTATCTTATCTTATATTTATTGAAGGAGAGCCATTTTTGTCACGTGTCGCAACCACGTTTATCGAAGCCCCAAATTTGTTATAAAAAGTAAATATTAATTGGCTTATAGTTAGTTAATTTAAAATCATCATAAAAAAAATAATAATATCGCGCTATATTATTATCTGTAAAATTTTGTTAAAGAATAATGGGCAAATTAGGTTAATAGGTTTTTTGAGAAACTATAATAGTAAATAGGTTTTTTTTTTGTTTTTTTTGTTAAGTAAATATACCTCAGATCTATTTTTTCCAGTGATCCCTAACCCTCTCTTTTTTACAGTTCTCGGTGAAAGATCGATCCAGATCTGAACACTCTCTTTTCTTCCCCGCACGCTCCCACCTCTTCCTCCGTTAAAATGGTAGACGCTGGACCACCAACCTCCGTCACAATCGCCAACACCGGATCCGGCATGTCCGTCACAAGCGCTACCGGAGAAATCAGATCCGAACGCGATTACGATCTTGGAGAGCAATCCACACGATTACAATTCCTATAACCTGCAATCAACTCATTTCCTCAGCTTTCCGCCTCCATCTCCGGCTCCAACCACCTCTCTCGTTGCTTCTATCAGAGAAACTTTCGAGGTATCCAGTAAAACGCACAAATTTGTTCAAGTCCTCCGATTAGCTTACCTCCACAGGAGAATCTCATCCTCCCCTAAACTGCAGACCATTTTTGAAGAAGGGTATCTGGGTAATCACATCCCCGGCAGCACCTTCCACATGGAATTGGAGCTTCATTCTACCAACAAGGTTGTTTACTTCCTCCCCTCGTCATCTTGGCTACTTACTACTTCCCTATTTCTACTTTTAATTTCATACCATGTGAAGATTTTAATCCTTACAAGTGAGAACAAAGGAGCAATCATGATTTGACTCATAAAATTTCCAAGTCTTATACAACTGTTGGTTACAGGTATAGACTTAGTTTTGGATGCATTGAAAAAATGCAACTTGGAGGTCTTATTGCTTCTTTCACAAGTTCTCGATTAGCTTTGGTCGCTGCTGCAAAGTAATTGCTAGTTTCAAGATACATTTGATTAAGATATTTTGAGCGTATGTAATGTTTAGTGAGTGTATAATGCTGCATGTAAAGTTTTTGAAATTGCATTTACTAGACCTAGAAGCTGCCTTAGACTGAGACTTTTTAAATCAGAATTTTCCGGTATGTGAAATTGCGGTATAATTTATGGTATTTAATTTCTGGTATCAAATTTCTGGTATATAATTTATGGTATCATAATTTCTGGTATGGTATGATGAAAAATTGTGGTAGTATGAAATTCTGGTATGATGAAAAATTATGGTATTATGAAATATTATGGTATTATGAAAAATTCTGGTATTATGAAAAATTCTGGTATAATGAAATTATGGTATTATAAAATTCTAGTATGATAAAATTCTAGTATGGAAAATTCTAGTGCGTAAAATTCTGGTATGTAATTCTGGTATATAAAATTCTGGTATGTAAATTCTGGTATGTAAATTCTAATATGTAAAATTATGGTATGAAAAATTTCTGGTATGAAAAATTTCATACCAGAAATTTATTCTAGGAAATAAAAAAAATAAAATAAAAAGAAATAAATAAATAAATTCGGTGTCTCTTGTTGCCTGAATCATCCCGCTTTCCCTTAATACTTTTTTGATTTCGGTTTCATTTTGATGTATTTTCGTGAATTTCTTTTCTCCTTTATCTGTGGTCCTTCGTGACGGTTGACCGTCTGCCGATTTTTTCGACATTTCGCGCCGTCTAGTGATTTCGAACCGCTTTCCATTATAAAAAGGAAAAAGAAAAAAGAGGGGTATTAAGTATACGGCGATAGAATGGAATTTACAAACGGACTGCGGATTTGGAACCCGTAATCATGAAAAATATTTTTTTCGTGTCAATGTCATATTTTTTTTGGGTTAGAATTCACAAAGAAAATCATCACGAATACGGAACTTGTAACTATCACGATTACGGGTTCCGGATCCGTAAAAAATCTATCACTTCTTTTTTATTGGGGTTAGAATTTAGAAAGAACCATCACGAATCCGGAATCCGTAACCGTCACGACTACGGGTTTCAAAATCCGTTATGCATTTGTAAATTTCATCGTCGTATGTTCACGACTTCCGAAGTTAAATGATTAAACTCGTAAGTCCGTAACCGACCCCAATATTTGGTATAAGAAAGCAATGAAATAGTGATTTTACGCCATCTTTTTTTTGCTTAAAAAGCATCTAAGTTGAAAGGGATTAATCATGTAAACTACTCTATAATCACTAAATATGAAAAATAAAGAGAATATTTAGAAGAAATAAAAAAAGGGAAAATATTGTAATAAAGTGACTACTCTTTGAGAGAGATTCTTAAGCTGACTTTTCCAAGTCTTCGTGGTTGGTAATGGAGAAATTGATGAATCGAAAAAGAATTACTTTTTCTTTCAGAAAGAAAATTAAATTAAATTATGAAGTCTCTAGAAAAAGAAGAAGATTCTGGAGTTGTGAGGTCTGCTTCCAATGTAACAACTAGCTTCTTCAACTGCTGACCCGACGCAATCTCGTCAAGGAAGAAGACTGGGTTCTTAATCGGAGCCTTGACTTGTTATATTAACATCTACAAGTACAACAACAGCAGCGCTTGCTTACGTTGGGATCTGTGGATTTATTGATTGTCCGGTAGAGATGGGAGCGAGATTTACTCAAAGCCCTCGTCGGCGATATTGTAGAGAAACAGACCTGATCTCTGTCAAAGAAACATTCAAGGGGAACCAATTTTCAAGTTTGAGATTTGTGAGCGATTGTTTCTTTCCCACATCGACAACTATGAGCCATACAAAGCGCGTTATATACCCAGAGAAGAGAACAATGGACACGACCTTACTTGAACAGGATCTGTTCTATAGGCTCGTACCTCTGAATCCTTAGACTCTAAGGAGACAGGAAACCATGTCTGGTGGATGAACCGGACCATGTGACCCGAGCGTGATTAACGGCTTCATTGGGTCTCGACCTATGGCTCCTGTAGAGGATCGTTCCCATACCTCTTCGGGGTGTGGGATGGTCACATGGTGGTCTGACAGACTCCCCCCTCTTTTTCAACTCTCTCGACTAGTTTCCGGACCATATGAACTGAGCGTGATTAACGACTTCATCGAAACTCCCCGTGCTTTTTTTTATTTATTTTATTTCATTGAGTCTCCCGACCAGTCCGGACCATATGACCCGGGCATGATTAACGGTTTCATCGAGTCTTGACCCGTGCCTACTGTAGAGGGTCGTTCCCGCACCTCCTTATGGATTCGGATGGTCACATGGTGGTCTGACATACTTTCCCTTCTTTTTTATTTTATTTCGTAGAGTCTCTCTCGACTAGTTATATTATTTATATAACTTCTTTCGTCATTCATTTTTGAATTAATTAGAGAAATAGGACCCCTTAAAATAATCTTTTGTAAACTATGCCTCTATATAAAAGAAAGAAAAAGTAGGTATGAAAACTTGAAAATAGGGGTAATAATTTTTTTAATTGAAATGATGGTGATTAGATGTTTACTTTTAGTTTAAATATTTTTTTACATGTTTACCTTTTCTTTTTGGTTAATGTAGCTAGTTTGATGAAATTTTCAACTCCATGAATGTTTAATTTTTTTGGGTGACATTGTTTTCGTTACCCAAATATGAATTGTAGTATTTTTCTCATTATTGGGTATATGTTTATTGTTTTTGTGGTATGTTTTTTATTGTTGAGTATGCTTAAAGTGATATTTTCGGGTAAGTTTTATGGTTATCCAGATTGTGTTACATGGACCAAATGTCATTTTGTATTGATATTTGGGTACAATATCGATTTGTGTAAATTTTGGTTATGAAAAATTCAAATTGGGTATGCTTTTATACGTGTATTGACTTTGTAGTATATTTCTTATTATTAAGTATATTGAAAGTGATATCGTGGGTATGTTTTATGATTACCCAAAATGTGTTATAATGATCAAATGTCAAGCGAATTTTTGGTAATGACCAAATGTCATTTGATATTGATGTTTGTGTACAATATCGAGTTTTGAAATTTTGGGTATGACAAATTTAAATTGTGTATGGATTTTGTATTAAATAATGTTTAAATTGGGTATAAATATAAAATATTATCCAATTTATAAATATTGTTTTATTTTGATATTTGATTTATCAGGTATGTTGTTTTCGAGTATGTTTATATACTTTGACAAATTAATTTTTGGGTATGATAGTGACATTTTTTTGGGTAAGCGGATTTTTGGGTAATCAAATTTTTTCTGGGTAGAGGGGTTCATTTTTTTGGCCTCAAATTCCCTTCAAATGTCAATCAAAAGTGTCACAATCAGCACTCACATCAGCCATCACTCATTAGTCATCACTTTTGTCAACTTTTTATCATATTTATGAATTAGTCTAGTAAAGTAGGAGCCCTATTTATTAATTTGTAATTGGTATGCCCTAAATTTCAACTCTATAGTGTAAAAGACCCTAAATGCCAATTCAGCCAAAATTTTTTAACAGGACATATTTAGAACGTGATTTCTAATTTTGTATAAAATTTCTCCGGATCAGGACGGGACAAGAATAAGACCAAAATTGAATGAATTTGTGATCACCCCTACTTTGTAGTGTTTTTTGGTTTCCAAAATTTCTTACCGTTATCTTTTTCCAAAATTACAAATTTTGTCTCACAATTTTGATTACTTTTCTTAGTTTTGTATCTCATTGAGTCATTCTCAAACATACAATATTTTAAAAGTTGTCTGGTATCAAATTTGCCCAGAAATTACAAGAACAATTTTCTATGAATTTATTAAAATTTATAAATTAATACAATAATAAATTAATTTTGATACATAATATATTTCAATACGACAGTTAAACTTATCAGAATCTAAATAATAAAACTGTATCGTTTTCAGATCGAATATAGTAGTAAATTTGAACCAACCAATCAATCTATTATACATACTAAAACAGAGTACATGATTTGATGACGTGGCGCGCTGTGGAAGCAGCAATCAAATGGAGCTCCCACAATTTTTTGGCCAATAAATCTTTATTTTTTAAACCATAAAAATCTTTTTTTTCTAAACAATTTTTTGGCCAATAAATCTTTATTTTTTTAAGCCATAAAATCTTTTTTTCCTAAACTAACACACTGCTATTCAAAATTATACGTAACTTTTTTTTGTTGGAGATTCTCCAAGATTTTATAGGTCAATAAATCTTTATTTTTTGTGAGAGGAAAGCTTTTTTTACTAACCTAACAAACTTCTATTCAAAATTGTACGTAACTTTTTTTTTTTAGATTTTCCAAGATTTTATAGGTTATAGTCAAATCTCCTTTTTATTTTTATTATTTATAAGCCAATAACTTTTTTTTTTACTAAAACTTAATTATTTTGTAAAATATGAATTTTGTTATCCCACATCGATTATCAGAGAAGGATGACACTTTGAAAACATGTATAAATAGACCTCAAATGTTTGAAGATTATACAAATCATACATTTTCGAACCTTTTGGTCAGAATCAAGTATAATACTTATTATACCGGATTAGCATTTGTATGTGGAGTGGATTGTTGTGACCTACTAATTCGTAGGTCATTTTGATCTAATGATTTTTGGGTCGTTTTGATCTAATAATTTTTGGATCGTTTTGACCTATAAATTTTTGGGTCGATTTGACCTAATAATTTGTGGGTCGTTGTGACCCAATAATTTGTGTGTCGTTGTGACCCAATATGTTGTGGGTCGTTATGACCCACTGATTTGTGTGTCATTGTGACCCACTGATTTGTGTCACCCTACGTTTTTTCTCTAATTAAAATTTTTTTTTAAATCACGAATTAAGCAAAATCCTTTTTTTACTAATGTTGATGTGGCGCTCCACATTTTTATCGGATTAAATCTTTTACTAAATGACGAATTACGCCAATAACTTTTTTTTACTAAACCTTAATTATTTTGTATAATATGAATTTTGTTATCCCACATTGGCTATCAAAGAAGAATAACACTTTGACAACATGTATAAATAGACTTACAAGGTTTGAAGATTATACAAATCATACATTTCTATACCTTTTGAGTCGTTGTAACCTACTATTTTTTGGATCGTTGTAACCTACTGATTTATAGTTCGTCTTGACCTAATGATTTGTGGGTCGATTTGATCTAATAATTTGTGGGTCGTTGTGACGCACTGATTTGTGGGTCGTTGTGACCTATGAATTTGTGGGTCGTTGTGACCTATGAATTTGAGGGTAGTTGTGACCTATGAATTTGTGGGTCGTTGTGACCTATTGATTCGTGGGTTGTTGTGACCTATTGATTTGTAGGTAGTTGTGACCTACTGATTCGTGGGTCGTTGTGACCTACTGATTCGTGGGTCAGTGTAACCTACTGATTTGTGGTCGTTTGTGACCTACTGATTTATGGATCGTTGAACTATTAAATTCGTAATTCTTATTTTATCAATATACTAAATATACATCAATATAATTTATTAAAACAAAAGACAATAATTCTGACGTGGCGCCCCACGTTTTTTCTCGGATTAAAATTTTTACTAAATCACGAATTAAGCTAATAAATCTTTTTTTTACTAAACCATAATTATTTTGTAAAATATAAATTTTGTTATCCCACATCGGTTATTAGAGAAATATGATAGTTTGACAACATTTATAAATAGACGTATAAGGTTTGAAGATTATACAATGCATACATTTTTGGACATTTTGGTCATAATCAAGTATAATACTTATTCATACCGGATTAGTATTTGAATGTGGATTGTTGTTACCTACTAATTCGTATGTCATTTTATCCTAATGATTTGTGGGTCGTTTTAATCTAATACCTTGTGGGTCGTTGTGACCTATTGATGCTTGTGTCCTTGTAACCTAATGATTTGTCGGTCCTTGTGATCTAATAATTTGTGGGTCCTTGTGACCTATTAATTTGTGGGTCGTTGTAACCTATTAATTTGTGTGTCGTTTGTGACCTATTGATATATTGGTCGTTTGTGACCTACTGAGCTACTGATTTTTGAATCGTTGTGACCTACTTATTTGTGGGTCGTTGTGACCTACTGATTTGTGAGTCGTTATGAGTTGTGATCTACTAATTTGTGGGGGTCATTGTGATCTACTAATTTTCGTTGTGACCTACTGATTTGTGGTTCGTTTGTGACCTACTGATTTGTGGGTCGTTTGTGACCTACTGATTTGTGGGTCGTTTGTGACCTACTAATTTGTGGACCGTTGAACTATTAAATTCGTGATTTTTATTTTATCAATGTACTAATTATACATATATATTCTATATACTTTACTAAAACAAAAGACATTAATTCTGACGTGGTGCCCCCACGTTTTTTCTCGGATTAAACTTTTTACAAAATCACGAATTAAGCTAATAAATCTTTTTTTAATTAAACCATAGTTATTTTGCAAAATATGATTTTTGTTCTTCCCCATCGATTATGAGGAAAGGATGACACTTCGAAAACATGTATAAATAGATGTAGAGTGTTTGAGGCTTATAAAATTCATACATTTCTGAATCTTTTGGTCAGAATCAAATATAATACTTAATCATATCGGATTAATATTTGTATGTAATCATTGTGACCTACTAATTTTTTGGTCGTTTTGACCTAATGATTTTTGGGTCGTTGTGACCTAATGATTTGTGGGTCGTTGTGCTCTTGTGGGTCCTTGTGATCTACTAATTTGTGGGTCCTTGTAACCTATTGATTCCTGGACCGTTGAACTATTAAATTCGTAATTCTTATTTTATCAATATACTAAATATACATCTATATTCTGCATATTTTACTAAAACATACGAAACTAATGCTGACATGGCGCTCCTATGTTTTTTCTCGGATTAAATTTTCACAAATTAAGCCAATTAATCTTTTTACTAATTGAATTCGTATCAGATTATGGTATTTTTAAATTATATGATTATTCTTTTTCTTTAAATTATTATTTATTAAATAATAAATTAGATTTTTAAAAAAATTTATTAGTATAAAACTTATTAATGATCAACACATGAGTTACGTGGTCTCATTTACTATATGTAACACTTGACGCGTTATTTGTACGAGCTCATAACATATAACTAATAAAGTTAACAACATATAATATAGTAAAAAAATGTAATATGATAAGCTATTTTTATTAACAAACCCGCACAAGGTGCGGGATATACACTAGGGAGGATATACCACGTTGCACCTGGGTCTGGAGAGAGGTACTGCTTGAGGGTTTTGCTGAATCATATTAAGGGTCCTACATGCTACGAGGAAATTCGGACAATCAACGGTACACTATATGCCACATTTAGGGAAGCATGTTATGCTATGGGGTTGTTGGATGACGACCGGGAATACATTAACGGTATAAAAGAAGCAAGTTTTTGGGGAACTGCTGGTTATCTTCGGAATTTATTCGTCATGTTGTATCTCTCAGGTAGCATGTCGTCGCCTCATCTGGTTTGGGCCGAAGTATGGAAGTACTTATCTGATGATATTCTTGCACGACAGAGTAGGGTGTTGCGTAATAATGGTATGCTTTCTTTCATGTATATGAATTTAATTCGAGTTTTACATTATTTTTTCAATTTGTTTAGTATATTTTGTACTAGGTAAGTAAACATGTTTAACTTGGTTTATTTGTACGTAGATTTGCAATTAGATGATGTCGTGCTGCAAAAATTACGCCTTGGTTGAGATAGAGAAACTTTTACAGAGGAACGACGGCAGTTTGAAGACGAATAAGTCTATGCCTTATCGTGACGAAGCCTTGATTATGGAGCAGCATAATAGACTAATTCAAGATGAACTAAACTATGATCGATCCCAGTTATCTTTGGACCATGACAGATTGGTTTCCAGTTTCACCGACGAGTAGAGGGGAGTGTATGATCAGATTATGTGTGTTGTGTCCGCTGATAAGGGGGGGTGTTTTTTCATTATGGATACGGTGGAACAGGAAAGACTTTTATATGGAGATCCCTTTCGGCTGGTTTGAGGAGTAAAGGTGAGATCGTTCTAACAGTTGCTTCGAGTGGTAATGCAGCTCTCTTGCTTCCAGGCGGTAGAACCGCTCATTCGAGGTTTGGCATCCCAATAAATGTTGACGAAAGTTCAACATGCAACATTCGTGCAGGTATAAACCTTATTATTCAATTATTAAAACTTCTTTTTTAATATATTGTTCATATTACACTGAACAATATATTAATGTTTTAATCTTATATGTTTAGGTACGGATCTGGCTGAGTTAGTGTCAAAGACAAAGCTGATAATATGGGATGAAGCACCCATGGTTAACAAATGTTGTTTTGAAGCGCTCGATAGAAGTTTAAGGGACGTCATGCAATCTTATAATCCAGACTGCTCACTTTTCCCGTTTGGTGGTAAGGTTGTCGTTTTTTGTGGTGATTTTAGACAAATATTGCATGTTGTAAGTCATGGAAGTAGACATGATATTGTCTTTGCTGCAATCAATGCGTCATATTTGTGGGATCACTGCACGGTGCTTAAATTAACTCAAAACATGAGGGTTATACGTGGAGTTACTGAATTAGAAGCTCGAAAGGCTAAGGAGTTTTCAGATTGGATATTGGGCATTGGAGATGGCACGGAAGGTGAAAGTGTTAATGGAGAAGCTCAGATTATCATCCCCGAAGATCTCCTACTTGCATCTAAAGGTGACCCGATTGCAACTATTGTTGACCATGTATATCCTTTGAGTTACAATATTCAGGATCCACCGACCTACTTTCAAGAAAGAGTTATTCTCGCCCCTACCAATGAGATTGTTGAGAAGGTTAATGACTATATTCTATCACTGATACCTGGAGGCGTGACAGAGTACTTGAGTTCGGATAGTATATGTCCAAGCGAAGGTTCTCTTGATGATGGTTTCTACTCGAGCGAGTTCTTGAACTGCATCAAGTGTTCTGGGTTTCCGAACCATGTCTTGAGACTGAAAGTTGGAATTCCAATTATGTTGATGAGAAACATTGATCAGTTTGCAGGGTCGTGTAACGGAACCAGACCGATAGTTAGGAGACTTGGAAAACAAATCATCGAGGCAGAAATAATATCTGGGAACAATATAGGTCATAAGGTCTTCATTCCGCGAACAGTTCTTACACCCACAGACTTGAAAATTCCTGTAAAATTTCGAAGGAGACATTTCCCAGTTACTGTATGTTTTGCTATGACTATAAATAAAAGTCAAGGTCAGTCCCTTGCACAGGTTGGAATATATTTGCCTAGACCGGTCTTCAGTCACGGCCAATTATATGTCGCTACTCAAGAGTGACGAGCAGGGATGAATTAAGGATTATGATATGTGACCCTAAGGGCAAGGTTCAAGATACTACAACTAATGTTGTATTCGACGAAGTTTTTCGCAACATAATTTAAGGCACGTTAGAATTTATTCTTCATTTTATTTCGTTTTCAATCAATAATATCAAGCGATCATAACCCGTCCTTGAGCTTACACTTATATAAAATTTATCTTCTTCTCTTTTTCAGGATCGGACTGTCGCGCATGTGCTCGAGGTTTCACGTCAAAGGTTATCATCGTGATTTCTATTATATTAAATGTACACAATTTTAACTGTTTTTTGACATTATTAATATTGTGATTTTTATAATACAGAGATAGTGGACACTCCTGACTTGGTATGCCCGAACTGGGTCAACAACTATGTTGTTATTATTTTTCTTATATGCGTATACTATTTAACATAAACATTCGTAATCAAATCAACAAAATATAATAAGAAAAATAAATCTATAAAAAATTACTCATACAAAAAAAATTGTAAGAAATATATTTTCAAATACCCGTGCACGGCACGGGCGCTAAACTAGTATATTACTACTCTAATATGCTGACGTTGCGCTCTCGGAATCAAGAATTTTAAAATGGAGATCCTTAAAGCTAGAAAAACTTTTTTTTTATTATTATTAATCCATTAGAATTATTTTTTTAAAAATCATAACAAATTGAAATTGTATATGTTTAAATTCCGTAACAAATCAAAACAGAATCTACAAAATCCATTAAAAGTATTTTTTAAAAAAACCTTCAAATTGAAAATATTTCTGTTAAACAAATCAGATTTCTTATTCGTCAGATTTTTTTTGATTAAAAATTTCCTGTTACCCGTAATCAAACCGTTTTGCTTACAAAATTAGATTCTTTGTTTTCATTTATTCTTTTTTTTTTAATAATTTTTGGCAACAAACAGAATGTTTCAAAAAAATCTTTTTTTAATTAAAAATCAGATTTTCGGATTTAACAAGAACTTATAAATTTTTTATTTTTTCCGTAAAAGTAAATTTTATTCAAACAATATTCTGTTACCAATAATTATGAATATTAATGTTAAAAATCAGATTTCTTATTCGTAAAATCTTATATCTATTATCGTAATATTTTGTATATATTATCGTAATATTTTGTTAGTTGAAAGCTTTCTTAACAAGCTTTTATGAACTTATTTCATTACTATATATATACAGGTGTACGAAATTCCACCTCTCTCTCTCACAAAATACATCTCAACGGCAATTTTGTTCATATCTATTGAAGCTCGCTCTACGATTCTAGGGTTTCTTCATTCCATATCTTCGTTACTCGAGATTCCGGAGGTAATTCTTCATCTTTCTGCATTCCTTTGCTTTTTGTATGTCAATATTTTCACTTTCTGTAACTTTTTAAACCACAAACCCATTATCTTTGATGCTTCTACTCGATTCATCAATAATGAAGTATACCTCGGTAACTATCCTTTTGTTTGTTCGAAACAAGTTTTGCAAATTCTGTTTGATGGAAATATTTCACAAATATTTCGAAAAAACTGATTTTTTCAAAAAAAAATAAAATATTTCACTAATATTTTGTAAACCTTCTGTTTAAAAATATTTCACAAAAAAATAGAAAACCTTCTGTTTTGACTAGTTTGTTTTACTTATTCCGTATTTATTTTTTTTTAATTTTTGTACAAACTTATCTAAGTTGCATGATACCGGTTTCTTTTTTTCTAATTATAATTTAAATTAATGATAATGTTTTTTATTTTTTCCGAATACAATTTCAGTTTTTATTAATTCAAATAAAGATAATGTTTTTTATTTTTTTTTTCCCGAAAATTATTTTTTCCGAACATAATTTTCCAGACTTTTTTGACAAAATATTTCGACTCTTT
>BSUD01000001.1:4750792-4804531 GCA_033239045.1 Fagopyrum esculentum
CCTTTTTATTTTTTATTGTAATTCAAAATAAAGATAATATTTTTTTCTCGAAAATAAAAAATAGTCCGATTTTAAATTTCCGAAAATTATTTCCTTTTTTTGCTAACGAAATATTGCCATAATGTTTCTTTTTTTTTTTCTAAATAAAAATACTGTTTTTATTTTTTCGAACATAATTTCCCATACTTTTTGGACAAAATATTTCGATTACCTTTTCTGAATTTTATTTCCTTTTTTAATATAAAGCATCATTAATATATTCTGTATTTTTAAAAAAAAAAAATTTGATCAAAATAAAGAAAACTTAACTTATTAGCTTGGCTGCTTCTAAAGTTTATCAATAAACACTAATGAAGTCTACTTCCTAACAAAATTCTATTTGTTCAAAATCAGTTTGCTTTTTTCATATTTGTTTAGGTGACTTTACGCGGATCATATTTGGGACTCAATCGGAAATCATTGTCAACGAGCAATCTTCGCTCGATCGTCTTCCCGTTCGCCCAATCGGAAACCAATCGGTCCTTGTCTCAGAACCTGAGACGTCCTCACCTGATTACTTATCTACTAGAACCGTGATTGTAATCAGACTATCATGGCAATGTATTATAAATTCAAAAGTGAAAAGAATTGCAGTTCGATTTCGATGATCGATCGTTTCATTTCTATCTCCTCTATAAAACGGAGGATTTTTGAATCTAGATATGTGCAAATGGGTTTTGATCTTGATGTTGAGATCTCTAATGCTCAAACTAAAGAAGGTTTGTCTTGTTTTACGAAGTATATATTAACTTTGCCCTGCAGATTAAATTTTAATTATTTTGCAGTTGGACTTTTTGTAAATTCTATTACAGGAAGTCCAATTTGGCCAAGTACTTATTACAAAGTCACATATTACAAATATATTTAGATTGCAGCTTCATTTATACAAACCTTCTATTGCTATAATTTCAGTGTATCTTGATGAAGCAACATTGATCCCAAATAACACATCTGTCTTAGTTCGCCGAATTCCAAGACATAGTCGCATGCGATTTGTTCCTCGCCATTATGAGTACTGTTTCAAACCTTACAAATTGGTCTTGTGAAATACATTAACATATGGAAAGTAAAATCTTATAGAATAGTTTATCATGCAGGTCAAAGGCTGAAAGTAATCTTCAGGATAATTTGCCAATGAATACTGCCATCACTCAAGACAACATTTCTACTGTGAAAGATGTAACCCTCCAGGCTTTGCTTGTTTTCTTTGAAAACGTTTTCACTGTCAATGATTATGCTAATACAAGTTTGGATTTGGAATTTCTAGGTTGAACCTTTGGAGTTGGATGATGGATTTGGGGATGACATATATGTATCTGCTCCTGAATTCAAAGCAAAGAATGCAGTTATTATTGATCATGTCATTCATGCGTCAATCAAAAACAAAGAGGACCTTAAAATCAAGGCTTTAGTTGCAACACCATCTTTATCTTGGAAGGATGATGAAGGATTTGGAAAGATGATGGGTGGGACCAGTTTTGAGTGTCGAAAACCGCCACAGGGCTATGTATGCCATAGATGTAACAAGCCAGGTGAGTTTTGATGCATATATGTTGCTTGTCATGTTTTTTTAGTCTTCGACGTATGCTTATAAAAATGGGAATTTGTATGTTTTAGGGCATCTGATACAGCATTGCCCTACCAATGGTGATCCAAATTATGATATTAACAAATTTAAACCTCCAACTGGCATTCCAAAGACAATGCTTATAGCAAACCCTGAGGGATCATATGTAAAACCCGATGAGTATGTTTACTTGACCTTTTTGTACTGATGATTTATGCTACCTTTTCCGGGTTCTAGTAATTTGATAATGATTTGTTGTTTGATTCAGGGCTAGTTTCGAAAAGGAAATCGATAGAGTCCCTACAAGTTGTCCTTCTCTGGGAGATCTTCCTCCTGAGCTTTACTGTCTATTGTGCAAGCAAGTGATGAAAGATGCTGTGCTAACGAGCAAATGTTGTTTCAACAGCTTTTGTGATAAATGTAAGCTACTTTTCCTTGACAGTGATTTTGTATGTATCTAATGTGCAAGCAATGATCTTTCTCACTAATATTTTACTCAGGTATGAGAGATTATATCATATCCAAGTCAGTTTGTGTGTGTGGAGCTAAACATATAGTTGCTGATGATCTTATACCAAATAAGACATTGAGAGATACAATTATTCGTATCTTGGAGTCTTCTTCTTCTTCTAGTAGGAGTAATAACAATGTTCGAAGCGGTTCTCAACTTCAAGGTACATAAATGAAGCCTTACCTTAACCATCATTTTCTTGGAAATCTAGTAATGATTCTTGTATGTATGTATCGCGGTCTTCTCAAACGAAGAGTGCTTCACCAACACAATTTGTTGCCTCCAAGGGGGTGGATCCACCATCACCACCAACACAGTCTGCTGATCCTTCGCAATCTCCAGCTCAGCGAGCCTCGGATAAATCGAAGACGGAAAAAGTTCCAGATGTCTCAGAAGCCACACATGAAGGTATGTATATCTATGCTAGTGTTTTTTGTTGTAATTCTAATAAACTTTCTTTTCTCCATCTCTCAGTAAAGAAGAAGAAGGCACGATTGGGTGTCAGCGCACGATTGGGTGTCGCTGAAACTTCACCGTATTTTGGTGCAGACAGATTCTTCATGCCAAATTATGTATCAGCCTACGGATATAATCCGTGTTGGACCGGGTTTCAACCTGGAGCGGAGGGTTATATAGGATATGGTTCCACTCCCATGGTCACGAATGCGCGGGTTCCGTTATATCATATGATGCCGCCTCAGAGGGATAATGCAAGTTTCGTATCCAGCAAGACCTCTCATGAACAGGAGCGCGTTTGTAACAAGAAACGGAAGCTTTCATCTAAATTCAAACCCTCAGACAACCACCACTACAAGAGGAAGAGATCATCAGAGTGTCCCTCCCCAATTACAAGAGAGCTAGCAGTATTATAATGAGTGATGAATGCACTCCCTTCTGTGTGCATATTCTTCCTGTATTTCAGTTTGAGCTTATGGGGAATGATGTGCTTGCTTAGAGTTCCCAACAATGTAATGATTCAAACGTATGAATTTTATAGAATTTTCAATCGAGTAATATAATCTCCTCTGAACTGATGTTCACTTTTGCAATTCAATCTTATCAAATATATGAATTTTATGGTATTGTACAAATGAAGCAAAATTATCAATCTTGAAGCAAAATTATTAGTAATCTATACCAAAAACTGATCAGTCAAGTTTCCCTTCTCATACAAACATGATTTGTGCATTTCATTTAAAGGCAGTCACAGAGTAGAAATTCTTCAAATGTGCAAGCAAGGACCCGAGGCTTCAACTCCAGAGCAGTCTCATCTACCTTCTAGAACTGTTCTTTGTGGAACTTGAATATCGTAGTTGTGTTACGACTCATTTCATGCGCCAACTTCTTCAACTCCTTTGCCAATTCCATATTCCCGCAATAGAACACTCCTGTCAATTTCAATCAAACATATAATTTCAATCAAACATATTTAGGTGACTTCATTCTATAAGGAATGAATCTTAGTATTTGCCAAAAATTACTAAATTTTCCACTAAGAACATCCATATGTAAAATGAATATCACTAGAAGAAAAATGGTCAAATTCACTAACTAGACCTTCTAGCAATATTGTTGTATTAAGTAGGCTCATAATATAATCTCATTTAGTAAATATACCACTAATAATAGAGTAATAGTGGTAAGTCAATTAATGGTAAAAATTAGAGGGGTATACAAAACAAAAACATATAAAAAAGAGCCTACTTCACCGAATTCTTTCAAGAAAAATGGCTTTGAGCGAGCAGACAATGGTATCTAGTTCACGAAAGTTAATGAGGGGATATACTCTTTTGCAAAGGTCAAGGTATCACAAAACCATGAAAGTAAGAGAAGAAGGAGTTACTAAAGCCTTTTTCTGTAAAGTTGATACAAACTAGACCCCTTAACTTTCTTAATTAAAATTAAACATAAAAATGTTGGGTATTCGCTGTAAATATAAAGTGACATGGGCCTATTTTATACCATTATAAGCAAAAGAGCCCTGATTATGCTCATCAATACAATAACAGCCCACAAACCCATTTTACCCGGAAAGTAATGAGTTGCTTACCTACTGTTCGGCCCTCGTGCTCCTTAGCCATGCTATTAAACACTTCGTTCCAATTTGGCCTTCCAAAATGTGTTTTTACCTGCATTTGAAAAAGTAAGAAAGGATACGAGTCTGAAGTATACGTAACGGTGTCATACTATTTTGAAATGCTTTCAGCTTATGAGTTCACATGCATGTTTTGGTAAGTTTCAGTCTTATGTACATCATTTGGAATTTTACAATAAAAAGAAGTTATGATTTTAATTCCACGTGTATCAGCATAATTGAAAAGCTATTTCATTCAGCATGATAATCAAGGATTTCAGCTTTTCTCACATTCTGTGGTTGAATTTTAAGGTAAATATGAATATATGATTATCTGAACCGAAAGGTATCAAGTCTTACCCAGGTACCAGTTAATATGTCTATTCCCTTCACCCTGTGATTCAGGTCATTTATCATGGCGATCAAAGTTCACCTTGCATCACGCTCTTCATAAACACTCGTGACATAGTTGTGCACATTAATGAAGCCCTTAATCATCAAGGATAAGTGGAAACATAAGAACAAATAAAGTGACTTCATGGATAAGGGTAATAAAGCATAAAAAGTAAAATAAGATGTTTGAGTGTTGATTATTTACCTCCTGAGCCATTGCTGCTACTTCATTCATATCACCTCTGAACCACTCAAAGGATGTGTGTTCCTTTGTGACCCAGTAAAAACGAGCACTTCTTACTCTCATTCTATTTGTGTCCTTTAATTTGATTAACAAGTATGATTAAGTTAGTGAAACATACAGACCCAAGGCAAGGCGTAAATTTCTTCCTTAATGGAATTGTAGGACAATACCGTTATTCCTTCTACTCTTCTGTGGTTCCAAAGATCTCGGAGTACGCTTATGAACGGTGTAGCACCAATGCCTAGACCCAATAGGAGTAACACGTCATAGTTTGTATAGTCCTGTGCTGGAGCTCCATATGGTCCATCTACGAGCAAGTTCAGTGATCTGGATTGGAAAAATAAGCTTTAAAAAAATGTGGAACAGAAGAGCTGAACTTTCTAACATGCAAACTTCAGTGAAAATTTTACCTCTCTTGGTCTAAACTCTGAGAAGTAAGGATCCTCTTTAGTTCAGTTGTCCAGCTCCCACCTGCTCGGATGTGGACACTAAGGTAGTCATCCCCTGGTGCTGAAGTTAATGAGAAAGGATGCCTACAAAGTCCACAATTGAATCAGTTCCTGAACAAGGATAAATTCTGATGGATAGGAAAAGAAGGCTAAATACAGTATAATGAACATTCACCATTGAAACTTGGATATTGCCGGGCATTGTATGAAGATGTATTGACCGCTTCTGTAGTTAAAATTCTCAGGCTTGCAAATCCTTATGGAAAAGACATTGCAAGGCAGATCGAAAACCTAATCCAAAATTCAGGAAACAGTAATCAGCGGCTTCTTAGCATAAAATCTGCAATTTTTTATTTATTATATAGGCTACTGAGGAAGTTAAAACAAAAATGATACCAGTAACATATCAGCTGAGTAGCACCCTGATAGACACATCCGCAATGCTTTCTCCACTATAAATAGTATTACCGGGAAAGAAATGTACATCCATGTCTAGAATTATATATATCAACAGATTAGTATGCAATATGTGTCCAAACCATAAAATTAGCTATTGATGTTGTAGATGATATAGAGTTTCAAGTTCTTACAGTCTTGTGGTTCCACCTATGTGCCAAGAACAAGAATGTTCCGTGGATTAGTAAGAGTACGTAGACAAGACAATGCAAGGGATGAGAATACCGAAAGGCTTTCCTGTTGCCAAGATACTTGAATGGGATAGGCAACTTTGCCAGGCTCCTTCGAACATGGGCACTTGCTAGTGTAAATGAGATTACCATTAGAACAATCATAGATATGCCAGTGATACCTTCTATACCAGTTACAAGCCCAGTATATGTGGGTTTTTCATGGTTAAAGTGGGAAGCTATCATCTTGAACTTCTCAGGAGAAGAATTAACCAAACGTGGGAAGTCACATGCTAAATGATTCCCTGCATGAAGGACTATTCCAATCACTATGGCCAAGCCCATCATCTACATAAAAGTAAGTTGAAAAGAGAGTAAATGATCATATATCATTGGCCTAAATGTTTCAATTTCCTGAAGAAAACAAACAAAAGTTTACCTTGTGAAAGTTTAGATTATCATTGAAGGGTATAAAGAACCCTACCCATGTTGATCGGAGGAAAGTTAGGGTGTTCCGACACATGACTAGGAGGATCAAAGCCATGTTTAGTTTAAGAGTCTCAGCGGCCCCTTTAGCAGTGCACAAGCAATATCCCATGACATGAAATGCGGCCTTCTGGCGATATTGTATGAATTTCCAGAAAAAAAGGCCTGCCATAGCCAGTAACCAAAGAAGTGTTACCCAGCCCCTTTGCCAGTAGTTGGTGATGAACCATTTCACTCTTCGAAAAACATCCTTCAGCTCCATTTTGGCAATCTTTTGGCCCCAAGGTAAACGAATCATTTTTGGTCCTCTTCTGACCACACAAACATCTCCTTGCAGCAATAGTTGTTCTAACTGCAACAACTGCCTCCACTCAAGCAAATAACAAACTTCTCAGCAACAACTACTCTATAACCCATCTACTCATTTTTTGTTGATGGTAAAGAGTTCACTACCCAGTAAGTCGCCAAGTTAAACAAGCATAATGAACACAAAATCTAGAAAAGACCTATGCAAGCTATACATAAGAATTCTTTGTAACAAAACCATCAACTTCTTTACATGTCAACAATAAGAGTCATCTCCTGCAACTCCTACCTCTAATTATACAAGCAACCAACTTCATTCCAAATTGCATCAGGATCAAATCAATTCATTAAAGGCCAATTTCAAGTTAACACAACAAGACTAACAGAATACAATGGCTTAACAGATGGTAAGTTATTACCTCAATGTAACCATGGCCGTCAGGGTCCAGCTCTTCCATGATTAAATTGGCATATTCCTCAGCTCTCTCTATCAAACAGCCTAGTTTATTTGCGGAAGCGCTGAGCAATATAAGCTGAAATACCGACAAAAAAAACAGTGTTCAATCAGGGGAGTGAGAAAAAAAAATTGAATTGCCGTGAGCAACTGATCACCATAAGTTCATAACCTAAAAGAAGTGAAAAGAATTCGAGATGCAGCGACTATTTGGTTTCCGTTGGATGCCTTTCAACAAAACAATTGGCTGTCGTGATCAGATTGAATTTCACGATCTTACAAAGTACGGATGCTAATTTTCAAAATGAAGGAAATGTGCTATGGAAATTGTGAATTAAAACCTTAGCATAAATTCCTAACATAAAAAAAAATGTAGAAACAGGGAAACGATCAACTGAAACCCTTGTTAGTGGAAAAAAACCTCAAGAGTGAAGGAATGGAATGCCGGATAAATTATCATTCAAGCTCGGCGGCGTGGAATTGAACACGAGCGTGTAGTCCTCGGAGAAAGCAGGGTATAGGATGAAGATCACCATCGACGCCATGTCCTTCGAGTTCCAACCTTCCACTGATAAAGCGTTTCGTTTTGGTGTTTGGGAGAGAAGGATGGGTTGGTGTAGGTATGGGCGTTTTTAACATTTATATAATTTTTAATAAAAACTAAAAACTGTATTTTTTTTTTATTTTTTTTTTACTATTTTTGTTAGAGTTTATTAATTATCAACCCTCCTCATAATAAAAAAAATATAACAATTGCACTACAATTAAATGATTAATCACCATCTAAAAAAATAAAAAATTTTATACATTTGATAAATTTCCTTTAACAATAAATCGTTTTTATTAGTATTTTTTTTTCCGTAGTTTGAAAGTATGTTTTTTTTCAAAAATATTGAGGGTACCTCTTGAATTTCGTCTCTATCAATCCTTCCATCACCGTTGTTGTCCACCCTATCGAATATATTGTTACAACGAATTTAAGAAAGAGCGGATATAAACAATAAGAATAATACGGAAATCCCGCATACTCAACCTATATATCACAATACAATCCCATTACAATTCTTATTTATAAAGAAGAGAATTTGGTAAAGTAGACTCTTTTTTATGGATCTTTGTTATATAGACCCATCTAATTTTTAAACTCACTTTATTTACCGAGATAATTAGATAAAATGCACCCCAACATAAAATTCCTTAACTAAATAACATAGGCCTATAATTTATTAACTAAATAGCATCTTTTAATCAATAATACCAGATTTGTCCCTATTAACATATCTCAGTTCTATCCAATTTAGTTACAAGAGAATCTGAAATTTATTAATACAAAATCTAATTTAAGAAGGTAAATAATTCCTAGAATAATTTATCAATATTCATGTTGGAACGTAATATTATTGAATTCGATAATTTTATAATATCATCGAAATGTATAATGTTACATGAAACTAGTATGTATACAAGAAATATACAAGAATTGAATATACATGATTTGCATTGAACTGTACAAGCATGTACGGGCCATATATAAGAATCTCACACGTTATTTGCAAAAAAAAATTGATGATGCATGACTTACATGAATTCATAAATCTACCATCTTACAAGAACTACGTAGATTAGTATAATATAATAATAGGGATCTTCAATGTTACATGAAATTAGTACATGCACAAGAAAGGTACATTATTGCAGCTACAAGATTTACATGGAACTATCAAAATTAACGTTAATGTATAATTTTCAAAAAGAAGATTAAATTGTGAGATCCAACTTGTCCGGTTGGCATTAGGGTGGGAGGGAGGGGCTACCAACCAGAGATCAAGTCTCCATGACTACATTTGTTATTAATTTTTTATATATTTCTTGTAAGAATTATAAAATTACAAGAAAATACTTATCATTTACAAGAATAAGTTACAAGATATTTTGGTTGAAAATTTATTACGTTTATTCAAATTATTAACAATAGTTACAAGATATTTTGATTGAAAATTTATTACATTAATTGAAATTATTAACCATTAATGATTCACCTACTAGAATTAGAGTATATTACGGTTCAAAAGGAAATAATATATACAAAATCTTGTAATTGATTATATGAGGGCAATTTAGTCTAAAATTTTTAAATGATGTCATATTCTAATAAAATTAGTGAGGTGGACAATTACTAATAGCAAATTCACTCTTATTTACCATTATTATTCTATCAGGGATATATCGACATTTATGTTATGAGTCTAAATAATAGATCGTAAAAGGGTCGAACTATTATATGTCACACTCTCTTAAACCGTGTTATATATCAAAAGAGACACTCTTATGCAAGTTAAGCAATACTGACATTTCGAAGAATACTTGAAGTCGAGCTTCAAAGCTAGGGTTAGAGAGTTGCTCCCAAAAGTACTTCATTTGGTCCTTGTTTATTGAGGTTGTTCTTTGTTGCATCCTCCTTGCTAGCACGTCATATATGGCTCTCGCAAATTCATTTGACTCCATCCCTAATGTAACATTAATCATACATAAAATCATACCTTTAATGAAACAAGGAGAGACATCGATCGATCTATGGCGCACCGTACCTATGCATTTACCAAAGTGCTCTTTGGCCAAGAGTCCTTCCTTGGCCAAGTTATCGAACCGGGTCGACACTTGACCCCACGTCTCAGACAAGCTGCTCGTGGTTCGGAGTCCATCCAAAGCATGCCTTGCGCTGGACCCATTCCGGTTCAATAAAGCGTCTACATTCACATCAATGATCCCCGCCATTCGCCCCGGAGACGAGGTCGAAGGCGCCCATGAGAGTGACCTTGGCCTCCACCGTGTTGGCCGCGAGATCCCGATTGACGAACTCCGTGGCAGCTGATTACCGACAAGGTTGTTGGCGACGGTTTCACGGCTCTCCGATGTGGGTTGCATTTTTTCCTGGGGGTCGATCAAGAGGTGGGTTCATGGCCGGCCTTGATATATGTATATATAGATTTTGCAAAAACACACCAAGTCAACCAAGGTATGTTGTTGTTAGAGGAAAGTCAACGTAGTCTTTTCTTTATTTTTTGAGAGAGAAGTCAATCAAGTCTATACAATACTCACATTGCATTGACGCGATCAACTCTCAGGAGCATTCTTATTGATAAATAACGCAAGTGTTTGTTTCTTAATTAGTTGGACAAGAGTAGGTTAATGGTGATCTTTCACTCTCTTGCGTATCTACTTCCTAATCTCTTAATCGTCTTAATTTGCATCGCGAGATTCCTATTTCTTTGAATTATATATGGTTGAGTTTCGATGAGAACCATTTTTATGGTAAGAAATAAAAACTTTTAAAAATTGTCAGATATTATATAGATGTCCTAGATTGTAGGTCATGATCAAACTTATTTTGACAACTTTAGAGCACAACACCATAAATGTAACACATCTATACCAACAATAATTAAGAATCTACTTGCGGGATGTTTCCATAAGTAAAAAAATATGAATTGGTTGAATAAGAATTAATACTCGATGAACATCAATTGACCATAAATGTATTTTAACTTCATTATATGTTTGCGAATGTGTTTTTAGTTAATGTGATATGATCATGCATGTTTTATGATCGTGAAAGTATATATACATGAACGTGCATGTTTATTGATATATGGGCACCGCTCGTGCATGATCAACTTTTGTGCTCGTGTAAAAAAGTTTTTCATGAACATATATTTCCCTTGTATTCACAATCATACTTCTCCTCGTGTCAATATTTAAAGTCTCATGTCACGTTTAATGTTCATCATCTTGTTAAATATTCTCGTTCGTGTTCTTTATGAACATCATGTTCATGTGTAATGTTTATTTCATTGTCGTGTTTGTAGGATTATATATTATGCGTTTAATGTGTTTCCCGTAAATATTGTGTTTATTTCATGAACAACTCACGCATGTGTAGTGTTTATTTGATGAACATCATGTTCATGGGCAGTGTTAATTTCATGAAACACTCGTGCATGTGGTATGACTACTATAACACGAATACTATATCACCAACTAAAACAACGAATTTTCGAATTGGGTCTAGTCGTTAAGGCTTGTGAATTATTATTCTTCTAAATTGGATAACGATGAATATATTATGCGAGTTACATTTGGTAACCGGTAACTCAGTTGAGGAAATGTGATTAGAGTTTCAAACTCTGGTTTAGAGGCCCTCCCTCCTACCATATTATCAATCTGAAAAATTAGAACTATTTAGTTTCACGTATATCGTTAGCCTATATAACTTTTTTATTTTTTAGATAAGACTCGTTAACTTGTGTTAACAAAAGTTATCTAACAATTGTAATAAACATTAAACTATTGAGCATGTGTAACGATCATTAAACCTGTTTAACGATTGTTACGGAAAAAGAAAAAAAATTGCCGTAACGACAGTAAGCATACTTAATGATCGTTAGACTACACTTCGATTCTGGACCCAACTTCAATTCCAGCCTTTGTCCAAATCTCGCCCTCGCTATTGTACAATTTTACTGTGATTTTACATTAATTAAGAGGAAGATTCTGGATCACTATTGAGCTTCTAGATCGATTGATGGTAATATATATATATATATATATATATATATATATATATATATATATATATATATATATATATATATATATATATATATATATATATATATATAGAGGGTGTGGTTCCCATGAGAACACCCCCTAACGTGAGAATATGAGAACAATCGTACACCGTTGGATGTGAGTATTAAGGGTTGAGATTTAGAGTGAATATCAAAAATAATAATAACTACGAATAATAATAATTATTAATCCAACAATAACTACGAATAATTCACTCACTCAACCAAAAATAATAATATGGCATATTCGTAACAAAACTAATAATAATTACGAATCTGTTCTCATGTTCTCACGTTAGGGGGTGTTCTCATAGGATCTATACTCTATATATATATATATATATATATATATATATATATATATATATATATATATATATATATATAACAACGTAGTAGTTGAGATTTTGACAACGGTCATGGCGAGGCGCGATCGCGGGGTCTTCATCTTGAACATGGTTGTTACATCAACAATCTCGGTCAGATAGCACTAAATCTCGGCCAAGATTTTGACAACGGTTTGCTACTGTTGCAAATTTTTGAAAAATTCGTGAGGCAAAATCTGAAGAATCCAAGTGCACCACGTGCAAGAGTATATCCAAAGAAGAAGTTTTATACCATCCTTGGCCCCGTTACGAGCCTTAATGATCGTTAGACTACATAATTCTCTCTTCTTAAATCTCATGTGTGCCTTTTCTAGCTTCTTTTTGTCTACTCTAAACACTTGAGTCAATTTCATTGGGCGTGTTAGTTAGGATCTATACTTTCTATCATACTAGCGTGTCTATCCGCAATATTCCAACAGGGGTTCATTAAGTATCTCACAATACAAGAACCTTTAACCGAACCAAGTTGACTACTTGATTCATCCAAGGAGTTCTAGTTGAGACTAAGAAACTGACTTTAAAGAAGTATTAATTCATCCAAGGCAGTTACATCAAATTAGCTTGCGATATCACAACAGAGCATGAGTGCGAGAGAGAACAAGTAAGGTACTTTCGTTTTCCCCAAACATCACAAATTTTTTGTTACTTTGCGTGTTTGTGTAAATGTCAGAAAAGGATAGTCCGAAAGGATCACAAAAGAGGGACACTTCAAGTCTAGAAGCCATGAAATTACTAAAACAACTCATGACTACAGTTTCCACACTCGTTGAACGGATGGAGAAGCTCGAAACCCGTTCCAATGAAGAATCCACCCCCTCCACCAACCCCCACACCACCACCAAACCCTCCCCAAGGGCCATGTATCGTTCATCCTAACCCTCTTTTTAATACAACTCACAATCAGCACTTTGGTGGAGATTTTCAGAAATTCGGTGACAAAGATGATGAGGGCGTGTAGAGAGATTATCCAAGACGTCATAGTCCACGGAAAGGTCTTGACTTTGACCATTTTGGACCTCCCCAAGATAATGACGGAATTGGGAAAGTTAAGGTCAAGATTCCATGTTTCGAAGGCAAATGCTATCCGGACGTTTACATGAAATGAGAGATTGAAATTGAACAAATGTGGTCTTGCCACAATGTTAGTGCAAAGGGAGATCCAACTTATTGCGTTGGAGTTCCAAGGATATACCTTAGTTTGATTGGATCATCTTGTCAACGAACGGAGAAGAACACTAGATCACACATCAACACTTGGTAGCAAATGAAGGCCTTAATGAAAGCGAGACTAAGATTGGATGAAATAAAAAAGAAAAGGAAACTTATATATATATATAATAACAACTAACAAAATGGCTAAAGGGTACATTAATTTAATTTTAGATTGTTGCTAATGAAAATAATATTAATGGTTCCCTTGTTAACTATTTTATAATCCGTCACTATATATATTCGTACGAGCATATCGAGTTAGTGGGGATGAATCACAAAAGAAATTATAAATAGGGTAATAGGTCGAAAGGTTGGATGAAATAAAAAATAAATTATGATTGAAATTATAAATAGGATAAGTAGTTGAGAGACTCGATGACATATATAACATAAATAGGATAATAAGTAGAGACAAAGAGTAGATAAAATAAAAAATAAATGATATATTTGGGATGAATTATAAAAAGGTAATCAA
Organism: Fagopyrum esculentum; assembly: GCA_033239045.1. Taxonomy (NCBI): domain Eukaryota; kingdom Viridiplantae; phylum Streptophyta; class Magnoliopsida; order Caryophyllales; family Polygonaceae; genus Fagopyrum; species Fagopyrum esculentum. The sequence goes on from BSUD01000001.1 coordinate 4,764,643, forward strand.
AAAATAAAGGTAATCAATAGTTTATTTTAATTTAAAAAAAAATCATCGTACGAGCATTTGGGAACCCATCAATTTATTTGGGATGAATCATAAAAAGGTAAACAATAATTATATATAGATTTGTACGAGTTAGTGAGAATGAATCACGAATGAAATTATAAATGAAAAAAATGAATGATGATAGAAGTTATAAATATTGTAATTAGTCGAGAGACTCGATGAAGTAGAAATTTAAATATGATAATAAGTCGAGACAAAGGGTGAATGAAATAAAAAATGAATGACGAAAGAAGTTAAGGTAACTAGTTGAGAGACTGGATCGATGAAATAAGAAAAAGAAAAAAGAAAAGTCTATCAGACCACCATGTGACCATCCCGGATCCCTAAGGAGTTGCGGGGATGATCCTCTTCAGTAGCCACGGGTCGAGATTCGATGAAGGTAAGCAATAATTATATATAGAAGTTACTAATATGGTAAGTATTCGAGAAAAAAAAATGTAACTAGTTGAGAGACTGGATCGATGAAATAAGAAAAAAAAAAAGAAAAGTTTGTCAGACCACCATGTGACCATATCGGATCCCTAAGGAGTTGCGGGGATGATCCTCTTCAGTGCCACGGGTCGAGACTCGATGAAGGTAAGCAATAATTATATATAGAAGTTACTAATATGGTAAGTATTCGAGAAAAAAAAATGAATGACGAAAGAAGTTAAGGTTAGTAGTTGAGAGGCTCGATGAAATAAAAAAAAGAAGGGGGAGTCTGTCAGACCACCATGTGACCATCCCGAACCCTTAAGAGGTGCGGAAACGATCCTCTACAGCAGCCACGGATCAAGACCCAATGAAGCCGTTAATCACGCTCGGGTCACATGGTCCGGTTCATCCACCAGACATGGTTTCCTGTCTCCTTAGAGTTTAAGGATTCAGAGGTACGAGCCTATAGAACAGATCCTGTTCAAGTAAGGTCGTGACAATTGTTCTCTTTTTTGGGTATATAAAGGCTTTGGATGGCTCGTTTTTGTCGATGTGGGAAACTAGCGCTAACAAAATCTCAAACTTGAAAATGGATTTCCACCTCCTGCGCGCCCCTCGTATCCAACGTATACACTCCGGCCCAAATCACTGATTCCCATCAGAGAAAGATATCAGCTTTGTTTCTGAAGCCAACCTCCAGCCTTTTACTAAATCTCTCTATTGTACAACTTTACTGTGATTCTACATTAATTCAGAGGAAGGTTCTCGATCACTACTTAATTAGCTTATAGATTGATCGATCGATGGTAATATTTAAAACGACGTACGAGTCAAGGCTCCATATTAATTTAGAAAGCCTTCTTCCTTAATCGATCAGCTTAATTTGTCGTCTCAGCAAAGAACCTTCTTCTTCCTCTTCAGCTTTGCTCATTCAGAACTTGAATGAATTTTCAAGAGCTACTATATATATATAATCTTCACCCCCTCTCAACGTATACTCTTTCCATTAAGATGCATGCATATAAATCAATTTTAATATATGTGGATTGGAGAGATATGTGCAGGCAATTATATTTGTTTACTCTGATTTATATAAACATGCAAAGTCTAATTTTTTTTATTTTACATCAAGCAAAATTTATATAAACATGCAAAGTTTAGGTATATATTATATAATTTACATAAACCCTAATGAGAGATATGAACATAGAAAGTCAGCATAGTAATTTATTAACTTTAGTAATTCAAATAATCATTATGGTGTATACACATCCTATGAACATAAATCTAGATGGTGTCATGTTAGATGATTTCACTTTTTTTTTTTAATAGAAGGAAAGATAATAATTTCAATAGATGTGTGAGGTGTTAACTAGTTCAGGTAGTTAACATTTGAGGGGGGAGTGTTGAGATATAGGGAAAAAGTCTCACATCGATAACATGTAATCAAGTGAACCTACCATATAAAGCATCCGGGCTACTCCTATTGCCGATTGGTTTTAGGATGGAACCTTGGGTGCTTGTATGTGTGGTTCGCTAGACGTGCGCCCTCCGCGTCATTTGGTCCCGGGACGGATTAAAGAAAAAGTAACATGGTATCAGAGCAGGTCCGATCCGGATCGGGTCTCGTTATCCTGTGTTTGGCTAAGCCGGCCTTAAGGCTTTGTGGGTTGTGATTAGCGAAATATGCTATCCGCTCGTTTGTGTCAAGTACAACTAGTCCAGGATAGTTGCACTTGAGGGGGGAGCGTTGAGACGTGTGGATTATTGTGTCACACGACGGATATTAAAAAGAAAGATAAATTTAACAGTTGGAATTATTATCCGAAAATAGTTATACTGCATGGATTGACAAATCCAAACATATTTTCAAATGATCGACAAAATTGATAATTATTTTTGATCTTCATCTAATATAGTTGATTCAACTTGAAATTTCGTAATTGTTTACGAAAGACTTGCTTTGTACACAGTTGGCATTATCACGATACCTGAAACTGGCCGAGCTTTACTTTGTCTATAGTTGGCATTTCAATATACTCTTTTGATTACATTGTTGTGTATGTTTAAGTTACACCGATTTCTTGGGCTTGTAAATTGATTCGTTTTTATCTAGTGGATATTGGGTTGAGTCCTCCCTCGTAAAACTCCTTGGAGTAGGTTATTCCGAACCGCATCAACATATCTCGTTTTAGACTTTACTTCCGGCTTTCTTAGTTTGTTAGATCTAAATCACTTGTACTTTATCACCGTCTCTCAACGAATAACAAGTTTTGTCCTATACTTAAACTTTCCTCACGAATGAAATTATAAAGGTCAAATTAGTTAAGTAAGACTTTTTGAGATTTCTCTAATAACTAAGATCATAGTATAAATATGTTCAGTCAATGTACCCCTAATAAAATCTCTTACCTTCCAATTTCAATTTAACGAAAGTGGTAAAAATTGAAGGGATACACAAACCTAATAAAATTAGAAAAGAGCCTATTTCGCCAAATTATTTCGATTATTTTATAAATAGGGCAATAAGTTGAAAGACTAGATGAAATAAAAAAAATTGAATGATGATAGAAGGTATAAATAGGGTAAGTAGTGGAGAGACTAGATCAAATAAAAATATAAAGGATGAGTTGGCTAAGTAGACACTTTATGTATAAGCCTATAAACTAGGCCATTTTGTTTATATGTTGACAACTAGGTCCCTATATATTTTCCTAAAAAGATTTATAAAAAACAAAATTAAAGATTCTCAATAAATCGTAATCTTTCTCTCTCATATATAACTTTATTTATTTACCTAATTAACAATGATAATTATTATCATAAACCATTAAAATAGAAAGTAAATGTTTAAAGTCTCCTTCAATTGTGGAATTTGATCTGAATGTCCATTCTTGTTGAGAAACGATACTCCATTTCTTTCACTAGTACTTCCTTGCTGTTACAACAAACATAATATTTATCAGCAACTTCATATGAGAGTTTGAACGTCCATTATTCGTTGGTCCTTCCTTACTGTTACAACTGAATAATCTCTATAATCTCCATAAATGGAAGTTTGAACGTCCAATCAAAACAAACTATATCCATGCACACATTATTTGCTTTATTTAAATAATTAGTACATAATATCTATCACCAACTATATATGTGTATGATATTTTCATTTTTTGTACACATTGTTGTCTAGCTGATACATAAATGTACACATTGTTATCATTTTTGACGAACATAATCAAAGTAGCAACTACATAATATTTATCAGCAACGACATATGTATGATACATAATGTATGGTATGTACACATGTTAGCAACTACATATGTATGTGTGATTAGAATATAATCAAAACATATTACATCTATGCACACATTATTTGTTATCATTTTTATGTACACATTGTTGTCTAGCTGATACATAAATGTGTGATTGGAACATAATATTTTCAATTTTATGTACACATTGTTATCATTTCTGACGAACTAGGTTGAGATGTTTTCGATTCCGGGAATTTAACCAAGTATAGATAAGGAGGAAACGAATAAACAAGATAGAAAACTAACGTGGTAAATTTAAACTACAGGCGCTGAAGATGAACAACAGGAATCGACAATTAATAGAGGGAGAAGACGAACCACAGTGAAGAAAACTTCAAGTGTCTTCAATGGAGGTGGAGAGAGAATGGAGATTTTTTGGCTTGAAATACGGGATTGTGATATGTGATTGATAATAAATAGCCGCTCAAAAAGATTTCAACAATCTTTCGTTATTCGGTTCCATTTTTTTCAGGGAAATTTCAAAATTTTAGGTAGTTTTTTTATACCGAAAATCAATTAACTACTTAACTCATTTCCTTAATTATAGAATTAATTCCCTCTTTTATTTTTTATTTTTTAATTTAATTTTGTTAGGGGCCTAGTTAGTCTACACTAAACAAAAAGGTTTTATTCCACCAATTTTCTCAAATATAAATAGGTTATTAATCGTGAGAGAGGGTGAATGAAATAAAAAAATTAATGACGAAAGAATATAGATATGGTAACTAGTTGAGAGACTCGATGAAACAAAAATAGGATAAGAAATCGAGACAAAGTGTTGATGAAATAAGAAATAAATGATGGAAGAAGTTATAAAAATAAGGTAACATGTCGAGAGACTCGATGAAATAAAATAAAAAAGAAAGGGAATAAGTCGAAAGAAAGTTTTGTCCTATGCTTAAACTTTTCTCACGAATGGAATTATAAATAGGGGGTTGATAGACTTACCAGCGAAAATCTCTAATAGTCACCACAACTACGGATTTTACGTGCGTAATTGATAGGGTCTTCAACTATGCATATGTGGTGCGTAGTTGGACTCCATGAAAAAAATAAAAATAAAAAAATTTCAAATTTTTTTGGGGGAACTACTTCTACGCTCTTCATATGCATAGTTGAAGACCCTGCCAACTACGCACGCGAAGTGCGTAGTTGTGGTGACTATTAGCCGGTACATTTAGAAATCAGGTATAAATGGGGCAATCACGCGAAGTGCGTAGTTGTGGTGACTATTCGCCGGTACATTTAGAAATCAGGTATAAATGGGGCAATAAGTCCAAAGACAAGATGAAATAAAAGATGAATGATGATAGAAGGTATAAATAGGGAATTAGTCGAGAGACTCGATGAAATAAAAATATAAATAGGATAATAAGTCGAGAGAGAGGGTGGATGAAATAAAAAATGAATGACGAAAGAAGTTATATAAGTAAGGTAACTGGTTGAGAGACTCGACGAAATAAAATATAAAATAAATGACGAAAGAAGTTATATAAATAATATAATTAGTCGAGAGAGACTCGACGAAATAAAATAAAAAAAGAAGGGAAAGTATGTCAAACCACCATGTAACCATCCGAATCTCTAAGGAGGTGCGGGAACGACCCTCTACAGTAGGTACGGGTCGAGGCTCGATGAAACCGTTAATCATGCTCGGGTAATATGGTCCGGACTAGTCGGGAGACTCAATGAAATAAAATAAATAATAAAAAAGAACGGTGAGTCTCGATGAAGTCGTTAATCACGCTCAGTTCATATGGTCCGGAAACTAGTCGAGAGAGTTGATGAAATGAAATGAAATAAGAATGGAAAGTCTGTCAAACCACCATGTGACCATCCCGATGTCTAAATAGGTGCCCAACGATCCTCTACAACAAGTCCGGGTCGAGACTCGATGAAACTGACGAAAGAAGTTATATAAATAAGGTAACTAGTCGAGAGAGACTTGACGAAATAAAATAAAAAAGAAGGGAAAGTATGTAAGACCACCACGTGACCATACCGAACCCCTAAGGAGGTGCGGGAACGACCTTGTACAGTAGGCACGAGTCGATACTCGATGAAGCCGTTAATCACACTCGGGTCACATGGTCCAGACTAGTCGGGAGACTCGATGAAATAAAATTAAAAAAAAGGGGAGTTTCGATGAAGTCGTTAATCACGCTCAGTTCATATGGTCCGGAAACTAGTCGAGAGAGTTGATGAAATGAAATAAAAAAAGAGGGGGGAGTCTGTCAGACCACCATGTGACCATCCCGCACCCCGAAGAGGTATGGGAACGATCCTCTACAGCAGCCACAGGTCGAGACCCAATGAAGCCGTTAATCACACTCGGGTCACATGGTCCGGTTCATCCTCTACAACAAGTCCGGGTCGAGACTCGATGAAACTGACGAAAGAAGTTATATAAATAAGGTAACTAGTCGAGAGAGACTTGACGAAATAAAATAAAAAAGAAGGGAAAGTATGTAAGACCACCACGTGACCATACCGAACCCCTAAGGAGGTGCGGGAACGACCTTGTACAGTAGGCACGAGTCGATACTCGATGAAGCCGTTAATCACACTCGGATCACATGGTCCGGACTAGTCGGGAGACTCGATGAAATAAAATTAAAAAAAAGGGGAGTTTCGATGAAGTCGTTAATCACGCTCAGTTCATATGGTCCGGAAACTAGTCGAGAGAGTTGATGAAATGAAATGAAATAAAAAAAAGAGGGGGAGTCTGTCAGACCACCATGTGACCATCCCGCACCCCGAAGAGGTATGGGAACGATCCTCTACAGCAGCCACAGGTCAAGACCCAATGAAGCCGTTAATCACGCTCGAGTCACATGGTCCGGTTCATCCACCAGACATGGTTTCCTGTCTCCTTAGAGTCTAAGGATTCAGAGGTACGAGCCTATAGAACAGATCCTGTTCAAGTAAGGTCGTGCCCATATGTCTCTCTTTCGTATATATAAACCTCTTTGTATTGCTCATAGTTGTCGATGTGGGAAACAAACAAGCGCTCACAAAATCTGAAACTAGAAAATGGATTCCCCTTGAATGTTTCTATGACAGACATCAGGTCTGTTTCTCTACAATATCGCCGACGAAAGAGCTTTGAGTAAATCTCGCTCCCCATCTCTACAGGACGATCAATAAATCCACAGATCCCAAAGTAAGCAAGAGCTGTTGTTGTTGCTATACTTGTAGATGTTAATATAACAAGTCAAAGCTCCAATTCAGGACCCAGTCTTCTTCCTTGACGAGATTGCGTCCGGTCAGCAGTTGAAGAAGATAGTTGTTCTGTTGTTAGATTGGAAGCAGACCTCACAACTCCAGAATCTTCTTCTTTTTTCTAGAGACTTCACAATTTTATTTTATTTTTTTTGCTTTCTTTAAAAAGTAATTCTTTTTCGATTCATCAATTTATCCCTTACGAACCACTAAGACTTGGAAAAGTCAGCTTAAGAATCTCTCTCAAAGAGTAGTCACTTTATTACAATATTTTTCCCTTTTTTATTTCTTCTAAATATTCTCTTTATTTTTCATTTTTAGTGATTAAAGAGTAATTTGCATGATTAATCCCTTTCAACTTAGATGCTTTTTCAGCAAAAAAAAGATGGCGTAAAATCACTATTTCATTGCTTTGAATAAGGAATAGTATCAATAAACTTTAAGTCTGCGATTCCCTCGACCTCCGATTGTTATACCAAAGTATTGGGGTCGGTTACGAGTTTAATCATTTAACTTCGAAAATCGTAAACACACGGCGGTGAAATTTGTAAACGCATAATGGTTTGAAATGATGAGAGAAAGAGGACCACAAAATTTTTCATTTTGTAAAATGGGCCTCTAATAAATTTACTACATAAAATAGGTCTGAAAAGTATAAACTAGGCTACTGTAGACATTGAATTGAAAAAAGAGGGGTGCAGGCTTTTTTTTGAAATGATTTGATGTTAATTTTTTGGGGAAAAAAAAACATTGTTTACCCACCGATAGACTACCCAGGAATACATTACCCAGAAATTTTGAGATTACCCATAAATACATTACCCAAGAAGTTTGACCGTTTTAGATTACCCCGAAATACATTATCCAGGAAGATGAGAAGTTTCAGCTTACCCCGAAATACATTACCCAGGAAGATGAGAAGTCGGAGATTATTCATGGATACAAACAAACATTGCTTACTCACAAATAGAAAATGTAAACAAACATTGCTTACCCACAAATAGAACAGGAAGTTTCAGTGTTTTCGATTCACAAAAAGATGAGATGAGAAGTTTCAGATTACCCACAAATACATTAACCAAGAAGTTTGAGATTACCCAGAAATAGGAACAAACACTGCTTACCCAAAAATAGGAACAAACACTGCTTACCCACAAATACATTCCGGTGAAGAAGAAGCTCAACAAGCAGTCCAGATTTCTGCGTTTCAATGGGAAGAAGAAAAGAGCTGCATATGGATACCCATAAATAAATTTAGGTTTGAAAGGAGGGAAGAAAAAGGGACAAAGGAGGGGAAAAGATGGACTGACTGAATTGATTGAACTATTTTCTGATTTTTTCTACATGTCACCCATCAAATCAAATAAAACCTATGTCCCTTACTTTTATGATTTTTTCTACAATAGGAGTCCATTTTCTAAATGAAATAATGAGAGACCCTAAATCTAAACTCTACATTGTAAAAGGCCCACATTGCAAATTCAGCCTAATGGTTTTGAAACCCGTAGTCGTGACGGTTACGGGTTCCGGATTCGTGACGTTTCTTTGTGAATTCTAACCACAGTAAAAAAAGAAGTGATAGATTTTTTAGGGATCCGGAATCCGTAATCGTGATGGTTACATTTTTTTTTTTGTGAATTCTAAACCAGATCCCGTGTTTGTGTCAGCTATCAGAAAAATAAATATTCCTTTATAATTATGGGTTCCGAATCCGCATTGCGTTTATAAATTCATCGCCATGTACTTAATACCCATCTTTTAACTTTGATCATTCATATAATAGAGTTTGGATCGATATTGTCAATATCGAAATATCTTCAATATAATTGCAAATGATCTAATACGTTATTTTTAATTTAATGGTTCATCAATTGTAGTATGAAAACATAATTTTTGGTATGGATAAACTTATGCATTAGCTTAAATGGCCAAAAAGATTTTATTATTCTTCTGAAAAGGAAGAATAAAAGCATTAATATGTAGCCACGTCTGTCATATAAGTCGACCCAAAAAAAAAGAAAATGAAATTTCATGATTATAATCACAAAGCAGCCAAGCAAAAAAGAGCACGTACGTGTATATATCCACATGCACATATATATTTTCTCAATTTGTATTAGAATATAACACTTGGTGTTCCAAGTGAGTTGTGTTTATATTTATGGACTCAAAATATGTTGCGTTTAGTTTGATTAGTCTAAAATATTAAACTTAAGATTCTCACGACTTCTCAATAACACGAAAAACATTATCATTTATTTTAGATAAAATTTAATCGACTTTATGTGTGTTAGAATCAATATTTTAAATAAGTAGTACGTCGGTTTTTTCTGGCAAATTTCTGGTGGAATCCAGCCATCACCATGTAACACCGGAAAACGGAAGCAATGACTTCGTCTCCGCGAGCACTGAATCGTTGTATGCTTATTTTTTAAAATTGAATTCTAAGTCAATGAGATAATAATGCATGAAGTTACGTTTACAACACACAAAACTTGGAAAAATGAACAAAAATGTGGTTATTCCGCATCGAGAATCTTTATAGTATATATATATATATATATATATATATATATATATATATATATATATATATATATATATATATATATAAGTAGGAAAAACGCTTTAAGGTCGTGACCTTTGGGTCACTACCCATTTTTAACGGGAAGCGGGCATAGTTAACTGATCACGAGTTGAGTCTCAACCACGAACTATCTGAATCATGACGAGAACGGAATGGGCGCTATCATTTTTTTACCAAAAGCTTGATCAAATCAAACATCATTTATCTAAATGCAAAAAATCAAAATTTTAAATTCTGATTTAATAGAATATCTAAATTTAAAATCTTGAATTAAAAACGTTGATATCCTTAATATTCTAATACACCCATGTCCCTATTTACTTGCATGCATGTAAGGCTGTTCATACGGTCCGGACCGGATCGGACCGGACCGGACCGTTTCCCTACTTGTGTGATACGGTCCATGGTCCGGACCGGACCGTTGCGGTCCGTTCCACCACGGTCCGGTCCAATACGGTCCGGTCCAATACGGTCCGGTCCGGACCGTTTTATTTTATTTTTTTTAAAAAAAAAATTTTAAAAATAATTTTTGTATGGAATAAATCCGGTCTGGTCCAAACCCGGACCGGACCGGACCGGATGCTTTTTCAGTTCAAAATTATTAGAAAGAGTAAAAATACGGTCCGGACCGGACCGGACCGAAAGATTACGGTCCAGGACCGGACCGGACCGTACTATTTTGGACCGAATCGGACCGGAATTTTAGAATTACGGTCCGGTTTTCCGGTCCGGTCCATTTATGTGCAGTCCTACATGCATGCACATTGCTTTAAGCAAGCTTTTGGTCAAGCATATATATCATGCAATGGCTTTTTTAGATAATTCCTTTCTTCTTCCATTTGGTTTCTTCAACGTACCTTCATAGATTCCCTTGTGCATAGCACGTTGAAATACATCCTTAAGACTTGTTTATATGTATATTAAATTAGTAGATATACTAAACTTATATCAATTTCACACCATACCGATTAAAAGTGTTATTTTAGTATATACAAAATAATAATACATAAAAATATATCACGTATATTATATACAAAAAGCTTTTTTGATGCGAAAACTTGAGGGAAAAAAAAACAATTCTAATTATAAATTTGAATATTTTTATATAATCTACTTGTGATTAAAATTTCGAACAATTTTAATCGTAAATATTAATTATATTGTGAGATAATGAATAATTATACTTGTAAAATATAATTTTTATTTCAATATGTCTTTGTTGCAAAAAAAATATTTGTATCATTACTTTTCCCAAAATTACTAATAGTTCATAAACTAAATTATTTGTTGGCACCTTGATAATCATTCATGTCAACTTAGGTAAATTAGTTCCTTGATGTCTAGTTGAATATATGATCGATCTTCTACGTCATGGTGTCGTATATTCATATATCTTTTTAACAATTAATAAAATCTTAGCTTTAAAAAAGTGCATATCCATGCTACTTAATTACAAGAACTAAATCTATGTGTGTCAATGTCATACCAAGACACAAACTTGTATTACCATATTACATTTTAAAAGATATGAAAATTTACCATAAAAAATTTAAAGTAATTGATCGTGAGAGTCAAATGATCGAAAGATAATCTACTTTCATTCAGTGGTTTATTAGATAATCGAATTCGAAATTCAGAATAACTATGCGGAAGGGCCGTTGAACAGCTAGAAAAAGCTCGGACTCGCTTACAGAAAGTCGAAATGGAAGGAGTTATGGAGAAACTTGCATTACTTCTGCATGAGAAATATGCATTCTTTAAACGAAACTCCGAAAAAACTTAAACTATCCAAAAAAAACCTCGCTTTATAAGAGTTTATATAATACACAAGCCTCACCAAATCGACACAACGTCAAGCATCACTGTGATCTCGAACCATTCCTAGCTCGAGCATCACTTAACTAGTCATAACACCGACTCAACGAACTAAACTTCCTAACTCGCGGAAAGTGACGAGTTTTACATAACCGAACAAGCATTCGGGTTCTCGTCACTAAACATCCAAGTATACTTCTCCTCTTGTGAGTTAGGAGGAGGAAGAGCTTGAGGAGCATTCTTGACATACCCAGCTGGTGCCTTCTTATCATAAGCTTGAGGGGCATAAGGGTAATATACCACATTATAGGGTACATAAGGCCAGAATTCAGCTCTTTTTCCAGTGTTCTTAACCCTATTTAACACCTTGTTTGGATCCACGTGTCCCGTTACCGTTAACTTGCTTTGTTTTCTGTTAACTTCCACTGTTTTTGCTCCTCTCATCCTTGACACGGAATGCTTCACTTTCCTCTCGCATCCGTCGCAGTCCATTTTTACCTTGATCTCTACCGTCTGCAAAATCAGTTATCATATGATTAGGGTATTATGATCGAGTTGAGTTGAATTCGATTCTAAATCTTAATCGAACTTAAAAATGTGTTTATAGTCGGCTCGTACCTGCAGTGGGCGGCGTTTCCGGAACCTCGGAGGGTGAAGATCACAATACTTGAGTATATGATCTATGAAGCCCATCTTTTTCTTCTTCTTCAGATTTCTGCAGAACCAATCCTTCTTCTTTGTGGTTCAATTTCTTTCTCGAAAGAGATGGTGTTTATATATATACATAGATGTCGAAACTCGAAAGTAGAAGTAAATGGAAGAAGAATATAGTTTGAGAGAGTGGGAAAGAGCTTCAGAACATACATAGCTTAGTCCATAAGGGATCGGAGTTGCCAGCTGTCATTTTAGCTCGTCATCCACCTGTCTGTTTTTATTTTTACTTTTTTATATGAAAGTAAATATTTGTATTGTATAAATAATATGTAAAGTAGAACAACAAGACAGTTTGGCCGAGTGGTCTAAGGCGCCAGATTTAGGCTCTGGTCCGAAAGGGCGTGGGTTCAAATCCCACAGCTGTCAAAATATTTTTATTTTTTTTCTTCACAATTTTGCATTATCCTTAATGATTTTAATATTTTTGCTTTGTGAGGCAATAAAAAATATAAATTAATCACGAGTCTAATAGCATCTATATCTTCTTATATCCATATATGATAGCTTAGACAAAATATTATTCGACAATTAATCTTAATTTAAGATTCAAACATATCATTAATAGCTTACAAACACGTATATACCAATCAATCATACAAAAGGTTCAACGTTTTTATAAAATTAAGCATAACTTACATTTTATAAATATCTATAAATTTATATAAATATTAGTTTAAACTAATTCATATAAAATAAAATAATAATTAACTTTTTTATGACCAAAAATAATAATAATTAATTTTTTATAAATTACACACTTGGCGTGTCTAGTCGAACATATGATGAGATTATATGACCAAAACCGATATGCGATAGGGTTGTTTGGATGGCTTATAGTAGTGGTGAGTTATTAATCGTCAATCATGCAAATGCAATTGTCTCTATCTTCTTCTCCAAAGTAGGAATATTCAAAGTTAGCTCAAGTGGCCAAATCTTTGAAACTCGTCGTTTAATCAACCAAACATGTGGTCTTCCATAATCCTCAAAGGATAATTTCTTTAGCTTTCTTGCATATTTGCAATGTATCTAGCTAAAGCCAAAGAAAGAATCTCATTGATAGCTAGGTTAGATACAATGGCCTTATTTTATTTTATATTTGTTATTTCCATATACATATGTCAACATTTTTACTCCGAACGAAATAATATTAGAGGAGATCGAAATTTGGATATTGCATATTGAAAATGATTTTATTTATATTTATATAGTGTCAATTTTCTGTCAACTAGAATCCAACGTTGAAATCCAACCGTTGGAATTATGTTCGTTGTTAGAATGTTAGAAATTTGCAGGAAGTAGTGGGATGCAAGCGCATTTCCAGTCCGTTCAAGAGTTATAGTTAGGGATTATACATGAGATAAAATGTCCAGACTCGCCTCGCGCTCCTTCATTTTTCAGGAGTAATGTAAGGCGGTTTTAATCGTTAACTTATTCTCTTTAAATTAGCTATTAATCATATATTAATGAAAGAAAAATAAAACAATTACAAGTTTAAGAAAGAAAAACTGAAAAAAGAAAGAAAATGTTATTTTATTATAAAATGGGGCCCACAAGACGGATTTTTGACGGAAAACTGACACGTGGTGGTGTTTTGGTAACGGAGTACGTTTTATGGGTGGTTTCCGGTAAATAGTGATAGAGCGGGTGGTTAGTTGCAATATGGCCTATTTAACGGGTGGTTTCCGGTAATTTCCTCTTTATTTTATATTTGTTTATATTCGTGATAAGATATTAGTTAAGTGTTATCTCGTCTTTACTGTCGGATTCAACATTATCTCCATTTTCGTATGCCGATATTTTTATGTTGAACGAAACAATATTAAAGGAGATCGGAATTTGGATATTGCATATTGAAAATGATTTTATTTATATTTATTTAGTGTGAGGTTTTTTATAGATATAATCCAAAAGTTAGAATTATGACCGTTGTCGTAATGTTCAAAATTTGCAGAAAGCAGTGGGGAGCAAGCGCAGTTACGTAACATCCGAGAGTGGTAGTTAGAGATGTTACATAAGACAAGTTGCTCAGACTCGACTCGCGATCCTTCATTTTCAAAACGAGGCGAACACGTTTTAAAGCCGAATATGATTTACAATCATTTGAATGAGTTATGAGAGTTTAATCACATTATGAATATTATAAAAAAATATATTGATCTATTAGATTATTTCAAAAAACTAAAAATATTTTAATTTATATCCGTTTTTTTTTATTAAGGTATATGTGGAGAGTTGGAATGTAATATATTCTATTAAACCAGTAGATGCATTAACATGAATTTAAACAATAATAATATCACCCTTTGTGTTTGGGCACATATCTAGTTAATATTAATATCATAATGTTACTTGTAAACTGATATTTCGTGTATGGACTTATAACATATGATGTTGCCTTCATTTTTAATACTTATTTGGCCAATGAGCTCACGGAACGTCGGTTTTGAGTTCCTCAAGTTAATGAACCAAACAACATAAAATTTACACTCAAGGACACCTAATTATTAAGGTTGTCATTGCAAGTAAAATTATCGGCATGCATGTAATCATGTAAAGATGTTATCATATAAGACCAAAACTTTCACGTAGCTTTACCCGGGATATTGAAATGTTAGTATATCCTATACTGATCGTAAGAAAATCGACTATAATATATAATATTGTTAGATTGCTTTTTTTTAATAAGGGAAATGGATTCGATATATTGAAGAGCGATAACATCGTATTTAGACTAATTATTAAGTTTTCGACTATGAACTTGTGATCCGATATGAATAATAATTATACTCGAACTTAGTGAAAATGACAAGAAATTTAGAATTTGTTTAATCTTCAAACTCTATACTTATTCAAGTTGTAAAAATATCAGTGTTACCTGATAATCGATGTGGATAGCAAAAAAAAATTAAAGAAACTCGTTCAAAAAATAAATAACGTATTTTGAAAAAATACTACAAACTTTTACCAAATCAATAAGTAATTTTCATCTACTACAAAATTTTATAAATCTTTAAATCATTAAAAAATAATTAAAGGATTTAAAATTAAAAAAATTCTATAACATTAATTGTGAGAGTTTCATTTCAAAATATCGTTCTTGCATCACGTCAGCGATAATGTACGCAGCTTGAGTAGAGTATATAGATTTCTAGCCAAGTTTCAAATGGCCTGAACATATACACTTTGAGTCCTTGACAAAGTGTAACTGACTGACTGTACACATGAATACATGAATACATTAAGTTGGGCCTTATAAGATACTGTAGTCGATGGGCCGGCCCACTGAAAGCAGGCCTGCAAGATATATTATTATATAAGGATTGTATTTTACATATATTTATAAAAAAATCTGAAAAACATATTTATAATGTAGATAATTAATATCAAATAATTTTAACACTTTCCGATAATCATGCATCAATTTTTTTTTGAAATTATAGTTTTTGAAATAATTTTTTTATATATGTATATACACATGAAAGATTAGAATCATATATTATAAATATATTTTTTTTCTCAAATTTTCTATTATTAGTGTTGATCGAGTATTTCATGCATGGAGAATCAGAGATGTCTTCAGGTTATCATTGCACGTCTAATTCCTTTCAATTTTCAGGTCGACCTCTGAGCTTCCTTCCATTTACCAATGTCGACCTTTGAGCTTCCTTCAATGGCTTCTTCTTATATGAATCCCCAACCTGCACTTTCATCTCAACACTACTACTCCACCAATATATATGCCTTCTTCATCTGCTTACTCCTCTCCACCTTCTTCTCCAACTTCCTCCACTTCTTTCACTTCCTGTGCTTATCCTTCTTCTCCTATGTCAGCATCTTCTTCTCTCGTACTTGTCGACGACATCATGCCCATCGAAACCCTAGTCCCTTCCAGTCCACCACTGACGTCCTCCTACAACGAGCGCATTCGTCCTCTCCTTGACGCTGTCGACCGTCTTCGCAACCTCAATGTCACCAAAGAAGGCATATCGCTCCCTACAATCGTCGTCGTCGGCGATCAATCGTCCGGCAAGAGTTCAGTCCTGGAATCCCTAGCCGGTATTAGCCTTCCACGAGGTCAGGGGATCTGCACTCGCGTCCCTCTAATCTTCCGTCTTCAATCTTCCTCCTCCCCGTCCTTTACCCTAGAATTCAACGGTAAATCAGTATCTACTGACGAATCCTTAGTTGCATCCGCCATCGATTCCGCCACCCGCGAGCTCGCCGGTGACTCCAAGGGCATTTCAAACACTCCTCTAACCCTAATCGTCAAAAAACCCGGAGTTCCTGACCTAACAATGGTTGATCTCCCTGGAATCACTAGAGTTCCAGTTCACGGCCAACCTGAAAACATCTATGAGCAGATTCGCGACATCATCACGGAGTACATTTCCCCTGAACAATCAATCATCCTCAATGTCATTTCTGCTTCAGTAGATTTCTCCACTTCCGAGTCGATTAGAATGTCTCAAATGGTGGACAGATCAGGCCAGAGGACTCTTGCTGTTATAACAAAATCCGACCGATCGCCCGACGGTCTATTAGAGAAGGTTGCCGCCGATGACGTCAGCATTGGCCTTGGGTACGTCTGCGTCCGTAACCGAGTCGGCGACGAATCATTCGACGATGCACGTCAGATCGAAGCTCAGTTGTTTGACACTCATCCCCTGCTTTCGAAGATAGACAAATCCATCGTTGGGATACCTAATTTGGCAAGAAAATTGATTGCAATCCAGGGCACAATCATTGCTAAATGCTTGCCAGATATAATTAGGCAGATTAATGATAAACTGAGCTGGAATATTACTGAGCTAGATCAAATGCCGAGGAGATTTAACTCGGTTGGTGATGCTATGACTGCTTTCATGAGGGTTTTGAGTTCAGCTAAGGATTCACTGAGGAAGATTTTGATTACTGGTGAGTTCGATGAGTTTCCTGATGAGGCTAATATGCATTGTACAGCTCGACTTGCAGAGATGCTCAACAAGTACTCAGACGAGCTCCAAAGAGCGAGTTCGTCGGACAATGATCACTCTGGTTTGTTTTTAATGGAGGAAGTGAAAGTGATTGAAGATGCAAAGGGGATTTGGCTACCGAATTTCCTTCCGAGGAGCTTGTTCATTACTTTCTTGCATAGGAAAGTGATTGGGATCAACCCGACTCCAGCTATGTTTGTGGATGAGATTTGGGACTATTTAGAAGGAGTTGTTGTTCGGATTTTGTTTCAGCATTGTGAGAACTATCCGCAATTGCAGGCGGTTATGAGGCGAGCGGCTGAACACTTGGTTGCAAGGATGAAGAAGAATGGGATGGAGAGGATGCGAGAGATGCTTGAAATGGAAAAGGTAGCTGATTTCACTTGTAATCCCGAGTACATGTCGAGTTGGAACGAGCTCATGTCTTGCCAACAAGAGTTGATGCTGATTGTGGAAGACACGAAACGTCCTTCGGTTTTGAAGATCAATGGATTTCGTGAGGTAGATATCGGACATTTGAGGGGATACAAGGATGTTGTGCAGCAGGCATTCGATATGAAGATGAGGATGATCGCGTATTGGAAGGTTGTGTTAAGGAGAGTTGTGGATTCAGTTGCGTTGCATTTGTTGTTTAGTGTTCGGAGTTTGGTTGATAAGGAGTTGGAGAAGGTTGTTGTTCATGAACTGATGATGAAGCCGGGTGGCGGAATTGAGAGGATGCTTGATGAGGTACCGTCCGTTGCGAACAAGAGAGGAAGGCTTACTAGAAGCATTGGCTTGCTCAAGGACTCCAAGGAAGTTCTTTCGAAGATCATGGATTTCATTGTGTGATCAATGTGATTGGTAACTTAGCTTATGATTAGTACTTTTGTGTTATGTTTGTGTTGTCTTTTGATGTGAAGATGTTGTTTAGAGTCTTGGTAAAACTATGTGGAACTCTACAAAGTTGTAGTATTTTGGACATTTTGGTTGTAGTTGTAGTTGCAGTTTATGATGAAACTCTATGAATTATGCATGCTCTTGTGACCAATAGTGCATGCCAAAACTATGATAACATGATAGTAATCTATAATGCTAACACATGAATAACCATACCTACTTGAGAAATCCTTGAGTACGTAAATCCAACTACATAATTGCACCACAATTTCTTGAAAACCAACAATGAACTCTTAAACTCTAACCATGCATACACATACTCGGCTAATATGAACGTTAAGTGAGTGTTGAGCCTGTTAAGTGTAGTCCTGGTGTGACTCTAACTTAAACTAAGATGCACTAATTTGTTGATGTGATCATTGGTGTTGTGTTACTTTAGTAAGGTACTAAAACTATGGGTCTATGTATGTAAATAATATAGAGTTACGTTGTTATAACCCGGCTAATATGAACGTTAAAGTGAGTGTTGGGCCTGTTTTTACTCTCCGAGCCTTAAGTGTTGGGGCTCGCCGTTGATATGTTTGGTGGTTTGATGGAGCCACACATTGAACATGTGTTCTGAAGACGACACCAACTAACTCTAGGTACTTAAGCTCTCGAAAGCTTCGAAAAGTTCATATGTCACTGACGACATTCACAAAAACCTCATCCAAAGAGAGAGTTTAGAGAGAAGAGAGATGAGAAAACTTTGAGCGAGAGAAGAGGAAGGTCTAATATGACGTTGACGAATGTAGATTTCGAACGTACACTTCACTAGAAGCTTTGTTCTAGTTGCTTTGCATCATCTTCCTTTCGTCTCTTTAATGCGTTTATAGTGTTCTTTCGGTTTATATGTTTCAAAGGTTTTAATATTGACTTTTATGAGTTTTTGTAATTTGTATACTCACGATCTATCTACCTAGTGAATTGAGAAGAATTTTGGCAAAATTGGCAAACTAGCCTTTTAAGCAAATCAATTGAGAAAGAAGACTCATACTATTTGGGATTGGTATTTTGACCCCCTATAAAATAGAATAGAGGAAATAGAGTACAAAAGAGGGTAAAGTTTGACAACCCATCGGATGTGACATGTTGTACTATCTCACATGTCACATTCTTACTTTATCACCTATTACCCAAAAATCCGCTTACCCAAATAATGTCACAATCATACCCAAAAATAAATTTGTCAAAGTACATAAACATACTCGAAAACAACATACCCAAAAAATCAAATATCAAAATAAAATCATATCCATAAATTGGATAATATTTTATATTTATACCCAATTTAAATATCACTTAATACAAAAATCATACCCAATTTAAATTTGTCATACCCAAAATTTTCAAAACTCGATATTATACACAAACATCAATATCAAATGACATTTGATCATTACCCAAAAATTCGCTTGAATTTGATTATTATAACACAGTTTGGGTAACCATAAAACATACCCACGATATCACTTTAAAAATATACTTAATAATAAAAAATATAATACAAAGTCAATACACATATAAAAGCATTCCCAAAAACCCGTTTACCCAAATAATGTCATAATCATACCCAAAAATAAATTTGTCAAGAAATATATTGCCTCTATTTTCACAATCATACCCAAAACCATACCCAAGAAATATACTACAAAACCAATCCATGTAAAAAAGATACTTAAATCAAAAGTAAACATCTAATCACCATCATTTCAATTAGAGAAATTATTACCCCTATTTTTTAGTTTCCATACCTATTTTTTCTTCCTTTTATATAGAGACATAGTTTGCAAAAGAGAATTTCAAGGGTCCTATTTTCCTAATTAATTCAAGAATTTTTTGTCCTGATATTTCGGAGAATAGAGTTCTCCCGAATTGCATCACCGATTTTTTGTATTGACCCTTACAAAACCAATATATATATATAGAATGAGACAAAAACATAAAGACAAGAATTATACTTTATAATCATAAAGTGTAGTGACACTTTAAAAATTACTGTACAAAGTTGTGCGTATGTGTCTGTATCTTTAAGTGCATATATGTATGGACCGGGAATCCAACAACTTTATATTATAAATCAATAACATAGGTCTGCATGAAATATTCATTCCTGTAATGCCCAATCATTTCAATCTTCTCATTTAAAATATGGTTTCCTCAACATACGACTTTAAAAATTGTTTTATATTTAACAATTACTGTGATATGTTTACGTAAATTAGTGAGATTATGAAATAAAATGTTAGTGAAAAGAATAACTATTAAGTTAAAGTGGAATAAATATGTAAATAACAAAAAGTTCCAACTTAATAATATAAAATGTCTCATGAAGCGAAAACATGTTTAGATTAATACTATAAATTTTTATATTAATAGAACGATAAATATGATTTTAAAAATATCTCAAGTTACGTAACGATTATAACTCATACCAAATATTAACTTACAAATAAAATTTGACAATGTTCGTCCGTGATTTGACTACGCAATTCGTATTACTACACTTAGACCCTTTTCAATAGAGATTGTTGTGTAGCTTATTGTAGAGCTTTAAATTTTTGTAAAACTATACGATGTTTGGCACAATAAATTTTTGAAGAGTTTTTACGTGAAATTTGTTAATGATTTATAGTATAACTTTCCTAATTACCAAAAATCTTTACAATTTTGTCCCTCTTTTACATCTTTAATTATTTATATATTTTTGTTCTTTCGAGCTTTTGGTAAATCTACTATACAAATATACGCACAAACCTACTATTACTAAACTTCAATTAGATTATTTGATATTTTTCTATATTTTACAACACCTTGTAAAAATTTACACCATAAATTACGGAAAAAAAAAAACTTAAACTATCCAAAAAGCTTAAACTGACAAATAAACTCTCATTACTTAACAACACTCTAGTGTTGTGTAGATCCAGATTGAAAAATCGGATTGAATTAGATTTATGCGGTCCGGTCCACATCTGGATCGATCCGGTCCACAATCCAATTGTAAGGTGATATCTGTTCCAAGACCGAAATTCTTAAAATTCCGATCCTCCTGTCCGGACCCGGATAGTCCATACTAGGTCGGACCAGTTGGCGGTTTCACACTACACTAACTCCTCAAGTTTATTCTATCAACTAAAACACCAAAATATTAAATAATAATATTATTTTCCTAAAAATAAATAATTTTTATTTAGTAATTCATACTTCTACAGTGTTCTACTCCACGGACCAAAATCTTATTTGTTTGCTGGAACATCTTCCTCTGTCCTCCGCCTTCTATTTCTATCTTTGCGGTTTCATCCTTCCTCAATCTCTTTCCATTCTCTGCCGAGATTCTCTCGTCTTCGTCTCTTATCCGAACTTTCCAATCAATTCAATCAATGTACTGGATAAATTTACCAGACCGATATAGCCCTTCCATGTTGTAAATTCTCCCAATCAATTGAGATCCCCGTAAGGGAAATAAGGGATAATCGGCGTTTGCCCGAAATCCTACGTCGGCAATGGAAAATTCTTACTCCGACACCGGCGTAACGGAGTCTCTCATACATCTTATAAATGAAATCGCCTGTATTGGAGGGTTTGCAGACCCCTTTAAAAAGGATTCCACTGACCTATGCCGTCGGATTTCGCTTCTTTCTCATTTGATTGAGGAGATTAGAGAGTTTACAGCTAATTTGGGTTGTTTAGTTTCTTCATCTCTTTCTTCCCCTTCTCCTTCGTATTTGTCAGATCTGGCGTTCGCCCTGCAAAATGTGAAGAGTCTCTTGTTGATTTCAAGGACCTTTGATTCTAAGGAAGTAAGTTTTCTGGTTTTAATTGGAGTTCTAGCTTATTTGGATGATTTGCAATTAGTTTTTTCTTTCTTTCTAAATCGTGTGCTTTTGACCTATTTGGATAATGTGCTATTAGGGTATACTTATCTGCGTTATGCAATTTGTTGTGTAATTCGCCGATCGGTTAACGAAAATGCTCTACTTATAATTAGGGCTAATCCTTGCTGTGAGAATGCACTATAGGTCAAGTATTGAAGACAGTCTAATTAAAATTAGGGCTAATTTCTGCTGGGGACTGCAATTTCTTGAGTAGTAAATAGTAATTATCTTGGAAGGTTTGATGCTTGGATTTCAAACATTAGGTTTAAAGCTTGAATAAGGATTTGGTAATTCAGCGCCTGTTTGGTGTTCATATCTGATATAAATATATCAGATATCCATATTGGTTTCAGGGTATAAAATTGGTATATGATATCTTTGTTTAGTAGGTTCTAGTATATGAATGACAGCACAAAGAAGAGATAATTTTTATTGAGATTTTCCCCTTGCGAAAGAGTTCTAGAATGGAAGAAGAGAGGAGATATAAGATATGAGATGCCTTTAGTTAGTGATGTAAAAATTTGCCAAATTTGATGCTTTGCTCAAACATTGTTCTGTTAGCTGATCAATCTTTACCCTAATGTTGATACTTAGGAAGTGTCTACTTGCAAAGACTTTCAAATTTGTCATAAGTATTAAGCTTCTTGCTCCTCTTGCAAAGATTTTACATGGAAATGATGTATTGTTGTCATGTGTGTCTTGCCGAACCCTGGAATTATTTCGCTAAACTTTGCTATTTTCCTCATTTAAGGATGCT
Source organism: Fagopyrum esculentum (assembly GCA_033239045.1). Classification (NCBI taxonomy): domain Eukaryota; kingdom Viridiplantae; phylum Streptophyta; class Magnoliopsida; order Caryophyllales; family Polygonaceae; genus Fagopyrum; species Fagopyrum esculentum. Next base: position 4,787,297 of record BSUD01000001.1, read on the forward strand.
GCTGTCAAAAAGTTGGCATCCCAATTTCAGTGTGTAACGTTGAATTTGGAAAAAGCATTGAGCATTATACCTTACAATGATATCGGCATCTCTGAGGAGGTCCAGGAGCAGGTATAAGATGAGCAACTTTATTTGATTTACTGATGAATGAATAGACTGAATAGTTATCGAACTAAAAAATTTTGTATTCTTGTATTAGGTTGAATTGGTAAGGATGCAGCTGAAGAGAGCAATTGAAAGATATGGGCCTGTAAATTCAAGTGTTCTATCTCGAGCTTTATCTCTACCTTTGGACAGAAAAGTTTACAGGCCTCAAGCCATCAACAAATTGATGAGCAGCCTTAACATTGACAGTACTCGAGTTGTTACTGAAAGTGAAAATAAGCCTTCTAGAGAAACTGAAGAGGGAATCAAGAAATCTGATCCAGTTACTATACCTGAAGATTTTCTCTGCTCGATTTCTCTAGAGATCATGAGAGATCCTGTCATTGTAGCCACGGGACAGGTACCTGTTACGTCGTGAACCCTTTTTTTTTTTTTCCTCTTCATGTTATGGAAGTTATAGCTGTTTTTCACTTGCAGACTTATGAGCGCTCATACATTCAAAGGTGGATTGATTCTGGGAACTTGACATGTCCAAAGACCCAGCAAAAGCTTCAAAACTTTACCTTAACACCGAATTACGTGTTGAGGAGCTTGATCTCTCGATGGTGCGTGAAAAACAATATTGAGCCACCAACAGCCCTTGTATCAGGCAAATTAAAGAAGAGCGATGGGTCGTTCCGTGATGTAACTGGTGACATTGCAGCCATCCAGTCACTTGTTCTTAAGCTCTCTAGCCGGTGTGTTGAGGAACGCAGGGAAAGTGTGAAGGAGATCCGTTTTCTCTCCAAACGGAGTACAGATAACAGGATACTGATAGCAGAAGCAGGGGCCATCCCGGTTCTCGTCAACCTATTAACATCAAATGATGTCCTAACCCAAGAGAATGCAGTTACCGCCATTCTCAACCTCTCCATATACGAGAACAACAAGCAACTAATAATGCTTTCGGGTGCCATCCCTTCCATTGTTCAAGTCTTGAGGAATGGGAGCATGGAAGCCCGAGAAAATGCAGCGGCAACCCTTTTTAGCCTGTCGCTTGCAGACGAGAACAAGATAATAATCGGTTCAACCGGTGCAATACCCGCCTTGGTGGAGCTTCTGCAATGTGGAAGCCCGAGAGGTAGGAAAGACGCGTCCGTAGCTCTCTTCAACCTATGCATATATCAGGGTAACAAGGGTAGAGCCGTGAGGGCTGGGATCATAGCAGCATTGTTTAAGATGCTGACCGAGTCACACCTAGCCATGGTCGATGAGTCGTTGACCTTACTCTCGGTTGTTGTGGCTCACCCAGATGCCAAAGTGGCAATGGCCAAGGCTGGAATGATTCCTGTTTTGGTTGATCTTATGAGCACCAGCTCGCCACGCAACAAGGAGAATGCGGCTGCTATCCTGCTCGCGTTGTGCAAGAGAGATGAGGAAAAGTTAGGATGTTTGGTTAGTCTCGATGCAGCCGTGGCCCTAACAGAGCTCGCTAAGAGCGGGACTGAGAGAGCCCAGAGAAAGGCAACATCTTTGTTAGAGCTTCTCAGGAGAATGCTACAGCAATGACCATTCATTTCAAGGAGTCAGGGAACTAATTTTTCTTAATAATTAACCATTTCTTTAAATCGGTTAACCGTAAAGATTTCGGGTTTAAAGCGCATGAGAATTGTAACCAAGTGTCAATTCGAATGCTCTTTGTAGTGTTGAAAACTTGAATAGACATCACCACAAAATGCATGATCAAGGTCGAGAGGTGACAAATTTGAAGTGTTTTTCGAGTGGACAACACTAAACCTATTATATAACTATATAAGGAGTATTTTAGTTTTTTTTTCCATATCTATTTATTGTATCGTGTAACTTGTGTTTGATCTTTTTGTTGTAGGGTTTGGTTTTTCTTATTTCTAGAGCTTGTAATCCGATATTGAATTCATTCTTCCCTAATGGAATTTTAGGTTTACTTTTTAAACGAGTCGAATCTGAATACATTTTAAAGCTTGTATAAAATTTAGGTTCGGATTAGGCTTGATTCGAGTCAAGTGTTTGCATAAACTAACACTACAAGTGTTATATTAGTTAAGCTGTAACACCCCAGATTCTCGGAACCCGGGATATTACTGGTTAGGACCTCACAATGGGTCTCAATTACTAGGATCTTGCAACAAGACACAAATAAGAAAAACTGAAATTTATAAAGTAGTATTTTCAAGGGATGAATGCAACAACGTCTAACAGCCTATAATACTTAAACAAAGGAAAAAGACTAACTGTCTTAACAAGGAGAAAGAAACAACAAGGTAAACCCACAACCCACTCTAAGGAGTACGGAGACCCGGCTGACCACTACTTCCGGATCGCTCAGCTGCTGTTCTAACCTGCGGTAAATCTAAAATACAACAAAACAACCATTAGCTAGTTATCTAAACATTAGGAGAATAATAATAGCACACACACACATAAAATCATAAACACTCATCATGCTTTCAAACAATCCATTTATTATCTTCATTTAAGTCATTCACTCTAATGATACTTATTTTGTGACACGAGGGTTTTCCAAACCTCGCTTCCGCCCCCGTGTACCCATCAGGAGTGGATCCGATGCATCTCACCGTGTACCTGTATGGTCTGGGTATAGAGAACCTCTCAGTCTCCTGGCAGAGCTGGGCAGTGATGTCACGGCCCGTTATACATACACTTGGGCCTTAAAACATAATAACCACGGTCGTCCTAACAAGTTGTTATTTTTATATAACACACATTGCGTACACACGACCATTATCACCCAACTAATATCCAGAAACCAACTAAGTAAGTCGTAAGGACTTACCTGTATCAAAGGTAATCCCAGCTCTCATATCACGCTCAGCTTCCCGCGGGAAAGTACTTTATGCCTGAATAACAAGGCACACAAATCAACGACTATCTGATATGCTAGAAGTCCTCAACTTCTAGTCTCAATGATCTCTACAGGATCATATAACAATATGCTAGAAGGTTACTACTTCTAGTCTCACTAACCCTCACACAATCATATAACAATATGGTAGGGTGTTCCAAACCTAGTCTCAAGAACTTCCGCAGAAACCACAAGACATAAAGTCCAGCTCTAAAAGGAAAAGATCTACTACGATGACTATCATTCAAACTGACTATCTACTACTAAGGCTCAACTAACATACTGAGACTCTTACTCACATGCCCAACCATGACTCCCTATGATATAAACCATAAAGATACACAATTCCCAAACCATCTCCAAGATCAAACCCTTAAACCTAACACAACTCTTCTAAAACCCAGCTATACTTTACCTAACTTCGGAACATCACAAAACCGGATTAAAACAATTGATCGCTCTCAAACTTTACCACATGCAACTATGCATATCCATAAACAACATATCTAAAATTCAAGTCTATCCGAAGAATATAACCCAATCAAAATTACACCACAAAACTACATCACAAGCAATTTTCTCAAACTTAGAATAATTCAACATACTTATAAAAACTACATGAGGTATCTACTTTGATAAATCGTAACTCCTAAATCATTCATCGGATTCCTCTCAACTTCCAAGCTTCCAGTAATTAACTTAATATAAAATCTAGCCTAATCAACACACTTCCTCTAAAACCCAAAAGTGTAACTTTCAACTCCTTAGATATACTCGATAAAAGTGCATGACAACAATGCCATGGTAATGAACACTAACGTACTAAGCTGCGGAAAACTAAAATGTACAACTCATTGTCATCACTAAGTTATTTGTAACTATGGAGTCAAGCATATACTAAGCTTAGCCTAGACTAGACACGCTCTAAGCCAACTACTCCACTAGATGCGACTTAACTCTCGTATTCGTATACCTCTCTAGCTTCGTTGAACCCGTCCTCACTGTTACCCTTTTTAAGCCTTATTGCAGCCTCTACATATGACACTTTCTTGCTTCATCCATTGACTCCCTCCAACTAATAAAACAAACGCTAGCCGCCCAAACCTCTCACGCTACTTCACTACGCAACCAACAGGGAACCGAAGGCTTACCGACTACACCAGAAGGTATCTACGGTCAGACAAAGGAGGGCTCGATGTCGGGGCGGCGGCTGCGAGAAATCCGGCTTCACTTGCTGGCCAGCGACAACCTGTGTACACCCGAGTCAGAAAGTTACCGAGATGGGGGTTCGATAACAAGGGTAAGAAAGTCCGGTTCACCTTGTGGTTTCAGTCGGTGATGGTACCGGGTTCTTCCGGTTCCGCCGATGGCTGGTAAGATGTCGAGGCTATGCTGTTGCGGGGCTGGAAGGTGGTCCCCCCCCCCCTCCCCGTCCGCTGTGTGCTGAGGCCGAAAGCTCCGAATGCCCTCTGCGTTCCAAGGTTGAAAACGATCGTCCCCGTACGGTTGTAGTTGAAGTTGTTCGTTCGTCCTTGCGTGCGTTTTTTAGGAAGAAACACATAAGTCTAAATGTGTGATGATGAAGAACCCCTACTTTGAATATGTGGAGGCCACAAAATCCGCCAGTTACGTGAATTAGGGAGGTGGATACTGAGTGGATCATTAGAGACTAAATTATGGGTCAATTTAGCATATAGAAAAAAAGGCACGGTTATTTAGCGCATTTTTTTTACTAACAATATGGTGACCCATCGATCAAATTAATAGCCCGTCATGGTAAGTCCGATCCGCTAGAAACTCGAAACTGATAAATTCCGTTCGCTAATTTGTAAACTCAGTCCAATAGTCGGAATAAAAGTTTTCCGGGTATTACATAAGCTATTCGAACGGCTCGGACTCGACTCAGAAAAAGCTCTGTTTGAGTTCATTCACATTTTAAACTAGCTAAAAGTTTGGTGTTAGAATATGTTTTCGGTCTTGAATCAGTCTAGATCCCTTTCAAATATGAATACAAAGACTAGAAGGGTAGCGATATTTGAAGTGATTAATCACTTTTTTATTTAAACTAATTTTATAAATCTCCCTCTCAATAGGGTAAGATGGTAATAGTTAGTAAATTAGCGACATCACCGGCATCATAATCGTGATAATGATTAAGAAGTAGTTTGACACTTGCATTGCATACTTATTGGCTAATACAAGTAGAATTGACAAGTTCTATATATTAATAAGTGTCGGAGTACCAATACTCAGTTTGTCTAGTGGGATGGGGTGCTAGACTCCTTAAGTGGTTAGCCTGAAGATTAAAAGCCGATCGAACCGGGTGTTCTAATTAACACGAACAAAATAATTAACCAAGGAAAACAATAAAAAAAAATTTATAAATAAATAAAAGTGAAATAATTGAAATGACACACTCAATATTCAACAAAGAAAAATTACACAGTGAATTGGTGATCCAAAGTTCAAAATCATATTATAAAATCATAATAGAAAGGAAGAAAATGGAGAGAATAGTTGGTCGGCGAAACAATAAGATTTTCAAAATAATTGTTTTTCTTTTTGTTTTAGTCTTAAAAAATAGGAGGAACTTTCGTTGATCATGTCTTGACCGGACACAATCAGTGTCCTCCGTATCCTACCTTTGAACCGTGTCATGACCGTGTCGGACCACATTTGACCGTTTTCGAGCCGTGTCCGACACAACAGGACACGGGACACTCCGCCTTTCAAAGTTGTCCGTGCATCATAGCTGACCATGAGTTAACTCCTACAACCAATTGTCGTCTTAAATTTCAAGATGCACTTCTCAAATCAAACATAGTCGTCTATATCTTCATATAAAGTTGGTAGACTGTGTAACGTACAATTCTGCATATACATCCGAATGTGCTAGTCTCAACTTTAAAATCGACTCATCGGAATTTCTTACTTAGAATGTCAAGAATCGATGAATGTGCTAATCGAAGAGAGTTGTCTATACCCTTATAAATCCGACAAAATTTTCCTTTATCACCCCTAAAAAATCCTTCTAGCATTAGCACATTAAATACTCTACAACTTGATGGGTTGCTATGTAATCAAGAAAGTGTAAAAGTACCAAAATTGATAACTATTTATAATAGATCAACCGTTAAATTTCCAATCGGAATCATGTGAAATTTTGACGGATATGATATATTAGAGGGTTTATCGCACGTATGAACGTATATGCGGGTTGATCCTAAGTTTAATTCATAAACTTCATCTTAAAACCTATGATGCACGGAAACTTCTAGAAGGCGGCGTGTCCCGTGTCCTGCCGTGTCGGAAACGGGGACACAACCGGACACGGCTCGGACACGGTCAAATATGACCGGACACGGTCAAGACACGTTTCCAAGGTAGGACACGTCTAGGACACGGTGAGGACGCGGATTGTGTCCGGTCAAGACATGATCAACGAAATAAAAACTTATAACCGTAATATTTTTTTCTTCTTTTCCAATTTTTCTGACTAAACCTAGCTCCACATGACCACTGCGAGATTGTGGTTGTCGGAAGTAGGACACCGATCTTCTTCTTCGGCTCTAATGTTGAAATGTTGTTCCGCCGACCGACTCTTCTTTCCATTTTTCTTATGATTTTATAAATTAATTTTGAATATTTGATTATTAATTTATTTTGTAATTTTTATTTGTTGAATGTTGACTATGTTATTCTAATTCTTTCACTTTTTATGATTCACAAATATTTATTATTATTTTCCTTTGTTGATCATGTTGTTCGGTTATTGTTGATTTGCAAATCAATGATTTATTCTTCAATTTTGATACTAAGTATGGTTATTTCAGATTATATAACTAAATATGTTATTTCTATGTTTTGTAAGACTGAAAATGTTTGTTTATAAGATTTTGTTTCGATTATTTTATCATCATGTTAATATTTTTATCAACTCATATATCATTGATTTTTTTCATATATATATCTCATTATGATATAGTAATTCTATATTTCAATATCTTTAAAATAATATATTAATTATTTTACTCGCCGTGTCCCCGTTTCCTATAATTTTGAGGATTGCCGCTTCCCCGTTTCTCGCCGTGTCCGTTTCCCGTATCCGTGTCCGTGCATCATAACTTAAAACTAAATGAAAAAAAATAAGTAGTCCAGTATAGTAGCCCATTAATCATTTATTATTTATGTGGAGGAATAAATGCTTTTATATCGAAAATAAAAAAAAGAATCTATTATTTAAAATTGATGGGTCACATCTCCTAAAACCAAATCCACAAATCACCATAAGATTTTCCAAATTTCATGCACAACAAAATTTATAAGTAGGTGAGTAATATAATTTTTGTAAACGGTGCAAGTAAAACTTAAAATGGTCAATAATCTAGATTTCAAACAACTTCAACAACTACCATGTTATTAAGTTGGAGCAATCACAATTCAAATTATACATTTCCTAAAGAAAGGGACATCCTCATTCGTTCAAAATTAAACTTAGTGTCCGTTTGGTTAGAGTGATAAAATGGAATGAAATCGGTTAAGGGAAATCAAATGAACTGAAAATTATTGGATTAATTTTATGTGTTAAATGATCACTAAACAAACATAATTTTTTATTGATTCGGAATTATTTCGTTATTGAGAATGATTCTTAGCGCTTTCAAACGAGCTCTTAGTTGTATCACAAATTTTATTTGATTTTCGTTGAAAAAAGAAGGGATGATTTGTGTAACATGAATTTTATTTCTACCAAAGCTATAAAATAAGAATGATATATAAACATATTGAGGGGCATATTAAATAACCCTTTTATTGCTGTTATAACTATAAATAAGTAGAAATATAACGTTTACTAATATAAAAATGGGAATTTTAACCGTATTTTTTTTAATTGTCTCTATAATTCTACACCTAAAGTGTGAAATCAGTGTTCAACTGATTCCATATATAAAATATGATACCGGTTCGAAACAGTCTGGTCCAATACGGCCCGGACCGAAATTAAATAAAATAAAAATAAATATCTTTGTGAAACTAAAAAATTAAGAAAAAATTGGGTGAAGTGGACTCTTTATTATGCGTTTTTGTTTTGTAGACCCCTCTAATTTTTATCACTCTAATTAACTTACCACTGATACTCGATTAAGATTATATTTACTTAATGTGTTTATGATACGAGTACTCTTAATAGAGATAGTAGTAAAAGACCTAGTTAGCCATTTTACCCAAAAAATAATTAAAAATATATATTTTATTGAATATGTACCCAAGATAATAAGGAAGGGGAAAAGAAATAAAACCGAGTTGAGTCTGGTTTGATTCAGTTGAATTGATCAACTCATATTGAATTCTTTTTAAAGAAATATCCGGGTATTACACTACACATGATGTGTGCTAAAGTATATTAGAGTTCTTTAATTTGTCGTGAGATGAGAATGCACATGCTCAATACAAGTTGAGTACACATGCTTACACTACACTATACTCATGTATCAGTTTAGGCTATACCCATGTATCAGTTTAGGCTACACATGATGTGTGTTGAAAGTATACTAGATGTAACACCCCAAATTCTGGGAACTCAAAGCGCTACGGTCTAGGACCGCACAATGGGTCCCGACCCTCAGAGTAGCAACAACACAACGGATCTTACAACAAGACACATATGAATGAAAGCTAAAACTCAATACAAAACCAAATGTTTAACAAAGGAAAACATAAAAGACTCGCAGCTGAGTTCAAAACAAAAGGGAAACAACAAAAGAAACATAAACCCGATCCCGTCCTATAATGTACGGGAACCCCGGCTGACTACACCATCCGGATCACTCAGCAGCATCCTGAACCTGCGGAACATCTACAACGACGGTATAAACCGTTAGCTAACATTTTAGATATCAGAAAGAACGTAAAGGCACAAACACACAAAAGGTAACGTAAGCATATAGCATGCTCTCACTCAACCGGTTATTATCTTTCGTTAAGTCATTCATTACTAATTCAACTTCTTTTGTCACACGAGAATCCTTTTGAAACTCGCCACCGCTTCCGTCTACCAATAGGAATAGATCAGTACTATCCGTTACCTGCAGGCTTGTCGCAAGAGCACTTTCCAGTTTCCCAATTCTGAACTGGACAAGCGGTCACCGCCCGATTATAATACACTTGGGCCAATTAAGGTTATAAGGGTGAATCCTAGTCCAATTATCCGTTATAATAATAAATAGCGCAAACAAGCCAAAACACTCAATCCAATACACGGAATGAAGCTAAGTAAGTCCAAGGGACTTACCTCACTCGAAGGTAAACTCAAAAAACTGCTACCGCTCAATTTCCTGAAGGAAAGGATAGATGCCTGCTCAAACAAGGCATCGGAAATCAGAAATTGAATCAATGCTAGAAGCCTACATGCTTCTAGTCTCAATGATCTCTAATAGATCTACTGCAGCGTGCTAGAAGTTCCCTACTTCTAGTCTCAATGATCGCTAAAGATCTCAACATGCTAGGATAAGGATTCCTAGTCTCAAGGTTCTCAAGGAACGTCATCAATATCAAAGTTCAAGGGTGTAAACCACTCAAAGGAATCAACAAGTCACTAACTGATATTCACACTAATCATCTAGGGTTGAAGAAATCAGAAGAGATGAACTTACACGTTCAGCAAGGTCGCAAGAAGCAAGGTGACGGCTGTAGCTCTCAAGGGTTGAAGAAACGTAAGAAAGAAACGGGAAAAAGAAGAAAAGACGGGAATATAAAGGGGATGGTTGGGAAAGAACGACGGGAGGTCAAATTAGGGTTTCGAGGGTAGGAGACGGGCCAAAAGCCCATGGATGAAATAAGAAAGGAAAAGACGGAGATGAAACACCTCGTAGATGGGCTGGGTCTAGCCGCCGTGCCGCGACCGCGGCAACGAGGTTGAGCCGCGACTGCGGTGAAGGCCAAAACGGGGCTTTACACTGGAGTTCTTTCATTTGTTGTGATATGAGAATGACCATGTTAATGCAAGTTAGAAGTGAGTTCATTGATCATGTATCAAACTAGTTTTCCATGATGTGTGTTGAGTTCTTTCATTTATTATGAGGTGAGGATTCCAAACTGAGACCTCTATGTAAGGTTCAATACTCTAAGGGCCTGTTTGGTTGAAACTCCGAAAACGGAAACGGAATGGAAACAAATTTAGTCCATATGTAAATTATTATTCATGAAATTTTATGGAATTATTCCTTAAGGTTTCATGCAAAATGCACTTGTCTTCTCACATTTTGTTTCCCTATAGGGTATCAAAAGTAATCAAATTCAACTCCAAATTACTTCAAACCACAAGGAATGATTTCAAAAACTTTCATAAACAAGAGTATACATATGGACTAGATTCGTTTCCATTCCGTTTCCGATTCCGGAGTTAAAATCAAACGGGTCCTAGAAGTTTCCGCAATCATTGAACAACTTTGCTTTAGTGTAATATTTTTTTTAAAAATTTTAATGTCTAGTATGAACTTTTTCGTCTTTTAAATGAAATTATATATGGGACCAAAAGCTTGGCTCGAGTGGATATAGGCAAGGTTATAAGCTCGAATTATAGGCTAGGCCTGGTCTGGCCCAAGAAATTGCCCAAAAAAAAATCACTTTGCATGTCTTTAAGTTTGTCCAAGTCTATTCTTAGGGTCCGTTTGGTTTCAACTCCGGAAACGGAAACGGAATGGAAACGAATTTAGTCCATATGTATATCCTTATTCATGAAATTTTATGGAATCATTTCTTGTGGTTTAATGCAAAATGCAATTGCTTTCTCACATTTTGTTTCCCTATAGGGTATCAAAAGTAATCAAACTCTACTCCAATTACTTTAAACCACAAGGAATGTTTCCAAAAACTTTAATGAATAAGGGTATACGTATGAAATATATTCGTTCTCATTCCGTTCCCGATTCCGATCCTGAAGTTAAAACCAAACGGACCCATAATGTAATTGTATGAGTCGACACTTGTTATGTCATGCAACACAACCGATAGCTAGTATATCATAGACGAATTAAAACGAAAATCTCTATTTCAAATAATGTCAATAAACCGAAATCGAACAACTTTGATATCATTTTTAAGTCTACAAATTACCTATTAGGGTTGTATACACTATACATACAAGCAAATATGCGGGTAGAGCTCAAACGTACTCAACATATAATCTTAGACCATATTTACCATTATTTGTTAATATTTAATTTTATCGATTATTCAATTTAAATTGAACTTATTGGCCAAAATTTCCACCTGCTCCCCATAGAGCTTGGGTACGTTGATGATATTCTAGAGACCTTTGATTAACCGCATCTTATGCATTCTAATTATAACCATGACAAGCATCTTCTTGCCTTCACACTTGAAAATTAACACATGCAAATCTTAAATTAAATATTTTATAAAGGCGAATCGAGTTATTTTTAATTACGCTAATAGAATCTATATACATTTGAGAAAACTCAATACTTTGTGATGTAAATTTCGGACTATCTTCGTGTGTATATTGCGTAACTCATCTTCACATACGTATAAAAGAGTGCATTAGAAGCGTAGAGTGTGCCGTCTCTTTTTGATAAAAATGGTACAATATCCGAGATGAACACGTTGAATTTTGATATGATTATGTTCAATTTACGAGCTCGAATCAAACTCATATTTTAATTGACCTTTAAAGTGTGTTCCTATTCAAATTGTTTAGTTGTAAGCAAATGTCCCGAGCTTTTGTATGCTCATGCTCAACTCAAACCAAACCAGATCAAACCAAATTTTAATCGAATTTAAAAATGTGGTCTTACTCAACTTGTTTAATGAACGACTCAAATCAAACTTTAACATGTTTGAGTCAAGTTCGAGTAGTTTAGCTTATATAACAACCTTATAAACATTTTATCGACATATTCACAAATTAAGACTAAATTCAAACTGACGTGTAATGAAGATGTTCATATTCAACTCGTTTAAAAACGAATAAATTTTAACTTTTTTCGAGTTGTATTATTAGTAATTTGTACCCTACATAAACCTAACAAAATTAACGAACTTTAGCATATTTTCCTTAGATAACTTAAAAGTCAAAAATAAAAACGGTCCACAAGAACAAAAATGAAAACAGAATCTAAGTTATATTCTAGTTTTCTTCATTCCACACCGCAATCATCGTCAAAATAATTAAAAACAAAAAATAAATAACCAATTTGAATGTTAAAACACAAAAAGCGAACCTAAATTTGATTGGCTATGACATTAAGCATCATTACATATGAGTTAGGAGATGTTACTTTGTTTGCTTTTTATGTGCTCAAAAAATTCAACTTAATTGTCTTAGATGATGGACTTATGCTTACCATATCCTCTATAGATCTCTCTTTTTGTATTTTTGCACATTATAATACTATATATATATATATAGGTTGCGGTTCGCATGAGAGACTTATCGTGTAATCATGAGAACAATCTTAGACCGTCGGATGATGAGTATTAAGGGTCGAGATTTAAAGTAGATATCATAATTAATAATAACTACGAATAATAATAATTAGAAATAATTCATTCAACCAACAATAAATACGAATAATACATTAAACGATATGGCACCTTCGTAACAAAATTAATAATAATTACGAATCTGTTCTCGTCATTACACAATAAGTTTGTTCTCGTATGATCTATACTCTATATATATACATACTATTAAAATGTTTAAAATAAAGTCAGTTCTTATCCCTAACATTTTACTTTGTTTCATTTCCAAGTCTTTGAATTTTATTTTAAATAATTAACCTTTTATGTACTTAATCATTTTCCGTATGTTTTTATAGATATTTTCACAAACTCGCCATTGAATTAGAGTTTTTTTCTTACTAAATCACCTTTTATTGTGTTTAAAAGTATGTTAAAAATGTTAATTTATCAATCTATTCTTGTATATTTTGATTAACATTTTTACAATTAGGTTGAGTCTAATAAGTAAAAGGGAAATTCTGGATTGTGCCCTATGGTTTGAGGTTTTTCAGATTTTGTCCAGAGGGTTTTTTAGTTCGGATGATGCCTTTGTGTTTTAGTGTTTTCTGAAAAATGCTCAATTCTGTTTAAATTACAAGGGATGTCAACTTAAAATAATTAAAAAAAAAACATATGTATAAAATGTTTAGCCTCTTTTATCATTTTTTTTTTAAAAAGAATCTTTTCTCATTTTAAAAAATTATTTTAGTTGACATCCTTTACAATTTAAATAGAATTGGGCATTTTCCGAAAAATATTAAAACACAAGGGAACCATCCGAACTAAAAAAAACTCTGGACAAAATTCGAAAAACCTCAAACCACAGGGACACCATCCGAAATTTTCCCTAACTAAAACCATAATTCAAAATTATTATTCATAAAAGAGAAAGGATGGTTATTTCATCTAAAAAAACACTATTAATGGGTGTTTTGTATAATTTTCTTCGGTTGCAAGTGGATTTTGTAAAAATAAGATCATTTAAGGTTGTTTGCAGACTATAAAACCCGGGTTGATGTGTTTGGATGAACAGACGGGTTTAGAAAACACCAAGTCTATCCGGAACGGAAAGACTGACTTGAAAATCGGAGAAAAATAAAATCATTTTGCCCGATCCGAATCCGATTATGTCCAAATCCAGTTGTTTGCGTGTAAGAATTGAAACATAAACTAAATAATTATTTCCTATTCAATAAAATTATTTAAAAAATATAGATAAATATTTTACATCAACATAAATATATATTTGAACTATTTCATCAATTAAATGTGATTTTTTTTCTTTCACAAGGTAAAGAAAATGTCTAAATTATAACTTGAGAGTCTCATATACATTAGTGGTATTTTGCCCACTAATTAGTGGGCATACTAGCACTTCTTTTATTAAGAAAAAACATATTTTGGTAATAAAACAAACACATGTCCAATATTAAAAGGCAAATTTCACGATTATTCGTTATAAAAAAGAATAAAAAAATCAATCAAAATCTTTTTTTGTCTTCTTGTATGCTTAATATTGTGTTATTTCACAATCATGAGAAATAAAAAATTGTCAAAGTAGCAAAATTTTCAAACAATGTGTCCTATTCCACTTTCAACTCTTTAAATACACATAGCACCTAATAACACAATCACAAGTATCAACCACTTCCTCTCCTAATCCCTCTTTTGCTCTAAACCCAACACCAACCCTAATCACTTTCCTAAGTTATAAAATTACCCAATTCTCAATCTTTAATCTTCTTAATAACAATGGGAAATACCATAGGAAGATCAAAGAGAAAGACAACCAAGATCATGAAGATCAATGGAGAAACAACAAAGCTTAAGACTCCAATCCAAGCAATGGAGATCATAAACCAACATCCGGGCAATGTGTTACTTGACTCGGAGTCAGTCAAGCATTTTGGGATCCGGGCTAAGCCTTTGGACCCGGTTCAGTTTCTTGAACCCAAGAGGCTATACTTTTTGGTGGAGCTACCTAAGGTCAATGAGGACCACCATAAGGCACCAAGAAGGGTGAGATCCGGTGGGATGCATGTTAGCGCCAAGGACCGGCTCGAGAGCCTTATGCTTTCGAGGAGGTCCGCTTCCGACTTGTCGGCAATCAAGAAGACGGGTACGGGTGTCGCGGAAGACGGGCCCACGACCGTGAGGATGAGGTTGCCTAGGGTGGAGGTGGAGAGGTTGATGAAGCAAAGCAAGGATGAGAGTGAGGCTGCTGAGAAAATCATGGGTCTTTGCATGGGAAACTCGGGTTTCGGTTCGTGTCAGAATCGGGTTCATGGACCCGGTTTAAAGGGAAAGGAGATGGCGCTTTACGGGTTTTCGGGTCGGTTTCAAGAACCGGGTCGGCAAGTGTGCAAGGAAAGGTCAACTCATGGAATTGGAGATGGATATAATAAGGTGAGTAATGTGTCAATTTTTCATGCACATTTTGCGGAGGAATTATGGAGGGTTTAATATTATATTTCACTCATCTTACAACTATAATTTTTAAAACTTTAGGGAAGTTGAACGTAAATATATAATTAACATGTATGCATATATTCATGGATCGGATCACATATGCATAGCTGTTATATGAGTTGAGTTACTCGAACTCAATTTTTGCAACCACTTCCGAGTTAGTGTATCAACTCTTATTGTCCTCTAACTAATCTCTCAAAATGTGAACCTCGGGCGGTTTTAGATTCAACAACCATAGTAACAACTCATGTGATACTTAAAGTATTGTCTAATTCACCGACCTTACCTTATATACTGAATTATTAAGCAAAAGGGCTGAAATAATCAATCCACCTTATATAATAGATTTGAAATTCTCCGACGTGCAAGTTTTTCTACCGACTCATGCGTCGAAAGGCTAATTAACCGACTCGAGAATTTTAAGTTTAGGGTTCATACCAAAAAGATGTTTATGAAAATGACCCAATAATAGTTAATAGGTATTTGTCTACCTTTTTAAGCATGCTTTCAAGTTGATAAATTTAAAATTTTTCGGTTCCGGAAAAAGCTGAAAAAATAAATAAAATAATTAAAACCCATAAACTGTTTGATAGCGCAGTTAATTAAGCTAGCTCAAGTTGGGATTAATTAAGAAAAAATTATAATTAAGAAACTTAATTAGCAATAAGATAATCCAAAGTGCTTGTTAGTTGTTACTGCCTATACCATTGTAAGTGTTTTGTGGTAGTGTTTGTCAGATTCTAAACAGCGTCAGTAAACATTCATTAGTTGGATCGATCTGTTTAACATTTTATTAAACCTAGATTAAGATGAATAAGCAAATCATTAAATGAAAGAGGGATATATTTATATAAGTTTAGGTTATGGTGTTGACTTTGATCTTTGGTGGGGGTAGATGGTAGATGAGATAGTAGACTACTGACTCATACTAACCATATGGCCTTCCAATTTCAAATCTAATCAATAATAATGAAAGTGTTAACGGTTTGAGTTGTTTCATTAAAGGTCGAAATAAAAAAAATGTGAAGGATGAAAGTTTTTATATGATTAAAAAAGGATAACGGTCTGAGTTGTTAACGGTCTGAGTTGTTTCATTAAAGGTCAATAATAATACGAGCAACAATCCACCGACCTTACATTTGTGTTTTGTTGTATATTTTTGTCCATCATATTAGCAAGAAACAATAAATTAAAACATGACCCATCCGTAAATGACCTAAACAAGAAACAACCAACCTAAATGTGACTCACCCATAAATGACCTAAACATGACCCACCCGTAAATGACCTAAACAAGAAAGAATCAACCTAAACGTGACCCACACGTATCAACGAAGTCTATAATAGTGCGAGCAATAGTCCACCAACCTTATATTTGTAATTTGTTATATATTTTGTTTCCATTGTATTATCACTCCATATCGATTACTAAAAACTAGTATAATTAGTGTCACTATAAAATCTCGTTGGATTTATGTGTACGTCCACGGCCCATTGACTAATTCGTTGTTGCGGTTTTGTTGCAGAAACGGGTGGGTTTCTTACCGGTGAATGAAATTGTTGAGATTGGACTGACACTTGAATCTAGATAGCAAGTTAACACAATACAGAAAGAGCAGCCAAAGTGAGAGGTTCTAGCAGCTGAAAATGTGGCAATTAAGTGATGTTTTGAGATTGATTATGGCAATTAGTTTACGATTATAAGAATTTGAGTAGCCAAATAGGTTTCTTTCTTATTTTGAAGTATCCAGCACTCGAGAAAGCGCCTCTATTTCTTCTTTGATAAGCTTGTGCTGTGTGTATACTATTGTTATCACAAGCAAAGATGCAATCTTTAAGTTGCTGAGATGTCGAATTTCAATCATATATATATATATATATATATATATATATATATATATATATATATATTATTCAAGTAAGGCCCATTATTGCGGTACGGCCGTGCGGCCGTACCGCAGGGCGACACGTGTCCCAAAAAAAACGAGTAAAAGTAATAGTTCAAAACTTATTATGGAATAGTTCATAACTTATAAAAGGATAGTTCATGAATTATAATAGAATAGTTCATAGTGTAAAATTTATAAAGGATTGAAAGTAATAGTTCAAAACTTATTAAGTAATAGTTCATAACTTCTAAAAGGATAGTTCATAAATTATAATAGAATAGTTCATAGTGCAAAATTTATAAAGGAGTGAAAGTAATAGTTCAAAACTTATTATGGGATAGTTCATGAATTATAATAGAATAGTTCATG